>WEKX01008970.1:53902-101832 GCA_013390025.1 Pitta sordida | reverse complement strand
ATGGGCAGAGCAGTGCACCTGTGGTCTCTGTGGTACAGCATGGGGGTTGATTTGAATATTCATGACTGTCTAATTTGAATACTCATGCATGCCAGGTCATGCAAGTGCAGTTGCAAAAAGGGGCCTCCTTCATGACTGAAAAATAACGTCACTAAGTTGTGAAGAGGCAATATGGGGGGCGTGAAGTGGAAGGGGGCCGACTGGTGACATGGAAGACTACCATCTGGCACATCTCCCTTTTTTGGGGTAGAGTTAACTTGTGGTTTTAACTTTAAAATATTTGTGGATGGTAGTAGAGGTTGCTATGGAAAGGTTAGCACAGGACAGTATGGACTGTTGTTTGCACACTTACAGAACCACAGAATTAGTAAAGGTTGGAAAACACCCTAGAGATTATCAAGTCCAACCTATCACCTGTTACCAACACCCATCCTACCTATAACAATACTACCCTAATTACACCCAGTGATAGCCACTCCTGACCTATAACTGAGCTGCCTCCACAGACCAGCACTGTGGATAATAAATACCACCTGATTTTCCTCTATCACACTGGTCAGCATATCCCACATTTTATGTAGCAGCACAAGACTGCAACTCACATCTCATGCTGGCAAGAGGGAGCTCCCAAACTTTCCATGCCCTGAACATTTCAAGAGGATGTTTACAAGTAGCACACCAGAGGAAAATCAAAACAGATGGTAGACAGATGTGAGCAGAGTCAGGAAGGGAAAAGCTGCCTGGACATGTTTTTAGCACTGTCACTCTCTGGCTTACCCAAAAGTATCGCACAGAGGCCACCAGTGAGTGGAAGAAGTCTTGCATAACCAGAAAAAGCATTTGCATCACCTACATGGGGTCACAGAAAGGCCTGAATTTTCACAACGATCAAACTACAACCAAACTGACAGCACCTCTTTCCATTCCTCCATAAAAAATCCACTTTAGTACAGTGGTGAGTGTCCCCATCTCTCATCCGTGAGACTGAGGGTTCGATTCCTGCCAGGGAGGCAGTGGTGCCGTTTAAGAGTTGGACTCGATGATCCTTGTGGGCCCCTTCCAACTCAGATTATTCTGTGTGATATCCCATATTACCATTTCCCATCCCTTCAGAACACTACAGGTCAGTTGTGGCAGTACCTTGCTCCATAGGAACTGGAGAATTGCACAAACAGCTTCAGTCTGAGATCAGTTCCGGACAATTATTATCCGCATTATAGATGAAGAAAGAAAAAGAGAGACAGTAGAGGGTCATGCTCACAGTCATACAGGAGGTAAGTGTCAGTAACCTATGGAGGGATGCCAGGGGAGCCACCTGCCTGCACCTCCTCAGCTGCTCTGACTCCAGGCACCCCCTGAATCCTGAGATTTCACTGCTGCTGCACAGAATCTGGGCAAAAGATGCCGAGCACAAGTTACCCACTAGTTCTTAGAAAATGAGTATATGTGTTTTAAGTGAAATTAACTCCTCTCCAAACAGGAGAAGATAATTTATTTCTTTAGGACAAAAACTCGAATAGATCACCCTAGCAGCCTCCTGCATTATGACCTCCATGCTAATCTTATTAAGAGAGAGGTTACTGGGCTCTTTGTTGGTGATCAGCACATTAATAAGATCTCCTTGAAATAATCCCATCTCTAATATGCAGGGAAAATTACATTTTCCAGTGTAATTACTATGTCAGTCAATAACCTCAACTCCATTATTAATTACTTTTCTGCAGATTCCAACAGATTCTTCTCAAGCAGTAAAACTCCAGGAAGAGGAAGGTGCAAGAAACCCAGGCAGCTCATCTTACTAAGTAAAACCAACAACAACTCTATGAGGCTTTGCCTGGCCAGAGTCTGTCGTTTTAACAGCGGGAGCTGCAGGCATTGCAGCAGGTTAGTTAGAAATAGGTAATTCTGTTAGGGCACATCCATCTGACATCTCCTCCCCATAACCTCCACTGCCCAAACTATCTCAGGGACAGTTCTTGAGGCAGTACAGAGGCATGCAGGAGAGCACAGTCCCAGCAATGGCCCATGAAGCCAAATCACGCTCCCTGTGAGCCCTCTAGTCTCACAGAGGTAACAGGGTCCAGCCCCATTGCACCTTGAGAGCTCTGGCTGAGGAAATATATATATATTTATATATAAAAATACACACTTTGCTTCTTATTGTTCAAGGAACCATTATTTCTCTGGTGGGCCTGAAAAGGTGTTTTAACGATATGCCCTGGGCCCCTTTTATCACCTGAAACACTCAAAGAAGGCTACCTGCCAAACTACAAGCGTAGCTGGAAAAAAGCCCTGTAAGAGAACAGTCAAAAAACTTGTTAGGCAGGAAAAGAGAGAAGGGGGCAGGAACACTGCTGTCTGCAGGAGGCAATTTCATCATCTCCCCCGCTCCCTGCTTTGCTGCTCACCTCTGCTCCCTCACCACCACCATGGAAAAGCCTGAGTGCCTGCTGCAGCAGCTGAGAGAGAAAGAGAAGAACCAGCCTCCAGAGAACAAAGATGCCGATTCTCAAGTAAGTCATGAAGACCCTAACCTGCATTCCTCCAAAAGCCTGAGTTCCAGATCCTTGCTGGAACCCACACAGCAGAGAGAGCTTTGAATTCAGTGTGGCTTACATGGCCAGGAGATGTGCATGTGCTTTAGCTTTATAATTAATAAAAATACTTTTATAATTTTGAAATCCTGCATCTGGTCTCATTCCATTGTAATTTTACTTATGGGAACTAAAAAGAAACCTTTTAACTGGATTGTAACACCATGGTAAGTGACGGTATGTGCTGTAAGCACAGCCTTGTGTCCATTGCAGGAGGTGTGCCACTATGGGACAAGCCACACTCTGCTCAGTGCTCGTTTGATTATGTTCCTGAGCCTTTTTATTGCTGTCAAGGGCTATGTGGGAGGTCAGCACAAGGCTGGTCAGGAGCCCAGGCAAAACACTATTTACTTGGCAATATCAAAGAGGTCTCTGTGAAGGCCAGACTAGGGACAGCACAAGGCTCCACTCAGGTTTTAGCGACAGATCTGTTTTAAATTCTCATGACGCTATGGACCTTGACCACTGACACCATTTTATCATCACAGGTTATTCTGTGAAACACGCACCATAACCAAGCAGCCAGGTGGCTGAAGCCTCTCTGGTATAGACAACAGTGGCTGAAATATTAACACAGGGAAGCCTGCCAAATAGTGTGATATATAATCAAGCCCACGACAGCTCCCCAGAGCAGAGCAGGGAGTGTGACAATGATCCATATGAGTCCTTTCTAACTTGAGATGTTCTGTGTCTATGGGCAGACACAGAAGGGCTGGTGCACTCGCACCAGCAATGTATAGAGTAGGCCTACATACCACACATTCTTGGTGAGGGACATCCAAGTCCTCACCAGAGGATACTAGACAGGGATGGATCAAACAGTTCTGAGGTCTGCTCAGAGCACAGGAGCTAGGGTGCACTCAAGAGCTGTGATTACTACGGTGTTCATTCTGAAAATGAATTACTACTTCATTAGAAATTAAACCAAAATAAAAATAGTCTGAATCTATATAAAATTATTTCCTCTTACATGAGAGAAAAGGACTCAGTTTATCTGTCCTGTGATAGGACTTCATGCATCAATCTTACAGTAACACCTCAACATCTCTATGAATCATGAATGCCTATATGCTCCCATATCCCATTCTTCCCTAGCCTCATGCCACATACCTGTGTGTCTTCACAGTTAATTAAGGCAATGCAACAAATGAGCAATGGAGCAGTTTCTGAAAAATAGGAAGAAGTGGCTGAGGTAACACTCTTGCTCTTTGAGCCACAAAGTGGCTAGAGAAGCACTCTGTGTCTCCAATGCACAGCAGTGGGCAAAGAATTAAACAGATGTTTCAGAGCAGATGATGTTGCTTAGGTCACCAGTATAAACGCTTTACTCAGTGCCAACTACCTCTAATAAAAATGCCAATGTTCAAGTGAAAACAAAAGCCTGAATTGCCTGTTACATACTCCTGGGGAAACTAGGAACTATTTTGATTAATTTTTGAATTGCACTGTTTTTACCTCAGCATGAGAGGAACCAGGCATCCGTTCCCAGTACGGAAAAGCTGATCAGCTCTGCAAGAGCAAAGTAGTGTTTCTAAAGCTAAGCTATCCCTCCATGAGGAGTCTTGGCATAGGAAACACTCAAAGTAGGTATTCCAGCAACTGCAAACTGCAAAGATGTAGCTCTCAAATCTTCAACTATTTTGTGCCCCCTTTTGTACACAACTTGCTACTAAAGCAAAATATGGCTTATATTGGGGACAGGAAAAGTCACATGAGCATTACAAGGCATCTGTAAGTTGCAATATTGCTTTATGATATACATAAAAATGTAGGATAAATACTTGCCTGTCAAATCAATCAAGCTACTTATTTATTCATTATCCCAGGAAGGTTTTGTGTTTTGGCTGGTAGACTTTTCTACAACATTTGCCTTAACTTACCATTTCCCCTTTGGATTAAGCAGAAAGGTAGATCAGAAATAGAAAAATACTTCAAAACAGGAAACTTCCTGTCTAAAGTCACTCTTCAAACATTCTTCACAAAAACCCTTTTAAATGACTATGAATTAGTTAAATCTCCATTTCCAGCCACATCTGAAGCCATTTCTAATCAAGATGAGACAGAAGACAGCCAATGGAAAGACAACAGACAGCTACTCCCCAGTGGCAAAGCTAAGCTATTAGCTCAGTATTGGTCTGTGTAACGTGAGCAGATTGTTCTGGTTCATAATTTATTCTTCTGCTGGGATCCTGTTAACATCTCATTACTGTGATGAAGACAGCTTTAGCTTGGCTTTGACTCCCAAAAGGCAGTCTGGGGTTGAATGGATGCCCAAAGTCACTTTGGGAACTTATTTTAAAAACAGAGAACATCCTTAATATATATAATTCAAGACTCTAAGTGGGGCTGCAAAGCAACCCATAGCCATAAAAAAACAGAACTAGAAATTACTATCAGCAAAATTCAGAGAACTCCACTCAGGTTCTATGCACCATGCTTCACCAGGGTGTTTAAGACTCATTTTGTCCTTGTCAGTTTTAGTCTGGCCTCTTCAGCTTTCTCAGGGATGTCCATGATGATTAGAATAATTACTTACTGGACCCAGGAAAATAAGAACATGGTAGGAAAGTATAGTTTGTGGCACACCACAGTACATGAGCATTGCCAACACAGAAATGGCTGAAGGAAAACCGTGCTATGAGGTAAGCTATTTGTTGTTTCAGAAAGGACTGAAGATAAATGGCAAAAGCAAAGTCATTTGGAGTTAGCCTGAGGGGAGACTTTCTTGCTCTCTACAACTATCTAAAAAGGAGGTTGTAGCCAGGTGTGGGTCAGTCTCTTCTCTCTGGCTACTACTGATAGAACGAGAGGACATGGTCTTAAGCTGTGTCAGGGGAGGATTTGACTGGACATTAGGGGGAACATTTTCACAGAGAGGGTGATCTCTCAGTGGAATGGGTTGCCCCAGGAGGTGGTGGAGTCACCAGCCCTAGAGGTGTTTAAGAAAAGGTTGGATGCTGCACTTAGCAGCATGACATAGATAAAAGGATAGTGTGTTATTGGTAGGATGGTGTGTTGGTAGCAGGATGACAACAGGTTAGGTAACAGGAAGGACTTGATCTCTATGGCCTTTTCCAACCTTAATTCTGTGATATACACAAATATATACATAGGCTATATATATGCTTTCTAAGCTTCTCACTCTCACTATTCTATCTTTTCATGTTACTACATAGAATAAAGAGGCAGAGTAAACACTGACTGTAATTGCCTGTAGCCAATAAAATGTCCCATAGTCTGGGGGCTCAAACAATTCAAACTAGTAGACAAACTACAGCTGCAATTCTTTGTTATTTTTAACTCATTCTCACACTCAGGCTGTCTTATCACTTGTCTCCATCTCTGAGACACACACCCAGTGAAAACTGCAGTCTGATAGTGTTTATCAGCACCTCTGTCAACTAAATAAATTCATCTACCTGGGATGGTGAAATGTGTGCCACAAATGAATGAGATTTCTGCAGCTCAGCAGCAATCTGCAGGGGAGTGTTAATTAGAACACACTGTGTCACAAGGAAGCTCAACAAACTAATTAGCACCAACAAGTGTAGCAGAGCTGCTCTGCAGAGGCAGCACTCCATCACTGGCTGTCCTGGTTTAGGGGTTTTTTTCCCCTCTGGCAGCGAGGGGGTTAACAGCTCTGCTCTTGCCTGGGCCTCAGTCGCTGCCAGTGATTCAAGGTTACAGAGATCGGAATGCCTCTGTGAATAATCATATTTGGGAGAGAAGAAAAAAAAACTTAGTAACAAGAGGTAGTGTGCTGGACCAGGGCCTGTATGGAGAGGCTGAAAGCTGTGAAGGACCCCCGGGCCTACTAGAGAAGGGGTAGGAAGAATTCCAGGCATCCCGCTGCTGTTTGGGGAAAGGAACATGGGCAAACCTATGGAAGAGAGAGAAACCAGTGATGCAGCATCCACTGAAGCCACGACTGAAGATGAAGAATCACAGTGCAAAAACCTGCAGATATTTTTCGGAGCCCAGAAACACAGAGCTGAAGCTGAGCTCAGCAGACATCCATTGGACAGACGTTTTGTGACAGAATTGCATTGTGGTAGGATCTGAACTATGTACTTTGGGATGGGCTCAATATACGAAGCAGCAGCACAGCACTTAAAACGCTGCATCCTGTGCTGTGACTCTCAGACAACAGAGAATGGAAGAACTGTCGTCCGTAGGTTGAGATCTCACTTGGGAAAGGGTCATGAAAGACATTTCCTCTCGTGAGAGAGAGAGCGCCTTATAAAAGGGCAGAGAGATGGTTCCTACCCTGGATCTGGTCAGAAATACCAACAAGCCTGGCTTATCCCTACCCCTGTTCCCCCTTTGTGTCCTGGTCAAAAAAGGGAATATGAGATCTGTTGTAAGAGAAGGAGGGGTGGGGGGAAAAGGCTGCCTTTTAAATGATGCCTCTCACATAAGCTCTGATCTCGTTAATAAATAAATCCTTTATATTCTTCACTGGTAGTTTGCCTTGCTTTTGCCTATGACCACTTATTTTTCCAGTTTTTTCCTCCAGGAGAGGTTGTGGATGAATCTCTGGCATCCAGCCAGGGTCAAACCACAACAGTGGCTTTGAGGAAGTTAGCACTCCTTCCCATTGCCTGGCTTTAGTCTCAAAAATGGCATTAAAACATTTAGCACAAAAGACTCACACAACTTTATAGTGGGAAGATCTGCTTTCGATCCACCCTCCAGTTACCTTTATCAACTCCTTCTCACTTAGCATTCAACTCAGTTTACTCACAAAGCCAAAGATCCCCAAGATTTCATCCAGGTAGCAAAGGGTGGCTCCTCAGAGAGAGGTATGTATCCCCCAAGAGCCTCAGCTGGAGTGGCAGTCTATAAATGTTACCAGTTTCCTTAGGGAAATGAAGAACACTGGGTGTCAGTGCCAAATTAAACTAGACTGATTCAGTACACAACAGCAAGGGTTTTTAAAAGTCCAGCAGCAATCTGGGAAAAAAAGAACTAGAAAGACCTTTCAGCAGGTCAGCTTATGAGCTTATGCCTTAAATATGCATTGCTGACTAGCTGACATTAGTGAAGAAAAAAATGCTTCCTAAATAACAAATCAGATGTTCTTCAGATCAGCCCCCATTTTTTCCCAGATGTAACCTAGTGGATGGACTCATGCACAAGTAATTCTCTAAGCTGATAAATAAGAGACTGGAGACAAAAAAGTAAGATAAAAAAGCTAGTATGAAGCATCATATGCAATGCTCATTTCTCACATTCCTGTGCTCATTAATTTCCTCATTTTTAAGGGAAAGTATTTCAGACAGGATACAGGTTATACATTATACTATGTGTCAGCACCTAGATGGGTTTTCCCTAGGTTTATAGCAATAAAATGGAAAGTAATCCTTATTGCAAGCAGAAGAGCCCATAGCCACAGACACCTAAGACTTTAGTAACTTTATTTGCTAAATTTTTCCTTTGTAACACAGCTATTTAAAACACTCTGTCCCCACCACTTCATATTTCCCTTCACCAGCTCCTTCTTGATTCAAGCACGCAACTCCTTCATTAAACACAACAATGCTAGAACTGTTTGATATCTTGTTCCCTCACCTCTTTTGGTCAAGAACTTACCTCTTCTGATGATAAGCTTTCTTCTCCACTCCAGCCTAAGTGTGCTTGACAGGCATAGAAGAATGTAGTGTGAATCAGGTTCCCAAATAATCAAAAGTCAAAGCACAGGGCCAGACAAAGCTAATGGGACCTGCGGATGTGTAACACACGCTAAGAACAAACCATTTCAGCATGCTTTTAGATGTGTTTGAGCATTTTAACAACAAGCACCTTTTGGTGCAAATTGGATTAGAAGGTTTTACAACTTTGATGCTGTGATCAGCCCCTATTGGCCCCCACAAATTTCTAAAAGCATCTGCTCTCAAAACTGCATTTCAGGTATCAAAGAAACAGGATTAGAACAGCGGGGAGAAGTAGTATTCTTGCCACCATTCCTCATTTTGTCTCTGCAGGCAGGAAAAAAAAAAAAAAAGAGAGCAAGCCCCTCTTTAAGACCTGTTTTCTATCCTTTTACACTAGTAGAGAATGAAGACCAATATTACCTATTCACAGGAACGCCATGCTACCTGCTGCTATAGAAAGGGGCTGGTCAGCTCTCCATTGTGTGCTGAAGCAGATGGTGTGTAAATACCAGAAGCCTTATGACACTAAGCATTTCAGAGATCCCATTTCTTTTTTGCAGCAGAGTTTAAATTAAACTGCAAAGGCTGAAAAACACATAGGGACAGATTCTTTCATCTCAAAATTCATCGTAATAAGAATGAACTCCTGTTGAGTCAACAAAAATAGAAGTCTAAAGCAAGTATCAGAGAGAATCAACATTCTTCCAAGCCATGCATGTTACAGGAGGAATCAAGATTACTTATATCAGGTGATGGTAACTGCATCAATCACACAAGATTTGTGCAGACTNCTGCAACCTCCCCGCAGGTAGCTGTACAAGCCACTTTTCCCTCTGCTCTCCAGTATTTTCACCCATAGAAAAGCAGACGGACAGAACTGAACCAAGCATTGATTGCTAAATACTTTGACAATCTGGAAGGGAATTATGTTACATAAACCAAAGCAGTCATGCAGTTTAACATGCTTTGCATAACCAAGCAACTAAGCATCTACAGCACACATCAGCACAGCTCAGACCAATGAAAAAAACACTTGCCTTCCAGGCCAGCTGAAGGCTTGTGGACAGCAGTTTGATAGACATTAGATTAGGACACATTTGTGTACAGATAATTTTCTTATTGTTATTTAGGCATTTCCTCTTCCTGTGAGCTCATCACCATCCATCAGGGCAAGGACAGAAATCTGGTTGTGTATATCCACATACCCTGCTATTTTTCACCCTTATACTAGGGATAAGCTTGCAAAAGACCTGAGACACAGAGTAAAACACAAAACCTGTGGACAAGCAAAGAACCAGCTGGATCCTTAGAAATCAAACCCCTTCCCTGAGACTATTCACCAGACTCCTGGCCATGAGAAATAGAATTCTAAAAACATGGCTCTCTTTTCATTATTATGCTGTGTCTTTTATTTCTCTTTCTCACATGAGAAATGGGTAAGGGAAACACTGCTACTTCTGTTTGCAGTTCTTTTTAATTCTGAACTCAGAGGACAGCACAAGTGAGATCTAGGCTTGCAATCCATTCCATTGCTTTGCCCGTGCTAACAGAGACACTCAAGCTACAGTTGCAAGTATCACATCAGTGGACCTATTTCAACGTAGAGGAAAATATATAAAAATACTTGCTTCTTCTACCTCTCCTCCAAACACATAAACCATTCTAAAAATCATTTTCCTATCTCCTTGAGCAATAAAAAGAGTAAAACTGCGCATCATAAATTGCATACCTATGAGAGGTGCTCATACCTGATCAAAGGCTGTGTAGAGCATAAAGGAATCCAAATTCAGAACACATCCAGGGCTAGATAGTGAGACACTGGTATAACTATGATCCTGTGGGTCCCTTCCAACTCAGAATAACCTGTGAACTACTCCAAAGTATCTAGGCTTAAAGCATGTACAGATTCCCTCCCTCAGTTTTGGAAAGAGCAGGCCAGTTGGTATAATCCTACCAACCTGTTTTTTCAGAAAGTAGGTCATAGGTGGTCTTGGTGCAACATGCTTTACTCTCACAGTTGCAAAATTGATTATGAAATGAAATGTGATGGGGAGAGACACTAATTATCAAACTCCAAGGTCAGAATGGTGGCGTTTTTAGTAAAAAAATTGTTTAAAGTATGTTTTGGACCTACTGTGCAACACTGCTGGCTATGGTTCCCTGCATCATACACACCAGGAAGAACAGAAAGAAGTATCAGTCCTCTCAGAATATTTTATTTTAGTAACTCCTTTATGGTGTAGCAACTCATAAGGGCCTTCGTGCACTGTAGATGATTATAATGGAAGAACTGAGCTCATGCGTCTTTACTGCAAACCTGGTGGCCCACATAGCAAGGCCAATTCATGACTCCAAACCTATGACCCTACAGTTTCTGCTCAGATGTAGTATGGTAAAGCTAGCAAACACCAATTCTGGGGTTTGTCAGCATGTCAGGTTGTGCAGCATTCCAAAGAGTAGAAGGTACCTCAGGATTCATGAAGTACTTACATCCCTTGTATACCTTTCTAATATATATATAATACATACAATACAATGCAATATATTATATATAGTACCCTTCAATGACACCCTCTGAGAGACAAGGTCAATGCAACTTCATTTGGTACCACTCAAGTTACAGCCTGCACATGAGAGAATCCAATTCAACTTGTATAGCTAGAATGTAAAGACGCGACAAAATACTTATCAAGTTATTAGTGACTTATAATATAGTAGCATTCAAGGTCCCAAGTCCCAGACAAGGCATATTTCATCTAAGTCCTATAAAGTCTGAATGCAAATCATAGGGACCTTCCCCAACAAAATCCAGCATACACTTCCCTAACACCTGGAGATAGTTGCTGCTACAAATTCTACTGTAGAACCTGCACTTTAAATGCAAAGCCCCCTGATGCTAGTAGTAATGATTTGGATTAGCACTGTGATTCTCCCACTGCTACTGAAATAAAAATATCTTTGTACAAAAGTTTTCTGCGGCAACTCAGTGAATAATGGCAAAACCAGCAGCAAAATAGCAAGTAAACAGACTACAGAGATTTAATGGTGACTCAACAAACTTCCAATTCAGCTATTAAGATGTCTGTAATGCCTTTTATGCTGCAGGTGAATAAAAAGTGATTGAGCAGAATTAACCTGTCCCTAGAGCATTAAGGAAAGTTAAAGTTTCAGTGCAGGCTTGCTGGGCTTTTCCAAAACTGGAGTTTCTTACAACTTTTACTGCTGTAACAACAGCAAACTGAATATCCAATGAACAGAATTACAGCAGAGCTGAGTTTTGGAGGATTGAGTTAGAAGAATTACGTGAACTAGAAGTGCATATATTGAAGTGATAAGCTTTCAGCTGAAATATATAAGCCTTCAGGAAATACCGATACTGAAGTGCAAACTGTTAGTCTCTTCCCAAGCACTATACAGCGCTAAGCACTGGAGGAACTCACCCTGCCTATAGAGCTTTGGTGGACTGCATGAAAATTTGTTCAATTTCCACACCTAGAACACAGATATTCAAGCATGTGCACAGCCATTTTATAGGTTTAGCACTAATATAGGTTTACGACTAATTTAAACATCCACCCAGGAGCCCCATGTGAAGAACAGGCATCACAACTCTGGCTTGGAAACCTGAAGCCCTGACTGATACATGTGTACCCAGCGCTTGGGCTGCTTTCTGATCTAGTCAGAAATTTTCTTCACCTTGAAAGAAATACTGAAATTATTAACACCCAGGATTTTGTGAAGCTTTTGCTGAATGAAAGACAGGAAAAGAAACTGATGAGTAAAATGATTAACGTGGAAAAATCAAAGCTGTCTAGGGAAAAAACAGAAACCACATTACAAGTTTTTAAAGTTTACAAGGAAAATACCAACTGTGCATTACCAAAATGTTTGGATAGGCTTCCCTTCTCTTTCCTACAACCACAGTTTCTCCTAATCATCTATGTGGTTTTTATTCAGACCAGAACAACCAGAGGTGTCATATGAAACTTATTTCAGGTGCATGAGCTATGAAATTTGGCTGTAAGTGATTTTTGGATGGGAGTTTATCCAACCCAAACCCTACCTACCAAATACTTACCACCAACATGAATAGACAAGAAAAAACTACAAAAGCACAACATTCCCCCTTTGGAAAACAAAACCAAAACCAAATACATTCTAGGATACAGGCAAAAACACAACATAACTGAGGGTAACACTGGGACACAGGAGGTTCTCATTTGTTTGTACTGCTAGCTCTAAGGACAAGTTCGCTAATGGAAGGTGATTAGCAGATTATGCCTATCCGTGAAACAACAAAAAAGCCAGTTAGTTCAAGCTGTTAGTATTGCTGCCATCTGCAAAATTCTTTCGCTCTGGGTAATCACCAACTGTATAAAATTTAACAAGGGCAAGTGCTGAATTCTGGATCTGGGATGGGGCAACCCTGGCTGTACGAACAGATTAGGAAACCAGACACTGGAGAGCAGCACCACTGAAAGGGACACAGGGGTACTGATGGACAGAAAGCTGAATATGAGTCAGCAGTGCCCTGGCAGCCAGGAGAGTCAGCAGTGTCCTGGCAGGCATCAGGCAAGGTATCAACAGCCAGTCAAGGGAGGTGATGGTCTTTCCCTACTCTAATTTTTGTCTTCCTTGAGCTTTATATGTGCACCTCCAGAAAACAGATTTCTAAACATGTAATTACTCAAAATTACTTCAAGCCTCCATGTGAAGAGCTATAACATTACAGGAGTTCAATATAAGGCTGTTTCATTCAAGTAAGAGCAAGGAATGCTGAGTCTTCACTGCTCTTTCATTTTCGTGCCTAAGCAGAATTTCAAATATGAAGTCTTGAAATTAGAATTGAGCAAATCCACATCCAAAAACCTGGCTTGTATCAGGCATTAAGGGAAAATCTTCACTGATCTACCCCATGCACAACTATTCAGGATCCAGGCAACAAGGAGAAAGCTTAGAGATGCACAGGCTATTGGGGATCTAGATGGATTAAGATTAGTGTCTGCAACAGTCTGTTTTTGAGACACACCTGTAATATTGCATGTAGAACAGTTTTTACTTTCAAAAAGTATTATTGCAGAGAAGTGATTGGACTATTAGGGAGCTTTGAATACCTGTATGTCCCTACTTGTCATCTGAGTTATAAAAATGATAAAGCACTCTTTCACTTTTTATGAAGCATCAGCAACACTCATGAATTTTATGTACAATACACCAGAAATCATGTCTTAAGTGGCTGAAGACATTTGGCTTTTTGTCTCTCATAACCACTGACACTATGTGGGCATCTAAATGTGATTGTACAACTTGTCCTGCATTTTTATTCATGCCATGGCTTACCAACCAGGATATTTAGTGGCATTTATGAACATATTTAATGCTGATACAAGCAAAAGAAGAGTAAACCATCTGTTCTCAGGTGTTACTTCACATTTGAACAAGGCCAGCTCATTGAAGGCAGATGTCAGGTTGCCTTTAGGTTTCTGCTGATCAGATTTGTCACATGGACAGGAAGTTTACCCAGCACCACAACCAGAAGCAGCAGGCACTGCTTTCTGCAGGTTCTTGAAGAAGTAGAGAGCATTCCAGTCCTCCTTGTCAGTTTATACATTTCTGGCTCACCAGGTTACCTGCAGGTTTTAGGAGTGAAAAATCCCTTTATATAAAGTCTGCACTGTTAATCCCCAAAGGCCTGCCCTGCCTGCAGATGAAGCGTAACTGAAACATGTACCTGGACTTTGGCTCCTGGGCATGGCCTCAGAACTGAGTCCACACCAAACTTGAAGGGGAGAGTTTCACTCTGAAACTCATTTTCCCCTTGAGTGAATCATCTGCTTGAATGAGGATCCTCTTGATACTCCTCTAGAAATGCAGCACTCACAGTTCCTAGGATACAGCACAGATCCACTACCAGACAAATGCAAACCCCTGTTATCTGTACAGAACCCATAATATACATACTTGTGCTTCAGTGCACTTCTGAGCCTCTGTTCCTACTGATACCACCACCAAATGTAGGGTTCAAGATTATGGAAAACAAATCCCCTCTAAGAATTAAAGTATGACTTGAGACTGGTGCGTATTGATGTAAGATAAGCTAACAAGTCTTATCAAACCTGACAAGGTCAATTACCAGGTAAGAAGTTTGGATGTAGCCATTTTCATTGTTTGATGAAAAATCCATTTTGTTAATTTTTTCCTGGAAAAAATACATGAGTGGGTAGAGGCAAGATCTGTACCTGAACCAAGAACACTCAGCAACATTCCTGTGGCCTGTAAGTGTCAGGGCTTGTGATCAGATTACCCGAGATAAAACCAAACAATAGAGCTGGAAGAAGCAGAGAGGCTTTTGGGCACGCAAGTCACCATTAAGTGCTGAGTGTTTGAATGCATCCAATTGTATTTTCTAGTTTAATGCAATACATTCTCCCTAGAAACCTTGGCTTTACTATGTCTTTAGACTGTCACAACTTTGACAACACACCAAGCAGAAATTATAAATGTATAAAACAAATCATGTTCAAAAACTATACAGCAGTTACAGGTTCAGCATGCTCCTAAATTTCTTTAAAGGCTGTTAAACTGATTTTCTTCTTTGTCAGAATATATTCTATACTGGGTCAAAAAGTCTCAGAAACATGAAGTTTAATACCATGGCTTGTTTTCTCTTTCCATCAGAGTGACTGATATGAATAAATGGTTTTCTCTCAATTAATTGTTTCCCCTCTCCCCATATAAAGCAGAGTGTAAGACTTGTAAACATACTTTAAATTTATTGCCCGTATCTTTAGGCAAAGGTCTTTGAGACATAGGTCTGAAAGCATGGCATCAGTGCCTGACAAACTCTTTTGCAGTAGACTGACAGGGAAATTTGTCGTGCCAGAGGCAAATTAGGAGTAAGCGCTGCTTACAGGATCAAACCATTCCTGAATACAGTGAAATGACTTCCCAGCTTCTCCTATCTAGCCTGTGTCTACAGACCTCAGCAGCTAATAGGCATCACAAAAATAAAGACAAAATTTTTAAAAGGTGCATAGAGTTGACAGAATGAGTCTCAAACCAGAAAACAAAAGGACCATATTAATTATGCAGGCAGCCAGTTTTGACACCTCTCATGCAGGAGATGCTGCTAATCCTGATGATTATTCATTCTGAACAAGAGGCTGAAACAACGCATAAATTCACATCACTCAAATAGGATGTGTTTTGGAAGCCATCAAAATACAACATTCTCCACATCCTTTTCCACTCTGGCTTGTCCTTTTTATTTCAATTGTTACCTGTACATGACTATTTGTACACAGCAAAGAAAATCACTGTGTTCTCAAAGTTCAGGCCTCAATACTAAGACTGCACAAATACCACTGGCACATGGACAAGAAGTGTTTTTCTCTCATTAGCAAACACTGTCTCTGGAATATGTCCCTTCCTTGAGATACTGTAATTAATTTAATCTGATGGCAACACAAATATTCTAAGGGAAATACAAGCACATAATCCACATTTTTTAACAAGTAGCCAGTACCAGCTGCAAATACTTTGGGGCAATGCAGACTCCACATCCCAATGTAAGCCCAAGAATAAAGCAAAAATTCCACAGGTCTTCAGTGTTACCAGGGAAGCCTGAAGAGATATTCTTGTGATCCATAAAGACTTTGGGGCTAAACTACAAAACATTATTCTTCTCTGTGGAAAAGAGAATCTTCACTGAAGGCGCAAACTGAAAATATGATCACCAGGAACAATTATAGCTTACCATTTGCCACAGATGATCTACAGACTCCACAGCAACACACAAAAAAGCAAACCAAAAAACCTTTCCACCAAGCAATTACTTGAGAGACATACTTGTCCTGCCAAGCAGGTGCTCTGTAGAGCTGGTCAATTCTGAGCTCTGAGAAATTTTCACTGGCCACTGACAGACAATAACATTATTTTCTCCTCACATCTAATCTCACTGTTTCCAATACTGTTGTGACGTTCTGGGACTACATTCCATTAACAATTACCACCATTTATTAAGTGCCAATAGTGCACAAGAGACAAGCACCTTACAACACGCAAAGCAAACCCTTTTGTTTTACCCATGGAAGAAATGGTGACAAGGACTTAAAAAACAGTTCAGGTTTTAAAGCAAAACACTACAATGACTCTGAGTAAGCGACTTAGCATTTATTTGCAACGCTCTTCCTACAAAGAAATTCCTGTACTGACTCCAATGGACAAGTTCCTGGATTGCCCAGGACAAAATATGATGAGCACTGTGAAACCTTTTCTCTTTACCCCAATCCCTGAAGAGGAGTTTCTGCCCAGTGCCTATATACCACGACCACCTTTCCCCACAAAGGCATTTCAACACGTCCTACAAATGCGGAGTCTCAGATTTTTATATGGAAGAAAAACAAGAGCTTAAAGAGGCAGCAACACATCTTTACTCTGTGATCTCATTCTCTGTCAAAAGATTCTCATGTAAGATGTGAGGCGAGATGCGACAGTGAGCTGAAGCTTGGAGAGGCTGTTTTCCACATCTAAGGGGCTGGACCAGGTTTGTCAGTATCCACTGTATTTCACCAGTCAGAAGTGGACAACTTGCAGGGAGAAGTAGCATAACTACAGCTAGTTCAGTGCAATGGAGCCCAAAGAGATCTCTTATTTTGCTTTATCATCAGAAGAAAAGCCACCTCCGAAATCAGGCAGCATCTTTGAACTGGTACAGGATAACCCTAATTGATGGGCAAGGCTGGTACCAGCAGGTAACTTTTTACACTATAGGTTTGCTTCTGACTAACACGGTTAAATAGTGGGGGATGCTTGTGTGGAAAGTTCTCTTTAAAACAGCTCACAGGACATCTTCCAGTAAAAACTCTTCAGGGTCATGGATAAGTAGCAGCACACAGGCAACTTGAACTGGCATGCGTACTGCAGATTCACTTAACCTGCTGTCCTGTCAGGTACAAAGGCTCAGTAACTCACCTCATGAGGCATGGATTGAAATGGCAGTGGAAATGAAAGTGTAAATCTAATACATAATATAAAGGAATTCAGGAGTATCTTTTCAGATACTTATGTGAACAGTTGCCGTTTTGAAAAGGAGAGAGAGAAGCAAAAGAAAAGAGCAAAGGGACATCCTCTTTCTGCCAGGGTGTGCCCTGCCCAATCTGCACAGCAGCAACAAGTCACCGGAGCCCTATCACATCACAATTTTAAAGATTATAAACTTGGAATTGGAATTTCTCCATTGGTGCTCAATAGAGCTCTGGCTGCTTTCCAAAGCTCTAGTCTGCTCCAAGAGTGATGCATTTTGTTGTTCTTGTTACAAGAAGCTTAATTACGTGACTGGAACCAAATGCCAAAAATACCCTTTGCACAGAGCTCTTCCCAAAATGAAACTGGATTACTACAAGTAAGGGTCACGTATTGCAAGACTTCGCAACAATCACACTATTTTCAGTCCACTTTTTCCTCTTCATTCACTTGGGAGAATGGGAGGGTGGGAAAGAGTAGAGACCTGTGAGTTGAGGGTATTTCTCAGTGGCATTTACTGGCTCTTCACTCATCAGCTAATTGTTTTTGGAGCTTCACATGCTCATGTAAGACATACACAGAGGGATAGCTGAATAATTACGTATTTGCAATTTGAATTTAAATTTAATGTCTCTCTTGCAGGAGGCACTGTATTGCAGTAAGACTGCTGCAAAGCAGCTTCCTAAGAATTCAGGGAAATGGCATCAATGTGACAGCAGTATGTCTTACAACGTACAGCTACCTACTTCCAACAGTACAGCAAAACTAACTTACTGTAACAAATTTTGACTGACACATTACTCACCAACTGTTGTACAGCTAAATTCAACACTGCCTTGGGAAATTAGAGTACAGACACTTAAAACAAAATTCACAGAAAGAACGCAAGCAGTCTTCCCACTTAGGCTGTCTAAATGAGACTTTCCAGAATG
The DNA here is from genome assembly GCA_013390025.1 of Pitta sordida. NCBI lineage: Eukaryota > Metazoa > Chordata > Aves > Passeriformes > Pittidae > Pitta > Pitta sordida. The sequence continues at coordinate 83,628 of WEKX01008970.1, read as the reverse complement.
AGAGAAACCCCATCTTTGTTAGGAGAAGCCTGGCACCAATGCTTCCCTGGAAATGATCTGTCTCTCTCATATTATGGAGGAAAGTCCTCAAAAGCCAGTGAAGAACCTTTTTTCTACTTCTTTAAGTTCCATCCAAGTTTTATTGGTTTATAAACAAAAAATGCAACTTGCTCTCCCCCCTTCCTTCTGCTCCTCAGAAAACAATGATGGCCTGTCAAGTAATAACAGAATGTAAAAATAAAATTAAAAAAAATGGAAAGAGCTGGGTCTGTCCTGCTGAAGCAGTTCAGTGCCCCACAACAGGGGCAGATGCCAGCAGCAAGTCAGACCCCCCTTCTCCACCAAATCCATACCTGGCCTCACTCATGACTCAGAAGTCCCCACTGATGAAAGCTGTCTGCTGTGAAAGAGCACTCTCCCTTGGAGCCAAAGGTCCCCTTCCTGCTCTCTGGGTAACAATCACACTCACTGGTGGCTAGGAGATATTCTAATCTACAAACATACCAAATGCCACATCCACCTTATCTTCATGCACCAAATAAAATAATGAAGAAGGTCTTATCCCCTCAGTGGGTCAGGGAATTAATGAGGAGAGAAAGATCTCACCCTTTGTCCAAAAGCCCTGAAAAGACAGCAAAACCTTAATAAAAACATAGCAGCACCAGTAAGCTAACAGGACAAAATTCTGCTGTGCTCTCAAACCAACTCTGCCTTTCACAGTACACTTGTTGGGTGCTCAAAGAGGAAAAGTGCATATGGACAGCTGAGTTACCTTGTTTCAAGTGTTTTGTTTTTTTTTTTAACATAGCTTTAACAGTTCTGTTGGGTTTCTTAAAAACCTGGCTGTGCAAAGGGAGGTTGATACTCAATTTCATGAATATCTAAGGTGTAATCCTGAAAGGTTTCAATCACTGTAACTTTACAAAATAGAGAGCTTTCACTTCAGAACAACAGGTCATGTAATACAAGGAGTGAGGAACAGAGCAGCTGCACTAAGCAACTGCAAGCCTAGAGACAACTCATCCACAGGCCTTCCCTCCAGCAGCAGTGCTGAGACACAACAAGCACCAAGCAGCCAAGGGGCACACAGGCACCTGGTATGATTGACTTGCCCTGGGTCAGATCAAGTTTACAGCTGACAAGACACTGAGTTCATGTCTGCTGACTCTCACACTTCAATCTGTTGACTTGCACCTTGTGCAATTCTTGAGAGAGGGCAGGGGCAGCCTGTCTGTTCTCTCAGTCAGCTGACAGGATAGGTCAAACACACTCATCTATTCCTGGTCCAGACACTCTTGAGTGCAAAAAGCAGGCAATTAAACCCACATTTTCCCCTCTCAGCAATTTCAGGAACAGTCTTCTATACGTCCAACTCCATCTGTTTAACATGCATTAATTCTAACAACTCTAAAAACAGCTTAGCCTCTCAGCACAATGTGCACCTTACGATGGCCACTTGTTTGGAGTGGCCAGGTAGATTGGCCAGTATAAAGAAGTCCTTTTTCAACACAGCTGAAGAGTTCTTGATTTGCTACATACTTGGCTAATGCTTGTGTCTCACCAGACACTACCTATTAAATATCTCAAAACATGTTCTACTTTCTCTGCTGTGAACAAATAAACCCCCTTAAGGAAATTTTAAAGAAACACATGGTCTAAGAGCAACTCTGCCCAGCAGGCTTGCAGTGGGATATTGTTGAGTCATAATTAACACTGAAAACATTGACATGCATATGCCAAACCCGTGTAGTTTAACTGTCTGGACCCCAGTGTGGGATTAGCAGTACCTAATCCCTGCTGCTCCCTGGTTCGTTGTACAGCAGCTGCAGCGAAACCATGGGCTCCTGGTCCAGCAGTGAGAAACTCGTCAGTACCTTTCCCACAGTACCTACACTTCTGTGCTCCCAGCACCTTCCCACAACTACTTTCCATCTCCAGCTTCCTTGGACCTGCTTTCAGTGTATTTATCCTTCTGTAACACTTCAACTTTGTTACCCAGGTTCCAATCTGTTTTCCTGTACCATTTATGCTTATGTCCACAAAAAAAGTGACATGCTTTTCTCTCAAATTTCTCAAAGAGCCAGAACTCTGATGATGTCCCTTCCCTTTGATGGTTGGGCTAAGGTCCATTAACCATATGTGAAGCAAGGTAACCCTCCCAAAGCTTCCTCTCCTGCAACCATTGGCCCCCTCATCTTTTTGCTGACCCACTCACACAATGAAAAAAAATCTTTCAGCAGCCTGCACAATTACACAAAAAACTGGCAAATGCCTCTTTTCTGCTTTGTCATTTCATAAGTGACACTATCATGTAATGCTTCTACGCATCTGACATATTAACAGCACAGCTAATTATTATTCAAGATCGCTTCAGCCAGATCTCACCAAGCCTTCCCTCATCTGACTTAATGAATTAATCGCAAATTCATGTTAGAACGTCTGGTATGAAGCATCTTTATAAGTGGCAACACTGAACAAGCCACTTATTAATAAGGTATAAGTATATACTCAGAATAGTTATTAATGAAAAATGCAAGGTGGTAGCAGTAAAAATACTTGAGAGCTAATAATAGTGGGTTTAAATTACAGCAAGGAATATTTTAAAACAGACATTAGGAAAGGCTTTCTAATGCTCAAGGCAGTAACAGACTTACACACTGATTTCCCAACAAGGCTGTGGAATACCATCACTGAAAGTTTGCTTTACAAGGTTAGACAAGCATCTGTTGGAAACAGCAGATACAAGTGATCCTGCCTTGAGGAAAGGGCAGACTTCAATGCTCCCTGAAACACCTTTCCACCTGCATTTTTTGAGGGTTTCTATGTTCTGTTCTAGCAGCACCAATGGGATGGCTATGACAGAGGCTGCAACGTGCTGCAGAGAGCCCCCTGTGAGCCCCACCACCTCAGCTCCTACTATCACTAGATCTCGCTTATGTAAAAGCCTAAGCCATGGTCAACAGCTACAGCACTGCAAAGTACACAATGCAACAGCTTCAGCAGGATGGAGGTGGTGGGTCAAGACCAAATTTTGCGTGAGGTTTGAGCCAGGCAAGGCACGACCTGCCAGCCATTCCTTAAGCAAGTCGATGTGCTGAGATATTAAAAGCCCTTGCTTGCAGGCTAAGAACCTCGACACAGAAGACATTAAAAAGCAGTATGGCCACAAACCATTTATTATGTGGACTGGGGGTGGGATCCTGACTGGTCTCCACTGGCTTTTTTCAATGGCAAGTACACAGGTTTATACTGTAGCTAAGTTTTATGAGGGAACTTTCAGCCTCTCTGTGTGAGCTCTCTCTTCACTGTGTTTAAATCACATCATAAACAACTATATACCTTTTTCCATAACACATATCCTGAAGTAGCCCCAGGACTCTTAAACAATAACAGGGCAATTTTGGTGGCTTTTTTGTTTGTTTTGAGTCTGGGGTGGTTTGGTTTTTTTTTTTTAAACAGCTCTCTTATCAACTGCTAAAAGCTGGAGAGAAACAAGTACACTCCACACAATTACAGAAGAAGCGGTTAGTTGGAAGTGACACAAGGACCTGGGGGATTTCACAGGTTATTCTGAGTTGGAAGGGACCAACAGGATCATCTAGTCCAACTCCCAAGAGAATGCCCATACAGGGATCAGGCCCATAAACTTGGAACCACGGGCAACACACTCCATCCATCCAAGCCTCCCATCACCTAGACCATGTCACTGAGCTCCTCAAAGTCTTCTCTTAAACACCTCCAGAGATGGCAACTCCACCACCTCCCTGGGCAGACCATTCCAATAAGCGATCACTCTCTCTCTGTGAAAAGCTTCTTCCTAACATCCAGTCTAGACCTCCCCAGGCACAGCTTAAGGCCATGTCCTCTTGTTCTGGCGTCATCAGCCTGAGAGAAGAGATTCACATCCACCTGACTGCAACCTCCCCTCAGGTTTCATGCATGCAGACACTATTCTGAAAGCCTGATGTGGAGTATTTGTTCTGCTCAGAGACAACACATTCCCCCATACTGTGCCATGCCCACTCACTTTAAATTAAAAGACATCCAACACCCTTCTACTCTTTCTAGTATCTGCTGTAGGACTGGGTACATAACTTCTTTACAGGAAGCACATTAGATTCTAGAGACTTTGTAAAATATTATCTTCCTGTAAGTCTTTACCTCCCAGTTGCTTTCTGCCAGCAGTAGCACAAGGACTGTCTCTAACACACACATGAATAATATTTTAATCTCCACATTAGAAGTGTGACTCACCACAGCTTTGTCTCACCCCTCAGCTCACACAAGTTACAAAGCATTGGTGCTGATCCTCATAACAGCTCAATTCTAAATGGTGTAAGGAAAAAGGGGAAAAAAATCAGCTCAGTTTCCACTGTGTCCCTGTGTCTGCCAGGATAAGGACTATTTCTGTGCCACTTTTTGTAAGATCAAAAGACCACTGAGTAAATCAGGCTGCCTTCTCCAGGATTCAGGGTGCAGCCAGAGGGCAGGACAGCTACCACATATACATCAGACATGAAAAATAACACATATGTTTAAGATCCTGAGTCACTGACTCAGGTCCAAAGGTTCAACTTTGCTGCTGCACAGAGCCTATGGCAGTACACCAGGGAGGGGAACTACATGGACAATGCACCACTGACTTGATACAGCCTGGGCCCCAGCATTTACCATCTCAGCTCTTTTCAAGTTTGACTGCTTATGAAAGACAGGTATTGTCCCTGTCATTTGGTCCTCCATCACACCCCTCCAGAACCGTGCAGCCTGTGCTCCCCAAAGGGGCCAAGTTGTCATGGCATCACTGACCTCTCCTCCCAGGAGCTACTGGCCTGATCTACTTATGGCTGCAGGACAGACTAAAGCACCATCAACACTGATGCAGCTCAATGTGATTTCAGAAAAAAATCCAGTTATCTCCTCAGTACAAACACAGACTTGTTGATACTATTAGTGCTATGTTTTTTTTCTGTGAAAAGTGCATTACTGGTCAATACAGTGTATACTCCTTTGTGAACAGATGACTAATTGCACAAACTACAAAGAGAAGGTCCTTCTGCTAACCCGCTCCCTCAACCATTCCTTTTCTGCATAAATTCTGCCTGACAACCTAGGGGCAAGTCAGTGAAAGTCAGCCAACTAAGATTCATAGTTAGATCTTTATTTTCAATTCAGGCATCCTCAAGTCTTAAAAAAAAAATCATGATTAAGTTCTTTCCTCTGTTTAATTCAAGTCAGATCCCTAACCAAACATAAGGATGAACCAGGAGAGAAGAACAGACTGTCAAACCCAACACTCACTTGACCACTGTTATCATATGCAGCCACAGAGGGTCTTTAAATGTCAAATATTATTTGGCACTAGGAACACAAAGTATAGCTGCCTATAGGGAAAAGGAGCCTGACAGCTTCGGTCTGCTTGTCAACAGCAGTTGCCTCAGCATTTTGGGCAAAAGAACCACTATTTGCCAAAACCAAAGTCATCAGAATCAACTCACTGATTACTACCTAAAAGGTGTTGGTGATGGTAGGGAGTAAAGGCAAATTTTTAATCCTATTTGGATGTTGAAAAGATTAATTTTTCCACTGGTGACACCGAAACAGAAGATATAGAAATGTCTCAATTTTTTTTTTTAAAGTTGAGGTTGAAACCAGATCATTGAATCTTCTCCCCTTTCAGCTCACCTGTGTCCTCCTCACCAGTTAAACAAAATAAATGCCTCGAGCTTACCTTTCTCTCATTCCAGCCAGGAACTGCTGTTGCCTTTTTGAACAGACTCCAGAAAGCTTGCCAGCTGAAGCTTATGAAGTCTAGTTAATTGCTTCAGCATATTGATTTCATCTTTGTATGGGGAAACATAACTGGAGACGCCCCTAGCTGGTTAGCCCTCCAGTGGCTGGCTCTGTGGCACAGCCACACTGTACATCCTGCTTGGTGGGGGAAAAGGTGGGATACAACTGCTGTGTATAGAGGCACAAAGAAATTCCAAACTTCCTAAAGTCCACAGCACTGCTGCACAGGCACATTACTAGATATTGGTGATAATCAGTAAGACTTCAAAAAATGTTGCACCAAAGAGAGAAAGTTCACTCTCAGAAAAGCAGAATAATTTAGATAGCAGTAACTTTTCCTGATTCTCCATCAAGGAACATTCTGCACCCCCAAAGATGAGGAATGCAGCCCCCTCAGTGTACAGGGAGCAGGACGAGGACTGCAAGCTAGAAGGAGACATGGAGAGAATAACAGCTCTCAACCAGCACAAGTGGGTAGACCTAAACACATGCTGGAAATATATGGTAATTACATAAGCCTCCCTGATACAAACTCATTTTAAGTGGGGTTTTGGGGTGTAAACATGGCTTTGGGGTATAGGACTTATGTGTACCAGGAAACAGCTATGGTATATAGCATGCCTGACCTGGGGGGAAAAAAAAACAAACCATGGGAACAACTGTATCCTGGTCAGACTAACACCATGGTCATACCTGACTATGCCGAGCAATGCATAAGACAAGCAGAGAGACAAAACTTCATTCTTGACAATTTTTATTAAAAAACACCCCCAAGCAACAAATCAATCTTTTTCTACACATGCAAAACCTCAGAGCACACAGAAGTCAGGCACATATATGTTAGCTGCAGGAGGAAATGGAAGAGTGGGTGAAAAGATTAAAGTGGAAAATAAAGCATGTTTCCACTGTGAAAGTTCTGTTTAGGTGCTCACATGCTTAGGCAACCTTTCTTCTCCCAGCTCCTAATAGGAAGTGCTAAAAATGCTCTTTCCAGGACAAAGACTTACAAGTTTAAATGTCTGAAAAAAGAGCTGAACATGAACCCCAGAAGGGACTCTGGCCTCATGACTGTGGGGAAGAGTGGGTCCTAACTAGTAGCTTTCACAGTTCTTCAAGTAAAGGAATAAAAGGCACTTTTGAGTATTTGGGGGGGATGTTGGAATCCATCCAAGTTGTAGCAGAAAAAGGAAAAACAGACTTGCAGGAGACAAAATCATAAATCTTCATCTACCCTTTGCAGAGCTCTAACATTAATGTTAAAAATAGCTACAGCACATGTGGGATTTCAGCATTTGGAATAATTAAATCTTATAGAGTTGGCAGGGGCAGGGAGGGAACAGCAGAGGAACAAAGAGCCAAAGGATTTAAGGACCTGAGCGTACCGACAAGGACACAGTGTCCAGAGAACAAGCTACCATTTGTTCCTGGCTGGGGCAGATGCTCCATAAGGATTACAGAAGGGAAATGAAGGAAAAAAATTGGCCAGGCACAAAAGCACATTGAGATATGACCAGAGCTTTCAGCCTTCCCTAACCATAGTATTAAAGTTTAATTAGTCCGAGATCTCTTACGAGCCAGGATAACCTATGTAGGAGCAGAGTGTCTTTCAGGTACAACTTTCCTCCATGGCCTTTCAGATGTCTAGCTTTGTATAGCTACTACTATACAACTTCCACACCTGATGCAAACTTCACAAACACTAAAGTGTGTGATTCCACAGCTCCGAAGGGCAAAACCCACCATTGTGCTTCATAGAAAAATAAATGCTGAGGGTCGAAAAAGGCAAGGACCTATTGGGATAAAGTGGCTAGTCACTCCAGCCTCTGGCTTATAAATTGAACAGGATAATAAAATAGCATATCAAAATAAGGCAGCTAAGCTTCTGGCACCTTCCTGAATGGAAGATTATTACTGACTTTGAGGTTTGGGACTTCTTTGCAATGCACAATCCCTATTTGTTTTTCCTTAGTCATGAAACTCTTCTTGTACCAAATACTGTAATTGCAAGCCTACCAATATGTTATGCATATTACAAATCCGTGGTGGATTAGAAGCCATTTCCCTTTTAGGGTTGTCTATAAAATGGTTTTACCAGATGGCTGCTTTGCCCTGTAGCTTCCTCTTTCCTGATGCATCAGTGGAAGGTCCAAAGCCACATCAATTGATGCTTCCATTTTTGCATTTTGGTTAGCAAATTAGGATTTACATTAGATGTAACCATTATCAGACTGGAAGAGCCAGTGGAAGATACAGCAGTCCAGACGTCGCACTTTATCTCCTATTTACAACAAGGCCTTACAAAATTATTTGTCATATACACTCCTGATCACGTTACCACTAGCATGTTTTCTGACATCACATGAAAAGCTAACAGCTTTAAGCTCTCTATGATGTTCCAGTGTAACCATAGCTACATCCTGGTAAAGTCTGGACCTTTCATGTGATACTTGCCCAAAGCCATTTCATAACAAAATCTAGTCATTAAGGTATACCCTGGGGTACAAGTTCATTAAGTATTTGTCTGCAGTTCAGAGAAAAACAAATAAACCAAAACAACAGCAAACCCTCACATAACAGTTGCTGCTTATAGTCAGAAACTGAGGGTGAAAATACATGCAACTTAATACTCAGCACATTAGAAGCCTGTTTTCTGGGGTTTTTTGACTGGCAGGCTTAATTAGATTTTAATGCAATGTTCAGATAAGCATTAACAATACACTGCACTTAAAGCAAGGAGAATGAAAGGCAACAGCAAGCAAGCAAATGCTCAAACAAGCAATCACTTCTGTAACTTACTTTTGGGTCTGCGAACTTGAACTTTAGCCTTTCCACCATCTCCAGCCTGAACAGGTTCCACACAACAGACTATGTTCTGTAAGGATGGGGGAGCAGAGGGCACGAGACAGCACTCATTTCAACTCTACAAAGCACAACAAAGATTCCCAGTAAACAATGGGAGGCAGCAATTTTTCAGCTTATTCTATCAGCCAAGTTGCAGCAAAACTATGAATACATTAGCCAGCCCCTGTGGGATTCCTTTTGTTCAGTCAAAAGGACCAAGAAGAATGGGGAAAAAAAGAAAGCAAGCATGAATTGGCAAAAGGGAAAAAAAAGGGAAGAAAGAATAGCTGCCTAGTGAACTGTAGAACCTTCTATAAAGAAAATTAAATGTAATTGCACAGACAAATCATTTTTCTCATGGCTCTTTGGCATCCTTATTAATGAAGTTGGGCTTATGAGATATGTGCCTGGATGCTCCACTGCCACCACCCAAATTAGTGGCTCAGAAGCTTGTGGAGGGGGGACATATATTCTTTGCAAGCACAGGTGTTAAATTTACTTTTCTAGAATGCACATTAAGTGCCTGATAAATTAATACTCTGAATATCTATTCTGATTTATTTATACATGGGAATAGAGAGAGTTTAAAGTACTAATTAAGAAAGCAATCAAGGATTCAAGCTTCAGAAGAGAAAATGTGAAGTGCAAGGTACTTATGGAATACCTGAAATATTTGTTTAATTTGCTTCAACAACTCCCCGCAAAAAAAATTGTTGGCCTTACTTGAGAGGCAGCAGCTTGTTGACAAATGAAAGAGTTGAGGCAAAATACAATGGAGGCTTACGCAGGAGCATTTTCTAAGTTCATCTACAGCATTTAACAGAACAGAATTTGAAAAATGCCCTGACACCTTGCTAGATAGAGGCGCAGATAATTTGACTCAAATCCTGACTTCCAAAATGTCAATCCTCAAACTGCCAGCTAATCCTCAAGACACTTTAGTGTCTACCAACAAAATACTCTGGATATTCTTTTTCCCTCCTCTAGCAAGGAGACAGTCTCAGAGACCAAACAGACTGGCAGCAGCCTTGTACATTGTTTCCCATCCAATTCATCCACTGAATCATTCTTTTGCCTTTGCCACAGCCAGGCCACATGCAAAATAAAGTGAAGCAATGCCTTCATGATCCCCTTGTCTTCCATAGCCAGCATCCTTCCAGCAAAGGTCAGGTTCAGCTGCTTTCTGCCTGATACCTCTGAAGCCAGGCCCTCTCAAAAGAACTAATCCACCCCTTGGTCTGCTGGCCCTTCTGGGGCAGGATTCAGTACCTCAGTGTCTCCTCCTCTCTGCATAAATAATTTGTCAGAATATAGAAAAATGAGAAAATTCATTTCTGTATATTTTAAGATGAACCAGGTATTTTCCTTGGCAGGGAAGACAAAGGATAAAGTTAAACCTATACATTGCTGTACTCAACCTCATGGACCCACAATCTGGGTTTCCTGAATCACCTTCTCAGGCAGTAACTCTTCTCACATATAACAGGGGAAGCCCAGGCACCAAGTCAGAAGAGTATTTGGTATCACAGTAGTTGCCTGATGACTTCAAAGCTGAGAGATGCAATACTTAGATCAGTGCTTTTTGCCAAACCTACATGCTTCATAGATACCACTCTTGACAAACCCTCTCTTGTTCACACACTGAAGAGCAGGAAGAATGCTCTTTGTGTTTCTGCCATATTAACAAGACTACTGCATTATTACATTCAGTTAGCATTAAATTTGATTTAACCTGACACCACCTTCCACCATGATTAACCAGGAACTAGAGGCTGCTACATCAAAGAAGCTTCATCTGCGTCAGGCACTTTGGCTCTTACCTCCACTCCCCATAGGAAGAAAGAAGCAGTGTAGATATCCTGCCTAACCATGGTTTCAACCTTCCAGGGACATGCCACAGGACTAATGAGGGTGATCAGTGTTAGTACAGAAGCCTTCCAGAGTGAGTGTGGGGCAAAGACCAGGCTAACCAACAGTACCACTGGAGACACTGAAAGGTGGCAAAGGAGATCACTTTCCAAGGACAATAAATATTCCCAACAAAGACTTCCCCAGCAATGTGGGGTTTTTATGATGCATCTTGATTGATCCTGACAGAATTCTTTCTGATGCAGATGTAAGAGTCAATCAAAGAAGAAGGATATTGTCTAAGAAGAATATTGTCTCAACATTGGTATCAGGGACTTGGACAATGCAAGGTANTTTGCACTCTGAGATCCTGTAAATGAACCATCACGCATCCAGCCTAGCTAACTGGACCGTGACACAGGTGAATGCTCCCTTGCCATAACACCAACTGCCACTATCTCAAGAATTTCTGACTTCATGGTACTCATCCCACTGATGAGGAGCCCTTCTCAACTTCAGTTACCAGACAGTAACAAAACAAAACCAAATCCTATTTCACACATATTTGTGTTTTGGTACATGGAAATGAATGAATTTCCCCTGTCTCTCATCCACCTTTCTTGCTCATGATGCTTCCAGAGTCCCAAACACCAGGCTTCCTAGGTACTGCACCTTTCACTTTGGGCAGCAAAATTCTCTTGAGCAGTCAGCTTGTGACATAAAAAGCATAAACAGCAGCAAGAAATAAAAATCAAAAGTCACAATGTTTTCACACAGGTGCTCCAAGTCACCAAGCAAAGGAAGCCATAAACTTGTAACAGATACTATGCTGGCAGGATTGCTTCCCAATAGATACCTTTTTTTTTTTCCAAGCAGCAGAGGGAAATGACCTGAGTGCCTAGTAGCACTCAAGATGATCTAAATGAGTCAAGAAGCATCCCAATGGTCCATTAATATGTCCCTGAAGTGACTGATAGGGAAAAATGTTCTTGCCTTCTGCCTCCTTCTCAGGAGGCACTGCAGGCACTGAACATGAAATCCAAGAGATAAACATACAAGTTCCACCTGACTCCAGCTTCAGCTGTGTCCTGGCTCCACTTCAGCAGCTCCACAGCTGACCACTGATCAGTGTGAGGCACCCTCTGCACTTTTGGGTCCCTTGCTACATGGCTCTTCTGCAAGATGGGATACTGTCCTAACAGGTTTGTATTACTGTTCTCTCTAAAGGAAGCAGTCAAACTAGGAAGTGGGTACAATGGCAACACGCAGGGGCATTTCTTTGCAGGGACAGGAGGAGAGTCCTTTAGGTTTAAGCACACATTATAGGCAATGCAATCTATACCAGTGCTAAAACATCTTGCCCACTAAAGGCTTTCCTGCCTGGACAAAGCCCACAATTTGAAGTACAAATACTAATCTATCTTATTTGGCCTCCACCTGACTCACCCTCATTCCATACAGCAGGAAGTATACCCTGCTGTGGGTAGGCACAGATGTGGATGCTCTCCTGGAGAGCACTTCTAACTTTTTACCTAATAATTTTACCTGTGTAAGTGTCCTCAGCCACAGCCCACCCCACAGAGATGGTACAGCCAAGTACCAAATGCCTAGGAGAGTGTCTGCAGTACACATAATGAACACACACTTGACGACTTATTTTAAGAAAAATAGTTCTCCAAGGAAATAAAAACTTTAGCTAGCATGTACTAATCTTGTCAGTAATGGAGATGGGAGCATAATTATTAGATTTGGGTACGTATAAATCAGTAGCATTCAATTAACCTGTGTACATTATAATAGAAGTGTCAGTATAGACCAAGGGCAGGTTAAGTACAACTTCCAGGGAGGAGGGAAGTGCATGTGGAGAAGGCACACAGTGGCAGAAAGGACTGTCAGCAGAAAGGACACCAGAGATCTCTACACTGTTGACAAGACTCCAGAAAAGACCTTAACAAGGTGAGGCTGTCTCAAGGGAGCAACTTGAGCCAAAGCACAAAATACAAGTGATTCTTACCTCATCCAAAAAACAATTCAGATATACATGTTTCTTCCTGATATTTTGGAGTTCTTGGTTTGCTTAATGTCCAAAGACAGACATGGACAAATAAGAACACTCATAGCAACCTCACCTGTGTGAATGGGTTTGTCATGTAACACTTCGTTTAGAAAAAAAAGAAAAAAAAGTCTTGATCTTCAGGAGCAACATAAAGCATTAAAGACAGACCACAGCCTATTCCCTAGATTAAGAATTCAAGTTACATTTCTTCCATTCCCTTAGATAACACCCCTTAATTCTCAGAAAAACTTGAATATGCCTAGTTTCTGCTGGAGTCACAACAGACCACTGGCACAAAACAGGCTGTTTTTGCAAACTCTGAAGACTGAAATCCCTATTTTGCATACAAAATATGCTAAATCACAACAGTATGTTTTTTTCCACCATGCTTTAATCTAGCAGTTATTAAAAACCCTCACCATTACCCTTTTTGCTAACACTGTCAACTGAGACAACACTCATGCTACATGCACTACCCATAGTAGTCATCACATGAACAGCCTTCCCTTATGGCTGGGAGAAACTTGAGATCTAGATGATCAATATTTTGCTAACAGACCCTCCTGAACCACTACATTCCCCTCCTTCACTAGCTCTGGATTAGAGGAAGAATTTCCCCAAGTATCCAGCAGTGAAGAAACATAGGAGAACACAGGGAGTTCTTGCTCCTGCACTGATTATCTTATCTGTCAACCAACAACGTGGCCATCAACTGAGTAATAACATTCCAACCCCGGTGCTTCATCTGAGTATCCTCCCTGCCCATCTTGAGTTTAATAGTATAAAAGCCTCCCACTGCTCTGCCTTTTTGTTGGCCTTTTAGGAAAGCAGCCACCAGGCAACTTCTTGGGAGACAGATGATGAAACCTATCAGGGTTTATGAGGGCACCTTGCACCAGCAGGCTCCTAGAAGAGCCCTTAAGCTGCCACCTGACAGGGCAGGACTGTACACTCAGCCATCTCCTTGCATGACGTGGCAGGAGGCTGGAGCTGGTCAGGAGAGGCCAGCTGGGTGGCAGCAACAAAGAAAATCCACGCTTCAAAGATTATCAAGAGCCACGTGCACAATTTATGCCAGGAGCTCCCAGTTGTTTCCCCTCAGGGAGAGCACCCACTGCCCTGGACTCCCGAGATCTGCCCCTCATTGGCACGTCGATGCTCTGCTTTAGATCATCCCTGACCCCGTCCTCCTGTCGTCCCTACTCCGTTCTTCCCCCTACGGCACCTGCATGCCACAAACACCACAGCAAGCACTTCTCGGTTTTAAGGAGCACAGAAGCAGCATCCTGCTGGGTCCCCAAAGTTCATCCAGGCGTGTCCCGGGGGTTCCGCCTGTGCTTCCCCACGGGGCACTCGGCTGTGCGCGACCCCGGCTCCTCTGCGCACCTAAGGAAATGCCTGCCCGGGGTCTCCTCACCCCCATCACCGTCGGCGTGTCCCCACCACTACGCCCTCCGGAGCCTTAAACCGGCGGTGCCGAGGTGTTTGTGGTACGCGGCCCGGCAGCGCCAGACGTGGAGCTGACCCCAAAACCTGCGCTTCTACAATGCGCTCCCGAACACCCACTGGCGCTCAGAGAGCCCTCGGTGGTAGCGAACCCGCCGCGCATCACCGGGGACTCGCTGTTGCTTCGGAACAAGAGATTATCGCAAATCTTATTGTTAATTACCGCTGCAACTGGCATGGCTTTTACCAGTTGTGTCTGGCCTGAACATCAGGCAGTGTAACAACACAGGCTGAACGTCCTTTATTGTTTATGTAGGGCAAATTCCTGCTGCAGCACCGCTACCCACTTTGCTTCTTACCGCTGATCGTTGTGTCCTTTAGTTTTGCTCTTGCACAGCAGGGAATGAGGAGGATGCATTCTCCAATGGCAAAATCCATCAAGGAAGACTCCAGAGAAAAAACAGTCCTCGGCGCTGGTCTTTTTTATTGCACTAAACAAAGACTCCAGTGATCCTATTGGCTGTGCCACAGCTTTTCTGTGGAGTTGCTTAATTCATGACAGCTGAGCTCAGGCATTTTATTCAGTCAGGTTCAGCTGCCTCTCGTTTAGGCTGAAAGCAGCTCACCTTTTGCCTGCAGATAGCAGGCTTCTTGAGCAGAGCTGAAACTGCAGTGTCTCCCATGTGTTTCACCGCCTTGTCTTACACAGCTGAATATGATCCTCACTCACTCACTCCCCCACAAGCCGCGACAGCGAGAGCCAACCTCGAACCAGGCTGATACAAAGAATGCAGAGGCACATTCCCACCCACGTGAGAGGAATGGTCAGGACAGGCACTGTGTTGTCGGTCTGGAAGGATGGAAGAGTGCAGGTGACTGCTAACGATGGTGATAAAGTGTTCATGGAGATGGAGGTGGACCTGAGCTTTCTGCAGTGTAAAATACAATGGCTGTGCTTTCCATGGGAGCTGGTCTTGGCATTTGAATCCAGAGCTGCAGTGGTGCAAACCTTACACCTGGGAGCATTTATCAGTGTACTGCCATATAAACTTGCATTTGCAGTCAAAATGCTATCCAGATCCCATTTTTAGCAGTGTTGCTCCCTGCCATAAGCGTCCCATGGAGGGATGGTTGTGAGACATTCGGGGGCATGAGCATTGTCTTCTGTTCCTCTCTATTTTGTAATGCAATGGACTACTGCATCTCCTTGGCACGGTCCTTAGGGCCTTTAGAAATGAGGCTTGTCAAGAAAGAAGTCGAAGGCCCTAGAGAGCTGTCTGATGAAGAACAAGCGAGTTTTTATGTGCTGTAAACCCTCCCACCCAATTTCTCTGCTGCTGCCAGGCAGTCGAGTCCTTTCAGCACACATTAGTGAACATCACAAGCCTATTGGAAAAAGTGCTGGAAATGAAAAATGAAATGTACTCTATTTAGTCTTCAATTAAGGAAGAAGAGTTTCCTCCATCTCTCTAGGGCAACAAAAACTAGAGCAGAGTGTTAGGTTCATTGAACATTAATGATCTTTTTCTATTATGCTAAATTATTGTTTCCTTAACCACTGGTCAAATACAATAGCTTTATTAAAGCCCATTTCAGTTAGAAGAAAGAAAGTGCCTTTCTGCTGCAGTAGTTCTTATGAATGACAAAGGAGCAAGGGCCCTACAACGGGGTGATTGTTGGAAACAAGGGAAACAATGGTCCTGGCTGCTTCTGCAGATGCCCTCACCTTTCCCCTGCCCCAGTAACAGAGATATTGAGCTGCACGAGGGAGAAGCTAATTTCAGCTTTGTGCCCGCCCAACTGCAGGCTCCTCTGGCCCCCTCTCCTGTGACCCAGGCACTGCTGGACAGGGCTCTGGTGGTGTCCTGCCCACAAGTATACAGAGTTTACCCCAAAATAAAAAAAATATAAAACTCCCTAGAAAGGCATTTAACACACAATCCAGGCTAGATCAAAGTGTGTACTTAGAGCAACAAGGAACAAGCATAGGCTGTAATAATGCAATCATGTGGGGGAAAAAATAATCTGAATCAAAATGGTGCCTGTCTGTGGAGGCAATGCCACACTCTTTAGACAAAATTAAATAAAACACTTTTAATGCAGTTCAGTGGATGTCACAGTCCAACGTAATTACAATAGAAAATTGATGTTCTGTTAAGTATGCTGTTGCTGATAGGAAAGGGTATAAAGCCATGGCAAATACAATAGGTTTAAAAAAAATAGATGAAATTAAGTTAGATAAACACTGTAAAGCACTTTTGAAATTTATTTATTTATACCACACCCCGTGTCCCTCTCTGGCTCTCTAACACTCTTGAGAGATGATTGTCTCCCGCAGCAGCTCAGCACTACCCCATGTGCCGCTCATGAAATCCAGGTGCATGGTCTCATCTCTTGCAAGAGAAAAACACAGGAGCCGGGGTCCCTGAGTCATGAGTGGTGTGTTCCACCCTCTCTACCTGCCTGTCATCCTGGGTGGATGAGCAGCTTGACCCACCTGGGTTATTCAGTAGTTAGTCCAGCAGCACTCTCAGATACTCATCTTCAAAGCACTGTCCTTTGGTTTTAAAAATGCCATTGTTCTGTAGTCTATGGCATACACAACAAATTCCTTATCTGGGACACAGGTCAAATCTGAGTGGGTTTGGGTGGGGAATGGGAATGAAACGTTATTTGCATGGTGGAAAGCGCATGGAGGGGAGGCAGTGCTGACACAGGAATGCTGCCGAGCACATGGAGAACAAGTCCAGCAATTTCCCCAGGAGGCACAAGCGTTGCTTTATTTCAACAAGATACTTGTGAGGTGTAGGAACTTAAATTTTAAAGCCGTTTCCTCGTGCTTCAGTCTGTCTCTGTCTTAGCATCCATGCTGTAGTAGCCTCTGATGTTAAATACTCTGCTTGAAAACTACCTGGAAAAGGGGAGGATCAATAGGCTCTCAGTTTTGCATCCATGGTAACACATACTTTACATATCATTTTATCCTGAACAAAGGAAAGTTAAAGACTTGGGGTTTCAGGGAGAGAGGGAAGGGAAAGTAACAGGGTTTTCCTCCAGGTACAAACCTGTCATATTGAATCCTTAATGCAGTGAACTTAAGGAAAGTGTTGATAGAGCAAAACTTGAGGCTCTATGAGTAGAATTTGAATGCCAGATTTATTTCCACTGGCAGTACTCACAGTCTAATGCAAACTAAGAGAGCTATCACCAGCTCTCAACAGACAAATCTGCAAACAAATTATTCTCAAAAAGTAGTTATAGGAAAAACATACCCAATACCTCATTCCAATAAACCCCACAACACAACCAAAAACCAAATGAAAACCCACAACAAAATAACAACATAAAAGCCCACCAACCATTATTGATTATTTACATTTTGGACCAATCATATTCTAAACCCAAATCTGATCTGAATTCTGCTGGCAGAAAGATGGAAAATTAGTTTTCAAGCTGCAGTGGTTTAAATCAAAACAAAGTCCTCCCTTTGTTGTTGAACCCTGGAAAGTGTTGCTAATACTAGGTCACATTTGTGATAAAATTGGATTTTGTATCTGATGATCTATAGAAGTCTCACCTATGTCTGCGATTTCAGTTCATTACCTTGTCATAATAAAGTTTTGTTGGTTTTTTTTCAAGCCCTGTTATTCTGAAGTTGAGTTGAACAGTGATTAAATTAGGTAGTCAAAGCATGAAATGGCCTGATTTTTTTTTTTTGCTGTATTCCTAGGGTTTTATTTACACAATTGCAGTATGAGTAAAATGCATAAAACTATACATTTCTTTTACGGTTTAATTTTGCAATCATTTAGATCCACACTTTCAAATGTGCTACTTCCTACCCCAACAGCAAGGCAGTGTAAAAAGCATTCCCTAGATGCGTGTCTACCCACATCCACATGAAAACCAGGCACTGACTTTGCTACAAGTCATTCCAGAGACAACCCCAGAGGGATCAATGCATCACATCAGACTAACCACTGTAAAATCCTTCCTGTGTATTGCAAGCCTGGTACTCCTAAGTCAGCATTGCCAGAGGAGCAAGACTTTGACCTAAAAGGCTTCACCAGCATAGAGCTTCTTCCTGGTCTCTTATTAATGCTGTATTTAAAACCGCTTTATCTGATCGCAGGCACAAAGACCACAGTCTTCACAGAAAATGTGTGCAGTTAATACAACACTGTTGGGTAAAACCTTATAGATTTTACAGCATACTTTAGGGCTGTGTATTAAGCCATCTCTCTGGGGTCAATATCCCAGAAGAAAACAGATGTAGGCATGTGAGCTATTGATGTCTTACATTTGTGCTCATTAAGAACAGAAAGATCTCATCTAAATATGGGAGAAAAGAGAAATAATTCATCTGGATACTGAGGAGTGCCTGCAGTTGGGTTATTCCATTGAATCCACATCCTTGCCCTTCAAGGCATGTGTCACACAAGGACTCTGGGAGAATCTGGGACAGACAAAGGTGTCACAGCTTTCTTTCACTTGCAGTTATAACCCTGAGGCTTTTATCTATAACCCCAGGACTGTGTTACTTTTTCTCAACTCTGAAGCCTGCCGGGCATTGCAAGGAAACAAGGTGAGCTCTGCAATGTGGCTGTGGTGCTCCTGCAAGGGCAACAACACAGCACTGGTCGGAGGTGTGGGGATAGCCAAGCAGCAGGAGCAACCTTTCTGCCAGCTCCCAGCAGCAGCATGTGCAACCTGAGTCGCCTGCTGCCAGCTCAGGGGAAGCAGGTTCCCTGAGGGGCCACAAATAAGGACCCCTCCTGCCCATGGCAGATGGTGAAGGCTTCTGCCAGCCAGCAGCATCAAGAGCACCTCTAAAGTGAAAGAGTGCTGCTGCCAGCAGAGCATGGATAGTAGAAAAAAACCTGTGCCCAAGTCTTGGCAGGTTTGGTAGAAGGTTCGCTTTAGCTTACTTCTACCTACAATGCAATATTTGCTAGGGCTCACCCATCACTGGCCTTGCTTTCCTGCTAAGTTAGGTGCTTCCAGCCCCATGCAACATGCTCAGATTCTCCATTCCTGTTTTCCCCTCAATGAGACACTTTTCCCCCCAGCAATAAGACACTTGCCACAAGAGCATTGTGATGCCTAACTCATCTTTGTAAAATGCTTTGAATCCATCATGAAATGCTCTGTCGAAGTTCAAAGCACATCATCAATATTACTACAGTATTTATTGTCTCTGAATGGTCCATGTCATTATCATTAAGCATGAATATTATTTTTCTTATGCACCTATGCTCCTTGGCAGTTGTTCAGAGATGCTATAAATGCTTTTCTTGTATTTGCCCTTTCCCAACAATTTCACGAAGATGTACACACATCTGAAATGTTAGAAGTCAAAATTCTGTAATTTCTAATGCATAAAAGACTCCATCTGGCACATCTATATTTTTCAGCTACGTATTATGCAAACTAAGAACTGAAATATTAACGAGCTTTGTGAGTAATTCATATCAGGCAGGATAATTTTAAAGGTTGTTCAGTGAGTATACTTCTCTTTCTGAGAAGAAAGTCTCCTGATGACTGTGAACATACTGATAGTTGCTGGAATTGAAAGAAATGGATGGGTATCATTAAAATGACAGCATATTGAAAAATTCCAATGAAGAAAACTCTTATTCGCATTTCAACATAAAAGAACATGTCGTGTGTTCTTTACAAGCCTAGCTGGTGTTTCTGGGTCACTATGTGTAAGTATAGCTGGGTTCTCCTAACACTGGCTAGCAGAGTGGAGGGAGCATGACCCGTGGGCAGACAGGCTTGTATGATACAAAATGTACCAGCATGTGTGATTATCAGTGACATCTGAGAACTTGAAGCAAAGTACGGACAGAAGCAAAAATGACCAAGATGGTAAACAAAAGGAGTTGAGCATTTTGAACAAGGCAAGAAGTCAATACACTCAAGTTCTCTTTCTAGATAATAAGTATTTAAGCATTTTAAAAGCCATCAGAACAGACAAGTTTGTTGGAGCATGTTCCTTCCTGCTGGTCAGACTCTTGCAGAAGCAGCCATCTCACCTGCTATGTTTTGGCAATGCCCATGTTCTAGCCTTTCCGGTGGCAAGGACTGCAAACCTCAACTGAGCATCTCACTACTGCAGACTCGACTTGCAGAATATGTCTCCACGCTTCCTCATGGATCCTTATGCTTTTGCTTCTCAGCTCTGAGGTCAAATTCTATGTCTCAAGAGCAGCCTTAACTGCCAAAGTGCTGAGGCTTATCCTGGCAGGGAGAGGCAAGATGAGACCTTGCGTCAGCAAATATACAGAAACATCGGAGTTTTTTTGCTACTTGGTACCTGCTAAAAATCATGTGTCAGGTTTCCCAGTTGTGTTGGATGAGGGCTGTTCCTGGCCCTGTTCCTGGCCCCAAGCACAGCTTGCAACATGTCCAGCTGGAGCACAGAGCCATGACATGGTGCTCGTGGCAGACAGGTTGTCTGCTCCTGGATGAGCCCAGCCACATCCTCTGCACCAGCTGTCACTCTGCTGACACCAGATTACACTGGGGTTAGCACAGATCTTGCAGCCTCACGGGCCACCTGTTTCGATCCTGTCTGAATATGCTTGGGGTTGCTTTGTGGCTTAAACATCTATTTTCAGCTGAAGGGGTTGAGAGGCGAAGGAGGAGGGAAATAGTTGCGCTAGGGCTGATCTTGAGCATTTGCTTCTCACAGGGTGAAACAAAGACTCTCTAGAACTCAAATTCGCTTGTGTCATGATTCATATCAATTTCTGACACTGCATATGCATTCATGATCTAAATACTAACCCAAACTGTCCATACCTTGACAAAGCATCTGTACATCATACAAAGAAACCAAGCCTTAGATCCATACTTCAGTAAATTCTCTACTTGTCCTATGCCTCTTTGATCAGAGACAGCTTTCCTGATGTCACCAAAAGCACTGTTAAATCACCAAAAGCACTGTTAAAACAGATGGGCTTGCCATGCTGTTTAATAGGAAATAGATGTTGTCACATGAAGCTGTTGTCTACTCTTCTTTCAGCATAAAGGAACTAAACCTGACAGTTTGAAAGAGAAAGAAATTGTAGTCTGGTAGTTAAGATTCACAGGAAAAAATCCTAAATATCCTCTTTCATATGAATTAATTATATATGAATAATTTTAATTCTTTTTATGGAGATAGTTGCATGTCAAGGAATGCTAATTGTAGAGTCTAGAGTACAGTTACTGCATTGTCCTCATTGTATAGGAGAGGCCTAGAAAATTAAACTGCCTGGAGACTCTTTATCGACAAAAAGTGCTTTGTTTATGTGCCTTTACAAGAAGGAGCAACATGCAAGTAAAGTAACTTTCTGGACAATTCAGTGATTGAATTACATTTCTAGTGTAATCATCTGAAACACTAATAGAAACCTAAGGAGGGGAAATTATTAGACTTTTTTCTTAAAGAAGAAGAATGTCTCCCTCTCTGGAGATACTCAAAAGTTGTCTGAACCCAACCCTGAGTAATGTGCTCTAGGGGACCCTGCTTGAGCAGGGAGTTTGGACTAGATGACCTCCAATGGTCCCTTCCTACCTTATCCACTCTGTGATTCTGTGATTAAAGAAAAACAGAAGACAACCCAGGAGCATCCATTTAACCACATCAGCTACGATAGCTCATCTTCAGAAAGTCAAACATTCATCAGCTCCATAATAAATGACAAACTGGTAAGAGAATTGACAGTCATTGATTGTGGTCCATTGTTCTCCAGCTGACAGGCACCTGAGGAGCCTGGTTAGGAGCTCCTCTGTGTTGGCTTGAACGGATGGATAAATGAGTGCACTGGGCTCTGACATCTGCAATTTCATAAGCCTCAGACTCTGTCACTGAACAGCATCCCATGTATTGTGTTCAGCTGGTTACCAGGCTATTTCTGTCCCCCTCTACCCTGTGCTGTGTTGCTGGGAAGTGAGTAACTCAATGCTATCTACTAACAACTTTAATGAGCCCTGAAAGTAATATAGCTGGACTCCACGTGGCATTCCCAGATTATTTTTCCTTTTTTTCTGCTGCTCTTTTGATAAATTTCTGCACACGTAATTTTTTTTATAAGCCAGAAGATGATGGCCTCATTTTTGGCACAATCTGAAATACGCTTCTTCCTAGAAGACCTCATAAAACTTCCTGTCATCCTGACTCTCACAGCAGGCTCTGGTTAGCTGGGCTCCCAGCAGTCTGCTTGGTTAGTAGATGAAGAAAGGAGCAAGAAGCACCACTGTCAGTACCCCTTGTAATTTCTAAAAGAGGGATAATGCATGTCTTGAATAACACTGATCATGGATATACTCATGACCATTTTTGCATCCAAACTGCAGGGAAATTCACGCTCTTATCCTTGTAGGGCAGTAAATCAGAAAATATTTTAGCCCGTTCCTTGTATTTAACAAATCACAAACACAGGGCCTGGGTTTGATCTCTGGAGACTGTCAAATCAGGATTAACTCCACTGGGCAGTTGCCTTGCTGGGTAGCTGTTATGAAAGGAAATAATACCATTAATATCCTCCAGATCCTTGTATCCAGGTTCACCCAGAATTTGCACTGCATTGTTAAAATATAAAAGCTCTTTTTCTGATGAGCAAATCCTGAAGTTTTTTTTAACAAAACAAAGGAAGCAATTACCCACCCTTAGCTTGAACATAATGAAGTTCATGGAAACTTTTGGAGATGATGAAGGTGACCCAGCTAAACTAAAGCAAATTGACTAACTGTAATCACTTAAATAAAAAGTTCTGCAAGCAGACTCCTAGCTTATCTACTAGAAGTCACGTACGGCTAAAAAATATTCACAACGGCAGATTTAAACCATAGTTTATTAATGCCATTTCCCCCCACAGCAGGACACAAAAAACCCTGGCAAGACAGGCACATTAAAAAATGATGACTCCTCTAACTGAAACATATGATATGCAGAAATACACCTCCTTTCTTTTGTGCTGGGGTTGGACATACTGATAAAAAAATGTCCTTGTTCCTTACCTCATTACTGGGTTGCATTACTGTGTTGGTATCACTTGAGGTAAATGCCTGGCTGTCCTCACTGCAAGGCCTGTTTTAAAATCCCAGCCATGAGAGGAGGAGGCTTTTGGCAGAAGAGGGGGTTTAAGGAAGGGGTAGTTGGTGAGGGACAGGACATGATGGACATAGACACGGAAAACAGCTGCTTTTTGCTTGCTGAGAGATACTATTGGGAACAAAGTTCTTCAACTACATTTGAGTTAAAAGAGGAAAATCGACTTCAACTCAGTCCATACAGACCAACGGCAATTTTAACTTTTGGAGAACGTAAGGATCAACAAGTGGCAGGAGTGAGGGGGCCCTCCCAGCATCATCCCAAATCTCTGTGAATCCTCACCATCACACAGCTTCAAGTGTAAGCTCTGAGGATGCCTCAAGATCAACAGCATCCCCTATCCAAATAGTTTGGGGAAACCTGAATGGGTACATACTTGGCTTGGATATTGAGTTATATAATGGATTTTATGGCACCACAAAGGAGTTTAGTGAACTGCTCACAGCTCAGAATGGGGAAAGTATTTAATGAGTTTTGGTAAATAATATCAAATAGGTTGAAGGCAGTAAGGATTATTGAGGCTATATAATGTTACACAGGCTGAAATCCACCAGATAACAAACACATGAGGTGAGAGATTTTGAAACTGAGCCTCTTCTTTCAAGATCACTAGTTGTCAACAATCTACACAAGGGAAGGGCAGGTCCTCTGTACTCAGATGCCAAAACCTTGTGGTACACACATTTTTCTCCTTGTAATGTGACACAAACTTCCTAGAAAAGACCTATTTTGGAGGATGTTCCAGGAAACTGTCACAGAAGTTAGAGAAAAGGGCTGTGGGGAACACACTATCTCGACACCCATGCAATTTTATGAAAGGATGTTTGCTGCTTGCCATTGGCCGCAGCATCTGGGATGGAATTTTCCCGCTTTAAAATGCCTGAAAATCTTTTGTTCTTTGCTTGGGGTTTTTTGTGTTTGTTTGGGGTTTTTCATTTTATTTTCATGCCTTTTGACTACTTATGAAAAAATCTTCTGCTGGATTGTTACCCAAGGCTGTCTTGACACTGTGTGACGCTTTAAAAAGTCCAGGTGACAGAGGGCATACAAGTGTGGTGACATCCTGGCAGAACAATTTAAATCTGCCTGTGTTAATTGCATTAGAATATGCTGTAATTTACCCTTCCCCAGCTTGCATTTTGTTTGTATTCCACCTGAAATCTCCCTACCTACATATCCCTCCTTGGGGTAGGAACTGGAGGGGTCAGGCTTTTCAGGATGTCTGCTTGATTTTCTCTGCAGTAGTAATTGCTGCATCTTGCAGTCAGTTTTCCCTTATGGTTGTTTTCTTGCAGAAATGGCCCAAGTGCCGGACACCCAAACCCCCAGAACCCAATGCCCATGAGAAGTGGTTGAATAACAGACTCACACAAAAACAGACAATGCATTTGCAATGTCAGACCCTCTTTGTTGTCCTATTATTGTTGTCCATTCTCCAATAACACGTCCAGAGCTTTTTTCCTTGAGTACAGCACTGGTTTGCTTTCAGAGGGGATCAGTCGCCTTCACCTGCACAGCTGCTTTCACACCTGCACACAGCAGCTGTCCCAATTCATGCAGACTTGTGTGTGTCCTCCTTTCCCATAAACTCACTCTGCACTGGAGCAGGCAATGGGAAGTCCCAGCACAAGAGGCTGTTAAGATATTACAGGTGTAACACCTTGTTCCTGTCCCACACACAAAGTACCCTGAGATTAAACAGTCCCTGAGGATGGTACTGATAATATTAGTTAAAACAGCAGGAGAATTAGAGTACAATACTCTTTGCAGACAGGAGTCACCCTATTGGGAAATAACTGCTCACATCACTGTGCATTGCCTCTGAAGGGAGACCTACCTTAGCACCCAAGACAGCAAGGTAAAAGGTTTTCTAGGTCATGGAGAGTCCTAGGAGCTGTGCAGGTTCCTGGCAGACACTGCTTACTGTGCAGCCCAGCCTCTTCTCCTGAGAGCTTTGCCACATTTAACTCAGGCAGCACAGCTATGAAGGAATGATTAAATTTCATGCTGCGGTTGCAAAGCAGGAATAACATGCAAAATGGGATTAAGTCCTAACATAATTTCATATCTCATAATCCTGGACCACCTAGTAATGCCAGTGAGAAAATTCTAAGTCTTATTAACATTAAAAAAATGCATCAAACTTCAAAGGGAAAGCAAACCACAAATAAACATGTCAAGAGCATGCTGTATGACCAGTAAGTCAAAGTGTAACTATATTTTCACTGTCTTCCACTGGCTCCGAGTTGTACTTCCCCAAACTCTGAATGGGCTGACACAGCCTCTGCAGGACAGCAAAGAGTGGTATCAGAGGTCAACATGGCTCCAACCCTGGGGCATCTGCTTTTGTGTGAGAGGTAAAGAGACTCTGCACCTGGGATGAGCTTCCCAAGCTGTGAAGGAAATTCTCAAAGGAAAACCCACAATGAAAATAAATTCAGACTCGAAATTACTTCAGATGGAAACAGAAGCAAAGGAGATTTGTGCTGCAAATACTAGTCTTGCTTTTTTCAGTAAGTGGGAACCGCAGTAAATTCACAGACTTTTCCAGTGCTCCCTGGGGACACAGTAGCCACTGCAAGGACCGTTTTGATACCCCTTAGTTCTCAGAAACTATGAACTCAGTCCTCCCTTCATATTAGGTGTGTTTGGAGGTAATATCCCAGTGACTATGAACTCAAGCTGGGACGAACAACCACCACCTACTCTACAAGATTCCTCAGATTCCAATGAAGGAAAAAATCTGAGGAGGCATTCTGAATTTAATTGGGGAAACATACAGAAATATGGGACTGAATGCAGAGCATTTAAATTAAAATATCCTCTCTGTATTTTGTTTGTTTGTTTGTTTGTTTGTTTTCCCCTGATGCTAGTGTTATCTGTTAAGAACCTAGGTCTCCTCAGAGCTGAAAACCACGTCTTGCATTTGGGACAGAGAGAGGGCTACAACCCCCACCCTGTCTCTTCAGATCTGCACAACAGTCCACATCTGACCAAGGCACCAGTGCAGCCAACCTTGTGAAGCACATACGTCACTGAAAGCCTGGAAAAGAAGCAGGAAGTGTATCCTTCAGTGTTCTGCTGAGTGAGGTCTAACGCCCTACAGCCCATTCTCATACCAGTTGTGTATAGGATTCCTTGAGCCTCAGGTAAAGTGTTGCTGAGCTGCCAGCAATGCACAGCCAGAACCAGCAATCCTACTATGTATTTACAACTACCTTCTACTCACAACTTCCAGGTCCTAAAGTCTTCCTGTGCTTTAATAAGCAATGGTCTCCCTTGCCTGTCAGATTACTGTAACTCAAAGGAAGCTACTGGAAGTAAGCAGTTAGATGAATGCCATTGAAATTACACTACATCAGGTTTACAGAGTTGCATTGCTTGGTTCTACTGGAAGACAGTCAAACCTTAGACAGCATACACAGCTAAAACGGCATCAAACAAGTGTACCACACTGTTTCCTCTAAAGAAATTACACAAAAGTAACTTAGTTTGCCTTAATATAATGATAATTCAAAGCTTTTTCTGGCAGAGAAGCAGATGAACTGCACCAGAAGAATAAAATAGAGCAATGTGAAGCATCATCATCACCCATCTATGCCACTTTTCTTTGTCCTTTTTGAATGAACACATTTCCCAGGGCACCACTTCTCTAGCACATGTCTAGTTTCATACCAACCCACAACTATACCATTTTTGAACACATACCTTATATGTGTACAACTTGAAGAAGTTACCAGTCACCAAATGAGAAATCATGGAAGGGGTAATTATCTAGGCTTTGGCTCTAAAGACTTTGCAAGAGACTTGCTTCCCATTAGCCATCAAAGCCATAGTTGTGCCATAATCATAAGGGTACTTAAACAGAAATGAAACCTTATATCCTTGTGGCACAGCAGTTTGCTCTTCACGGTGGCTTAAAATGTATGCCAGCAGTTTATTATTTAAATGTATTTTCATGAGGTGACAGAACTGCTGCATTCGAGTCACAAAGCAATGCTAAAGAAGAATTAAGAATTACAGTTGAATTCTGTATTATCATGTAAATGGCAAAGGAATGTCACATGGGATTCTGTGCATTGTTCATAGAGATAAATGCAATGAACTATAAATACAGGTTCAATAGAGAGCCTTGACAGTTAAGTAGTTGAATGAAAGCTAGTCTTGGAGGTTGCTGGGACATTTTGAGATAAATACTCATGCACACTGATGCAGTATCTAACATATCTAATTAATCAACCATTATTTTTTTTTCAAAACTGGTCTTGTGCTAGTAAAAAAATAATCCACAAAAAACCCCCTCTTGCTGTAATGGCCAAAGAAAATTGTATTTATGTGAAGTTTAATTCAAATAATGAATATTAATAGACTGAAGACCTCCTGCAGGTATGAATGCCAGAGTTCAGGGGAGGGTTAGCACTCACACTGAAGATAGCGCCTACTTGCACAGCAGCCACTGAGAATGCTGCTGCCTTCATCAAGAGATGCCTGTCCAGATGCAGAAGAGCTTACGCTGCTGTTTGATTATAGCAGGATATATATCGGCATTTGGGGTCTAAAAAGGCTTAGTTTATCCTTTGTCCTTATTGTGGCTGCTACTTTAAGCCATACAGTGGCCTCTTCTGTTAATGTTAGGACATGTAAAAAAAGCAAACAAGATGTGCAAATATTTTATTTTGTATGCCAACTGCTACTGCTTTGCCCTATGCAGAACATGACTTTTGTGGTTAAAAAGCCCCAACCAACTATTTCAGCAAGATTGAAAAGCTTTCCTGTTCTTTAGTTCTGCCTCAATCCCCATTGCAAAGATAACCAAAATGGGAAGAGAAAACTGAGAACCAATATAAACACTCACTGAAAGCAATGACCACCTCTGGAGATGCTGCTGGTGCAGTAACAGCAGACATCACCTGTGATGAGAGGCTGCTATCCAGTCCCAGCACCCCAAAAGCCTGACAGCAGCCAGCCCACACCAGCTATATCATTTTGCCAAAACTGCTTCAGTTATCTCAGTGCTAGTCAAGGCAGTTCATTTCAGGCTTTAAAGCTCAGACAAATTTCTATTCAGCTGAAGTACTCACATTACTTTAGTCACTCAAAGAGCTTTTGCCCTTTCAGTGACACAACAGCCAGGAATAAGAGGGAGGGAGAAGGGTAGTGTTTGAAAGCTTAACTCTATTCCTCCTTGCCTCAGAGGGAATGGGCAAAAGTTCATTCAGTTCAGTGAAGTGAGAAGCTAGAAAGTGGTAGTCTCCATTGTCCATCAGGGAAGACTGAGGAGACACATGCTTCCCTGTCAAAGCTCAGGCAAACATTAAGGCCAAAGAAGGCAAAACATTAACACACTTTACTGAAATATCCGTTTCTTTAGTATGTTACAGAAAAACTTATGAACATATATAATATACATAAAAGACAGGCTTTTTAAAATAAAAAGGTCTTCTTCTATAAAAAAAATATTAAAAAGTCAAAGTAAAGTGCATGAAACAGTTTTTCCTCCACTTTAACTACTGTGTCAAAGTTTTAGCACATAGCAGTATTTAAAAAAAAAAGGGAAATCTTCTTGTGCCACCCATTAGTCAGTTACTTTACTGGTCAGATGAAACGATGATGGTGATGATTACAAACAAAATGCTAAAGAATCAAAACAGTTTAACCCGATGCATCCACAATAAAAACTAAGAGCTAAGGGAATACGGGCTTCCAATACACTTCTCATGGACAAGACTTAACAATCAGTGGAAAGGCTCACTCTCGTTAAAGAAAATCGGTAGGAAACAAGTTTCATAAATAGAGCAGTTTTGCTCGTTAGGGGCTCCCCTATTGTGCAATCAGTTCTTGGTCTACGAATATCACATTCATACTTAAATATGCCATTGCGAAAGAAAGAATATATAAAAAAATGTTTCCACCTGCGTCCTTTGGAAGAGGTACTCGACCCCAATCCAGACAAAGACGACAGCTTTCCTACAGGGTCTCTTATGAGGGCAAGTGCACCCAGGGAGTTAAACACTAAAGACGCTGAACCCTCTCATTTTTTCGAGCTCTGGGGGCAGAGTCCTGGAATGAAGCTCGACAATTACACCGATTGCGCTCTGCATCTTCAGAGATCTTGCCAGACGCGAATGAATCACTCATCTCGACAGCCCCGACAGACAGGTATCCCGTTATTCCCGACGCTCCTGGCAGCTGCTCCCATCCCCCGCACCACCACCCCCCAACCCATCCCCGGCAGTCGCAGCGATTACGGGGCACCGAGTACCGAGGCAGCCCGCTGGATGAGCTCCGGCATTCAGCAGTTGCCGGGGCAAGTAAGTCCCGCTGCCTTGGAGAAGAGGAAAGCCGGACCGATGCGGGCGAGCGGCATTCGGCGACAGCCTCCTCCGGCGCGGGGCCATCAGAGCACGGCTGCCTGTGCGCGGCAGTGGGCGATGTGGCGGTGNGCAGCGCTGCGGCGGCGATGGAGCTCGGCGACGCGACGGGCCGTACCCTCGCGGAACACGCAGACGGAGCGGAGCAGCGGCTCGTTGTACGGGTCCCACATGGCGAGGAGGCGGTAGCCGTGCACCAGCCCCGCCTCGTTGTCCATGAAGACTAGCCCGCCGTCGGGGGCGCGGAGCAGGTTGCTAGTGGCACGGCGCA
>WEKX01008970.1:39248-52921 GCA_013390025.1 Pitta sordida | reverse complement strand
AAGCCTCCGGGCACGGCCGCGCCGCGTCCCGCCTACGGGCGCACGGAGGGGTCGCGCCGCGATCAGCAGCAAATGGGACTCCCCTTCGCCCCGCCAGCCCCTCGGCCACCGCTCCAGGGCTGGCATCCGGCAGGTGGTTGCACAAAAGGATCGCTCACACACGGGCGTAGGGCTGCACTCACGGACAGACAGCTGTCCGGGGCCAGCCCGGGACCCCGCGGTCTGATGCCGGGGGTCCCTGCCGGGCAGGGCCGCCGCTGACCGTGTGCGAGGCCGGTGGTGAGAGCGTACGGAGCATCACCTTTTCCTCCGCCTCCTCCCGCTTCGGAGGCGGCAGGGAGCGCCCATCTGCACGGAGGGACAGCCGTTCGCGCCCTTACACCCCGGGGTGCGAGGCGTGATCGCGCACCAGATGTGTCACGGAGGGTGCGGACCAGCTTTTCCCGGCGGCTCAACTTTCTCAAGAAGAAATTTCAAGGCTGTGGGGCCGGCGGCAGGACACGGTCTCACGCCGCGGGATATCCTGCCCGAGGGAGGGACATCCAGCCCTTCAAGTTTTGTCCTTTTGAGGTCTTTGGAAGAGTAGCTATTGCTCTGTCTCCCTTTTTCCATTTTTCTGCCTTCCTGAAGCAAGGAAGCTTAGGTCTGCTCTTCCTGTATTTTTGGGGGGACCTCTCTTAGGTAGACCACGTTTGTGAGCCGAGTTAGGTTTAAACACCTCTCCTTTCTGCCATCAGTGCCGTGGCTATCCTCCAAAGTAGTTATTGGAGTTGGATCAGCGCAGCAAAAGCTGGACACGTAGAATCTTAAATACACTGCAAAAGGAAAAAAATCCCTTCTCATGTCCTCAAGTCCTTCTGCTCTCTTGAGATATCACGACCCCTAGTTTTTCAGCCACAGTACAATCTTCCAGGTTAGATGGAATACAATTTCTTTTAGTATAAGAAATAGGGAATTATTTCCGTGATTTTGTTAATAACATTCGAACTCTCCAAAAACAAAGGGATCGGAAAGCAGGCGCTGAATTCCCTCTGCCGACGTCTGTCGTCTCCAATTCCCGGTCGGAGCGCGGCCTCCGGGCGGCCGTGTCGCACCAGCGCCTCCTGCCGGTCACGGTGCCGCCCTGCAGCCACGGGCGGCCCCGGGAATAACGATAACGAGGGACAGTCACCATCCTGCCTTCCCTCCTTTCAATACCGGCGCAAAACATTCCTCTTGCTGCCCAGGTCTCATGCTATTCCGACCCTGAAGCCTTATTGCCAGATGATGCTTCACACTTTCACCCTTTGATGCCACTCGAGCTGTGCGGTGAACACCAGGCGTGTGATTGGGAGTTGGTGGTTGCTATGCTTCGCAGTGGTTGATAAGAACAGTGCCATTACTCTAAGCAGGAGGCTTTTATCCAACAGTACGCTGATATTTTTACCAAAGAAATTTCATAGATTTGCCTTTGTTCTCTGTCACTTTTCAGCTTGAAATAGTTTTAAGAAAACTCCTAGCTTGTTGGAAAAGGATTGAAACCAGAAAACTAATTTTGTTCTGTATGTAGATTGGACATGTATTTTGATTTAAGTGAGTTATTTATGTTTCTTTCAGGGTGAGTTATGCTTCTGGTGAACATCCAACTGCCAGTACCTGTACTGGGAATCCCCCTTGGAAAAGTACCATTGCCATGAATAAGGACACTATATTTCCTGCAATTAAGGTGAATATAAGCTCCAAGTTTTGCATGATATTAATTTCAATTAAAGCTTGTCTCTTGTAAGCTAAGCGGTTAATCAACAGGCTATACTGTACTACACCCTTAAATCAATAGCTGGTAAAACATCACCTCCCCCAAATACTCCACCTCCTAACTACACTACTTGGAACGAGTACAAGCCAGAGTTTAGCTGAGCCATCCCCCTGGCTAATAGTCTTGCTTACAAACTGCTTAAAACCAGACAATTACTAAAGAGTTAAGCATCAGCCAAGGTGTTCAATTTACGGCATGTTGAGCATTCCTGAAACTGTGATCACTGATATATTTGGGTCAATCAGATGTCTTGTTACTGCTTTGCAGACATTGCAATGAGCAGCTCAGAGATAAAGGAGAACAGTCTTCAGGCTTCACAGCCCTATCTGGGAAAGGGGGAGCTGGCCACAGTCCAGACCCTGAATTCTATCAAGTAAAAAGATAACAAAATAATTTCTGGCTTCCCTGTGTTATTTTTTTTTATATGTAACTTGATTTTAGCTGCCTGGCAAAGCTAGGCTTGTAGAGTACCTACCTGCTGGTACTTCAGACTGATTTTAGTCAAGTGAAGGTTTTGTTTTTCTCATGCCTCTCCTGACCCCCTAGTATTCTCAGTGATGTGGCATAGCTGTCATTACAGGCAACACTTTCTCGCATCAAAAGCGGAAGAAACAGGAACTGAACAGAGACTTGAAGATTTCTCCCTTGCAGTGAAAGTTATTTTGCATTCAAAACAATTGCCAAACTCTAATGGGCTTTCATAGGATTGGGATCATGGAGAAACAGGCAGGGACTTTACATTTCTGAACACTACCTATGCTAGAGTTGAGTGGTCCTGCCTCTGCTCAGTCTCTGCTGGGCAAGGAAGACTGGCAAACCAGGCACAGAATGAGTCTTCATTGTACCAGGGCCTGAAACTATTTACAGCTCCAAAGCACTCAGAGATGTACCGGTGCTCTCCGGGACAGGAGCTGCAGCTGGCAGAGCTTGGGAAGACTGTCCCAGCCATGAGTAGGCACCCTCTGGCTCAGACAAGTTCGGGCCTGCGGTAGCATTGCATATCTTCATCTGATATTCTCTCACAGCTGAAGGCTTCAGTACAATGCCTCCACCCCCACCTTTCAGAGACACTGCTACGGAATTTGTTTCCCAGCAAAGGCCTTTGTGGACTACCAAAATTAGCCCACTCCAATCCTTCCCATGTTCATGAAATTTTTGAATTTTTCTCTCCCTTCACTGAGTACTAACAGACAATTTCCATTTAACATTTGTTGTAGTGTATACCCAGAACCACATCTAGCACATCTCAATGCCAACTTACTCAGTCCGGTGACTGCCACAATAACCTCAGCAGGGCTCTGAGCCCCTTTCCTGTAGACTGCAGGGGTTGAGCCTGAGCTGTTACTTCATGGTGATCTCTCTCCTTAGCACAAAACAGAAAGTCCTTCATTTACTCTGAATTGGGGTTCAAGATCCCAGAAGGGGATGGGAATAGGGTCCTTTTACTCCAGTACTGCATATTTTTTCTACGTTTCACCCTCCTAAGATATTTTATACAGCTTGTTCATACCTTGAGTACTTTTCCAGCTCTATCTATACTCCTTCTTCATCTGTCAGGTTGCCAAATAGCTCTGTTTCTATCCAACATTTCCTCAACTGTCCATGAGAAGCTTTGCCCCACCCCTATTTAGTACCTTTGGTTCCTGGCAGAAAATTGGTGACAGTGAGCTCCCCAACTGGTGATAGCCATTTTTAAAGGGACCACTTGAGATTGCTGTTAGGAGAAGAGCGTTGAGTACATGACAGATTGAGCCTGCACCCATGGCACTGGGGTCTGCCCTGGTGATATGAAAGCTGCTCCTGACAGGCTGTAGCAAAATAATGCCCCTGCTTCCTCAGTGCTGCATGTCCCTCCACATTTTCTCCCTGTGTTCTGAGTCACAGGATCAGGGAAAACGTCAGTGTCAGGAGCCTTCCACCAGAGCAGTATCAGTTCTTTACATTCCAGTAATCTCCATTGGATGATTTACAGGGTTCCTTTTTTGCTGATGACAGGTTCTTCCCAATGCAGCCTCCCTGGTGCCACCTTACGTGGTGGTGAGAGCACGTTATACTGCCCTTCTGTGGTGCCTGAACTTGTGGCCTTCTGGAGGAAGAGCAACTTGGGCTCAGAGCCTCTTGTCCATATGGTCTGTGTGTTTCAATTCTTCCCTTTGCAAGGAAGTTACTTAGGCTGGCTGGCTGGCTATTGGAGGGGCTGTGCCTGCAAACCTATCTGGTACAGACGCACGGTTACCATCAAAACAGTGCTACTGCCAATACAGCTTGTTTCCCTTGGGGAAGGGTGAGGTTTTGGGTGAGGTTTTGGAATAAACTCTACTGGCAACAAGTTAGTGTGCAAAAATGTTATGTGCTCAGTGTCACTGTCAGTTATTTCCACACTAGGAGGGCCTGGTATGGGTTTTTTTCAGCAGCATAGTCCGTGTATTTCCCTGACTGGCTCTGTCAAGGTAGATTTGTACTTCTCAGCCTAAAAACCTCATCCCTTATGATGAGGTATTCCAACAAATGAAGGGTGTGATTTATAGCTGGTTGTGACTGGGGGAGTTAAGGTGCTCTGCATTTCATAGCAGGGAGGTGAACATTAGAGATGTTACCCTGCAGGCATGTTGGCAATTTCTGGAAGTATTTACAAACTTGTCTCAGCCTGGAATAGAGAAATCTGGAAGCTTTTCTATTGCTTTGACTGTAGTTGGTTTCATAGAAAAACTCTCAGCCATGTGGAACTGTATAAGGAATGGGGTTTTTTTTGTTTTATTTAGTTTTGTTGGGGTTTTGTTGGTTTGGTAATTTTTTTTCAATATGAAGCACCATGAGGAGTATGAAGCCAAGCAATTTTTGTGCACAGAACAGATCCTATCTGCCCTGTACTCTGGGACTATTTTTAATATCAAAGCAATAAACGAATAAGTGTTCGAGTTCCTGTGCCTGGCTCTTTAAAGTATTCGTAAGACTTGTCAGGTGCCTGATGATGCTCAGCCTTTTAGTGGATTTGTTCTTATCTCCACTAAATGTGAACAGAAAAGATGGAAAGACATTTGTGGTGTTCTCAAGGTTTCCAACAAGCAGACTCTGCAAAACTGTAATGAAAGAGATACACTGAAACAAAAGGTCCGCAGCATCCCTTATACCAATACAACCCAGCCTCTCCAGACAGTTAATGATTAAGCTAGGAGTATTCTTCATATGAGCAATGTCAGGCATGATGCTTTTCATGGCCTGGGGGGTTATCCTTGGCAGATCTGGCAAAGCTGCATGGTGGTGAGTTGCTCACTGAAACATGCAGCGTGAGCATTAGAATGAATCACTGAGGTTTTGTTTCCCTATGCCCTGAAATACAGTCCATTCTAGAGGAAAACACAGAATGTTTGTGTCCATTACAAAATATCTTTTTCTTTTCTTTTTTTTTTTTTTTTAGATCAGGAAATAAAAAAGTTTAAGACTTCTTCAAGTGAAACTTCCGAGGTGATTTAGGGAGACAAAAGGTAATTACTACGTGAGAGAATAAATAAAGCAGTACACTCTAACCTCTATTTTTCAAGTAAAGTCCCCTGAAAGGTCAGAGTCCATGGTCTATAGCATTTCATGTCATATATATCAAGGACTTTTTTTCTCTCCCTCTTCTGTCTGCAAACTTTCTGAGTGAAGAATATTTTTCAATACAGTTGACAGTAATTCTAGGTATCTGCCCTGGTGTAGCAGAACAGAGAGAGAAGAGAACTCCAAATTTCATATCTTTCCAAAATAGAGAAGGTCAAACCACCTTGATAACAGTCCATAGATCTTCTTTCCCCATGAAATTTTACTTGCAAAAGTAGGTATGATTTGGAAAGATATTATTATTATTAGATGAAGAGTCTCCATAACTTTACAGTAAGCTGTGCCAGGGGTTACACACCTACTTTTAACAATACCATCACTTCAGTGTGTTCTCCAGGCACTTAGACAGCTCTGTGATGGGCCCAGTTAAAAACTGAGATGGGCCAGACTTGACTGGAAAAATAAGGCCAGGCTAAAGGTAGAGCTGCCATTGTCACAAAAAGGAAAAAAAAGAGTAAAAAAATTTAGCTTCTAATGCAAAAATACACCTAGGACACATCTTAAACTTTTCAATAAGTCCTAAAAAACTGCAACTTTTGCACTGCCAGTGAAACTGTTCTAATTAGTCTTAAGGTAAAAACCCCAGCTGGGTCAGTGGAAAGCCAGGTCTAAGTGAGGCAGAGAAAAAGATCAGCTTAAATAGCAAACCTAGTTTCCAGGCTCTTAATATCTTCTCTCTGATGTCTTGCTTGGAGAGGCCACTGGATTCTTTCCAAGGACAGAGGAGTCCCTTTGGCTGCCAAGTATGCTGAAGGGGGAAGACACAGAAGAAAGAATTGTATAAATTCCCTGGAGATTTTCTTTTCTTCCCACAGCATCTCCTCTTCTTGATGGTGTCCTCCCTTGCATGAAGCTGTCAGGTGAAGCAGTAAGAAATGGGGAGCAATGTGCCAGTCCCTCTCCTTTGACCCATCAGTCCTGCCAAAGGAGATCCTCTCTACACTGTGCCTGCATGGTGCAGGATTTCTCAGGTCTGTCTCTTACCCACACCGGGCATTCCAGGGAGCCTGTAGCTTATCCGTATCTGACACTCAGGCACTTAGGACTGTACAATGCAATGGAGTGTACACATCAACATATATAGCATCTTGTGGGCTACAGGATGTGACCTCCAGCCGCATATGGGAACAACTTTACCACTGAGGACAGGTATGATTCCACCTCAGGTGACAGTATAATCTTTTGCATCAGGCCACACTTAGGCTCTTTCCTCTCTTGTGAGGGTTTTTCCTGCTCCACATTCTCTAGGGTTTTGTTTTATAAAATTTTAAGTGGCTCAGATTATGTGATTTCTACTCCTTCTCACTCTATCCAGCAGATGTCTCTGCTGGGAGCCTTGTCTGTAGCTTTGTAATAGTTTTCCTATTGTGGCATTGTCATAGTTTTTCTACATATTCCAGCTGTTGGGATCAAGTTATTGACTGACACTCTTGGACTTGAAACAAGAATAGGGTCCACTGCTCTTCCACATGGTGGGATGATGAAGTCACAACATGTGGTTCAAGGGTGATCAAAAGGACTTCAAGCCTCTGGAACAGCTGATAAAGGAATATGGAACATGGGTTATCTTCTCCCCTATTTTTCTAGTTGTAGGCAGTGACTTTGGAAGAAACAGATGGGCCCAGTCTATGAAATACATGGCTCTGGGGCTGGTGTCACTATCAACATTTTTTGGGTTTTGACAATGGGATAACCTTCACAACATCTTCCATGTGCTCTGGCAGGTGCCCTGACCTCATTGCAGTCTACAATTTCCTTGTGAGGAGAAGGACAGGGGCAGGCACTGATCTCTTCTCTGTGGTGAACATTGACAGGACCTGAAGTTCTGTCAGGAAGTTTGGATTGGATATGAGAAAAATGTTCTTCACCCAGAAGGCAGTTTGGCAATGAAACAGACTCCCCAAGGAAATGATCACAGCACTAAGCCTGACAGAGTTCAAGAAGCATTTAGATGATACTCTCAGGCACAGGGTGTGACTCTTGGGGATGGTCCTGTGCAGGACTAAGTGTTGGACTTGATCCTTGTGGGTCCCCTCCAACTCAGCATGTTCTTAGTTCTGTGATATGCCTCCATCACCTTGCTGGGGAAGGAGATGGTGCTTATCTTCCTCCAAAAGCCTGAGATAGGTTTAGGAGTCCTGGCAGCCAGTTTATGAACAGCATAGGAAACCCTGTATTGTGCATACCACCTGCTGCACAAAGTGTGTCTTTCATCAGGAATATGAAAACCAAAAGCATAAGCCTGAAACTCTCCCTTAGCCTTTCTTCCATCCAACAATTTGGCAAGACAGAATGTAGGTGTCATTTCTACAACTGGCCCTTCTGCATTTCCCCTCTGTGACATTGGGTGAGACATGTAGCCACCCAGTGCCTTGGTTTCCCCACTTCAGAATGGAATGCTGTGAAGATTAAGTTATTTGATAATACCTAAATAGGTCTTCGAGTTCTCCTTGAGAGCTAGGGGGAGTGGACACTCAAGAAAGCCAGCATAGAATTTCACATAGCTTCTAATTTGTGTTGGTCTATGTCCTTCTCAGTAACACCAAACTAAAGACTAGAAAAAAGCAAAAGTTTTGAGGGATAAATGAGCTTCACTCTCTTCCAGATGAGCTTCAATTCATTCAGTTTTCATCCCCGTTCAGTTTCCCATTTTATCACATTTGAACTTCTCCAGTATGTGGGTGGAGAGGAAGAGCAGCACTGACATTAGAGAGAAAATTTCCTCTGGGAAGTGGACCAACATTTTTGTTTTAATTTAGCCCAGTTTCCTTGCAAATGACTTTCTGCCTAGCTGTCGAACTTTCTGTAAACAGTTTAGTGAGAGTCATAAAACAAATCCCTCAAAGATGACAAAAGTAAACAGTCATGAGTTATTGAAGTGAGCTTTCTCTTCCTCCTGCTCTTTTTTAGGCATTGCAGGAGCTGATTTTCCACTGAGTCACAAGAAAATAGTCCAAGGAGCTAACAGGAGACAGCACAAACAAGTAAAAGCATCGTGGGAAAAGTATGTATACATATATATATATATGAAATTTTGAGTTCTCAGATGGATTTCAACAGTTGCTGGAAAAGCAACTGCATAGGCATGTGTGCTGCATCAGCTCCTCTGTTCAGACCTGCCTGTACCCCTCTCTGGCTCCCTGTCCTTACCTTAAATATACTCTTTAAGTTCTGCATTAGGATTTTGAAATCACTGAGGCAGATACAAACATTACAGGTCCCTTCACAAACTCTGTACCAGATACTCTATTATGCTGGGACAGAACTAAGTGTAAGAAATACGTTACATTTCTTTAATTGCCCTTTTACACAGTTTCTCAATTTAAGCATCAATAAGTAGCAATTCAGCTTTGTAGGGGCTGCATTGCTATGAGCATCCTCAGCACTCTGTACTACATTGTTATGCCACTGTATGGAAGGCAACTTGAAACAATTATTGAAAATTACTTCTGGTGCTCTCCTCTGCCTGCTAGGACAAAGGACAAGGGCAAAGCCTGTAAGAAGACCTTGGACCTTCCTGCTGTATATCCTCTCACTGGGAGCTGCAGCACTTGGGAGTCCACAGAAAGACTTTGAGAAATTCCTGTCTTCTGCTGCCAAAACCAAAGAAAGCATAATATTTACTAGGTTAAATGTGCAACACGAGGATGATGCTCAGGCTCTGATTTAGACTACAGCTGCAACATGCTCAGATGAGCTCATGTTATGAATTCTGCTCAGGAAACAAAATAATATGCAATGTGCAGCACGTAATTGCATTATTATCTTCAAACATGAAGATTGAATCTGCTCATGGTCAAGTGCTCTGAAATGTCCAAAGTTGTTAAGATGCTGACAGTGTATATCTAGAGTCTCTACTTAAATACGAGTTACTCCACGGTTTATTTTTTCAGTAGGACTTGATGGTCAGAATGCCAACATTGAAGTAAACAGCTCAGCTCTCTCAAAACCTGTCTATATGGTACTTTTTCCCCACACTGGATGAAATGAGGTAAAGAATGCAAAAGGCACATGAAAACAAAATGCTTTCATGTTCAATAAGATTTTGATCTCAAAAGAGTCACAGAAATCAGAAAGGTCAGATTCTTTTGTGAATAAGCAGAACAAGAATTTGGATCATATTTACACCATGTGCAGCTTGCACAGGATTTAGATTCATAGAATATCCTGAATTAAAGGGAACACACAAGGTTCATCAAAGTCCAAATCCTGGTCCTGCACAGGACCACCCCAAGAGTCACACCATGTGCCTGAGAGCATTGTCCAAACACACTGTTCCAGTGCCAACTACCCTCTGAGTGAAGAACCTTTTCCTAATACCTAACCTAAATCACAGAATCACAGAATCACAGAATATTATGAGTTGGAAGGGACCCACAAGGATCATCTAGTCCAACTCACCATCTAACACCCGTACAGAGACCGAAAGCACATCCCAGAGCGGTAACACAAACCTAGTTCCCTCACAGTCTAGCAGGCCACTCCGAGCCGGAAGGGACCCAGGACCATCCAGCCCTGCACCCCCCAGCTAGACCATGTCACTGAGCTCCTCATCGAGTCTTCTCTTAAACACCTCCAGGGATGGTGACTCCACCACCTCCCTGGGCAGTCCATTCCAATGTGCAATTACTCTCTCTGTGAAAAACCGCTTCCTAACATTAAGATTAAACCTCCCCTGGCGCAGCTTGAGGCCATGCCCTCTCATTCTGGTGTCATCAGCCTACTTCCCCTGACACAATTTTAGGCCATTCCCTTGGGTTCCTGTCACTGGTCACCACAGAGAAGAGATCAGTACTGGCCTCTCGGCTTCCCTCCATGAGGAAGTTGTCACTGCAACGAGGTCTCCCCTCAGTCTCCTCTTACGCAGGCTGAACAGACCAAATTATCTCAAATGCTTCTCTTGTGGGTTTCCCTCTAGACCCTTCACCATTATTGTAGCCTTCCTTTGGGCACTTTCTAATATATTTATATCTTTTTTATATTGCAGTGCCCAAAACTGCCCACAATATTCAAGGTGAGGCTGCATCAGTGCAGAGCAGAGTGAGACAATCCCCTCCCTGACCGGCTGTCAGTGCTTTGCCTGATGCTACCCAGACACGGCTGACCCTCCTGGTTGCCAGGGCACTACTGACTCATATTCTACTTGCCATTGACCAGGACCCCCAGGTCCTTTTCCACTGTGCTGCTCTCTGGTGTCTTGCTCTGCAGTCTGTCCATACATCTAGGGTTACCCCATCCCAGATGCAGATTTAGCACTCGCCCTTGTGCAACTTCATACGGTTGGTGATGGTCCAGCCCTCTGATTTGTCAAGATCTCTCTGCAGAGTCTCCCTGCCTTCAAGGGAGTCAACAGCTCCTCGCAATTTTAGATTGTCAATAAATTTCCTTAGCTCAAACATACTTAGTCTTATGTCCAAGTAGTTTATGAAGATGTTGAAAAGCACTGGCTCTAGAATAGAGCCCTGTGAAACCTCACTGGTGGCCAGTTGCCAGCCTGATATTACCACATTTACTATAACCCTTTGCACCTGACCTGTGGGACAGTTGCTCGCGCACCTCATGATGCAATTACCTACCTGTGTGCTGGTTGTACCTGCATTTGTGGCTGTCACTGTGGCTGGGAAAGTCAAAAGCACACAATCAAAATCAATCCTCATAATGAGAGCTCTAGAAATCGGGATGTCAGATTTGGCATGAAATACTGTGCACATGTGCACAGTGTCCAGAAGCCAAGAGGAGTCAGGTGCCAGCTGAGACATTTCTTGGAGCTCAGAGCCTTTGACACGCTGTATTCTTGGATGCAGTTGATTGTGCTGTCAGGAGTGTAATTGGCAAAAAGATGACATAATCTGAGATCTGGGTCTTTCAAATAAAACAACAGAAGATGGAATCAATCTTTGCTCCAGGAAAGTTGGTACAAGTTCCTTTCAGGCAGGCTTTGTAGAACAGTTGTGCTACTAAATTTCCAAGATGTTTCCATTGGTGGAAATTCAAACGTCAAATTTAGCTTATGCATTAACTTGGCTGGTGAGGGAGCAATTAGTTGGGGAATTACGGGGGCTCTTAAGGAGGTAGGAACAAAATATCATCAGTAGTTTGCCATGTACAGAAGGAGCTCAGGGTAGAGAATATGTATCCAGGACTGCCCCTGCAACTAAGTCAGAAGCCCTGAGCTAATAACAAACTTGAGCTGAGGATTTCTAATGTGCAGTTTCCATATATGATTGTATGCCTCTACTCTAGGACACTCTGCCTGTCATGGATCTTTATTTAGGATCCACTTTAGGATCTTCTCTAGAATCCTTTAAAATCTTCTTTAGGATTTTAGATGCAGCTTTTCCTCTCTCAAGTCATGACTTGATTTTCACAATTGCGGTTCCTCTGTGCAGCATCAGACAATGTTGCTTGAATATACATCTTGGTTTTACAAATGTTTTTACATCCCACTTGGTATTTACTGCAGGCTCTAATTTGACTTGCCTGGAAATATGCACATTCATTAATAGCCAGAGAACCTGGAAAAGGAGAAGATCCAGATGACCTTATCTAGCTTTCAGTTCCTATTAGTTTCTTGTCCCCCCTGTTGGGGAGCTGTAGGGGAGTTAAATGGACCTTGCGCAAGAGATGGTGAGAAGATAGGCTTATTTAAGGATTTCTCTTTTTTTTCAAGAGACGTTTGATACCTGGGAGACTTTAACTTGGACTTCTTTCCCTTTCTAGCCTTGCAGAGCAGTCAACTCCCTGAAAAGATAACTTTTTCACAGAGGATCTTGGATCCTCGGTGAAGGGGAGTGCAAACCAAGCCGCTAAGAAGACTTGGAGAGGAAAAGGTTTTGCACTCTTTCATAACAGGCACGTACACACATAGTTGGCCAGTGTTCTCACCTTCAAAATGTAATTTTTTTTATGTCCTTCCAGAGCCTGGTGTTTTGTAACTGCGCTATCTTCGGTTACAGTAGCCAAATAGGCTTCCTTGTGGATCCTAGCACAGCTAGAGAGATGCAATGATGTGAACGGTTTAGATAACAGAAATCTCAGGTTGTGAAGGTCAGGTATTGTCCACTAGTCATCTGTCTGGGCTGCCCAATAACTGAACCTATAAATGTAGCTCTGCTGCAGACCTGCTTTGTGCTGTGCCAGAATTTACCAGACTCTATGAAGGGTCTCCATAGGGAGGCCAAAACATTTGCCTGTGCTTTTTCAGAACAATGGCTCTTCACTGCTGCTGCAACAAGTTTCTGCATTGAACAGTGCTCTGGTAGGAGGCTCAGAGATTCCCACAGCTAATCAACATTTTTTGCTTCCCTAACCCTGCCCATCTTCTCAGCCTTACTGCTGCTGTTAGACCTCTTTTATTATGGGTTCTCGAGAAAGTAAAAATGAGAGATTTTCACCCTGAGGATTTTACTAGGTTCCCTGTTGCCAGAGACATTCTTTCCTTTCATGTGCAAAGATAAAAAAAAAAAAATCTACTTCAAGAAGTTGTAATAAAAATAAGTCACCATGGTATGACCTATGAGCTCTTTATTAAAATTTCTTTCTTTCAGGGGTTTTCCCTGTACAGGAACATAACCCATGAGTACAAAACAGGAAGTATTAATCAAAAACCACGAGAAACACAAATGGGTAGAAACCAGAAAAATTGCTTGAGTTTGGCATCACATTTCTCATTTTAGTCTCATGAAAAGTTCCAGGACTGATCTTGGATTTTCTTTTCCTTGAAATCCATGAGGGTCAAGAGAAGAATTTAGGTGAAGAAAGTGTTCAAAACTAAAAAGGCACTGTAAAAATGTGTTTGCATAAAAAATTCACTTTGAATTTAATTTAATTTTCCCCATTTTTAAAAATGTCTGCATTTGTAATGTAATTTCTTGGTACATGGCTAGCATGCACTGCTGCTTTGATATATTACAATATGACATTATACAGTAGCTGAAATGCTTTATTATTTTAATGTAATTTAGTGAAATGTATAATGTTAATAATTAGCACTAGCTGTTACTTAGAGCTAGTTAAAACTTTGTGCTAGATTCCGCAGAGTATTTTATCTTATTCTTTCAATCTGTAGTGCACTGTAACAGATCAACAGTTTGTGCAGCATAAATACAATAGTGAATCAATACCACTGATTGTCAGAAAGCAGGGTTAACCATGCTGTAAGAAAGAGCTTAATATTAATGGCCTGACCAACCTGATCTCCTTTTACGAACTGGTGACTCACCTGGTTGACGATAGAAAAGCCGTGGATGTTGTGTACTTGGATCTTAGCAAAGCCTTT
>WEKX01008970.1:1369-32434 GCA_013390025.1 Pitta sordida | reverse complement strand
AGAAGCCCTCGGAGCCCTCCGGAGCCCTGCGGAGTTCTGGGGGGTGGGGCAATGGGCGTGGCCTGCATGCATATTAACGACCTGCAGTTCTTTGCGAGGTTAGGGTTTTGTGAGGGCCGTCGCCTGTCCCTTTCCTCGCGATGGAGGAGGTATAACTGTATTTCCTCATGCAACCCTGGTACATATTGCATGGAGGCAGAAACCAGCATTTTTGAAATAATAGTGGGATCAGAGGCATTGTTGTTCAGATGAACTTCTTTTGAAGACTGAAAGACTTTGTTTTCACTACAGCAGCTGTGTGGCTCTTGTATCTGGAGAGCAGTCTGCAGACTCAGAAACAGGAGAAATTGGCAAACTCTTAGAATTGTAGTATTATTTATGTTGGAAGAGGCCCTTAAGATCATTGAGTCCAACCATAAACCTACTACTGACAATGCCACCACTAAACCATGTCCTTAAGCATCATGTCTGTACACCTTTTAAGTAATTCCATGGTGACTTAACCACTTCCCTGAGCAGCCTGTTCCAATGCCTTTTTGTGAAAATGTTTTTCCTAATATCCAGTCTAAACTTCCCCTGGTGCAATTTGAGGCCATTGTCTCTTGTCCCGTTGCTTGTTACCCGGAAGAAAAGACCAACGCCCTCTTTACTACAACCTCCTTTCAGGTAGTTGCAGTCTTCCCTGACCCTCCTTTTCTCCAGGCTAAA
Organism: Pitta sordida; assembly: GCA_013390025.1. NCBI lineage: Eukaryota > Metazoa > Chordata > Aves > Passeriformes > Pittidae > Pitta > Pitta sordida. The sequence goes on along the minus strand of WEKX01008970.1, from coordinate 31,726 downwards.
CAACCCCAGATCCCTCAGCTGCATCTCATCAGACTTGAGCTCTAGCCCCTTCACTGGCTTCATGGCCCTTCTCTGGACACATTCCAGTACCTGAGTGTCCTTCCTGTAGTGGGCTGTCATTGGTGTCAGAGCTCAAAACTGGTGACCATGGACTGTCAGGCTAGCTTAAGCCATGGCATCCTGGTAGGAGTTAAGATGATCTTATTTGAGCTCAATTCAGCTCTTTTCTCCACTTTTAGAGATGATACCAAGGGAAGAACAAATAGGTCTATGTCTTTGTTTCTGTCTTCCAGCTATAAATAAAGCCTAGAAGTGTTTGTATTTTCAGATATTCTGAGAAAACTTTTTAGCAGATAACTTGCACATGAAAAATTCAGATCTTGTCTCTACTCTTTTTCCTAATGCACCCTCTGGACAGACAGAACTGATGGGATTATGATATCTATGATAAAGGTATATCACGAGTAGCTGAAAGAAAAAGTAAACTTTATCTAGGCTGTTTAAAATTCTGGGGTTTGTTAGTACATGTTTAATGCAACCCCACTATAGGCAGCTGGAGAAAAAAAAATCAATTTCCTGAAGATTCATCTCAGTTTGATCTATACAGCCAATACCACAGATATCTGTGCAATTTCACAAGGAGAAGCAGTGAAGATAAGCCTTGACCTTGAAAGGTTAAAAACAAGAATGGATTAGAAGTTTCGCAAGGGGGAGAAACTGTCCCACTTTTCTGGACTTTTTTTATTTGTCTCAAAAAGGAACAAGAAGAGCCCAGACTTACCTTTTACTTCCTTTTGCCATTTCACCTTTCTGCGTCTTCTTATAGTTCAGAACATGTCAGAAAGGAGCTACAGTCAAGGCAGAAGTTTCTGATTGTCACCAAGTCACAAGCAGCCCAGCTGCACTTCTCACCCTCAGGTCACCTTAAGAAGCTGACCTTCTGGGCTTGAAACATCCCAGAATGTTTAAAACAATGGAATAAAAACAAAACAACGATTGCTCAGACAGCAGGGTTTCCTGGGAGTACTGAAAGTCCTAAACAAAGATACATCATTCAAACAAACATTTCTACCAATTTCTTTACATATCTTGTACAAAATGACACAAAGGGAGAGCTTTGTCCAATGTTGCATTACTGTTTTATCAAGGCCGGTAGTGGTCAAACCTCTGCCTCATCCTGCAGATATTTGCAGTGTTGTGTAGAATTAAACCAGAAAATACAAGAAAGAGAGGGTGCCTTCTACTCAAAGAGCCAGAATCCAGCAAATTTTATCCACAGTTCTGTTGCAGAAGACAAACACCTCAGCAGCCTTTCTTAACCCAAGCTTTACACCTATTTGCATTTGATTTTTCCAGGTTCCTCACTAGGCATCCAGAGATTTGACCACCAGGAGGGTGGTCACTAACAGCAGTAATGGAAGCTAATGGGAGTCATGTTTTCAAAGAAAACAAAGAAGGAAAAAAACACCCCATTGTTTAAGCGTCTCATTTTGGACCATGTTAACAAATACACTTGCAAACTTAATTTGTCAGCCCATCTGTCCCAACCTCTCAAGTAAAAAATGGGATGTAGTCATCATCTTCTTGCTCACAGCTGTGAGAAAGCAGTCATCAATTGTTATGAGGCAAGAGGGTAGGATACCTATTTGAGTATGCTTAGAAGAAAGATATTCACAATCAACAACACTAAATCTACTATTGCCATGAAGTGTTTAATTTCCTTTGTGTCTTCTTTCAGTCAGAATCCAGTCAAGAGCTATATAGAGTTATCTCACAGAGATGCTAATATCAAGCTCTCTTGTTAAGGTACAGATTATTATGATATATGAGGTTCAGTGTAAGGTTACGAATGCAGAGTTACACGTGCCTGGCAATGGGATGATGTGGAAACATGCATAATGCATGGGCAAGTGGTCAGAAAAGAATGGAAAATAACACCTGATCCATTGCAGAAAAAGTCAAGTGTCTCATATTTTAATTCTATCCAGGACCCTGCCTGGATAGAAAAGAAATAAATTTGTTTTGTGTAGTGGGATCAAACCTACCTGCATTCTCTGGAAAATTTCAAGGGGGAACTAGGTTTGGTTTCCTGTGATGATCTGCTCAGCTGAGCCCTCCGCGTGGATTAAGTCTGAGGTAAAAGGCATACAGAACCATCCCTGCCATGTGTGCAGAGCATGAACAAGGCTGAAATGAACTTCTGGGAGAAAGGAAGGAAATAAAATACGTAAGAGGGAGTCCCTCTCTAATGAATCTCAAATTATTTTTTTCTTTCAGATCTTTATCTTTCATGATTTTGAGACAATATTATTTATTTTGGATCTCATTAACAAATACTTTTATTTGTAATTGATTTATTTGTAATTGATTACTGTGATTAAGAGCAATTTCAAGGCAACAAGGCACTTCTCACCCAAAGTTATGCCAACTTATAAAGTGGGATGCCAGGGACACCTCAGTGGGCTTTCTTGCTCCCAGTGCATTCTCCACACTGTATCTCTAGAGAATCCATACAAACCAGCTTGTATCAGAGGAAATAGCTCTTGTTATACCAAATTACATAGCTGGGAAAAGCTGACAGGATTCTGGGCTCACTTATGATTGTGTGCTTGAAAGATTGTCTGGTTTTTTTCCAGTTATATCAATCAGCCTAATCAATAACCTTCCTCCTTCTGTGAACTATGTTGTATTATTAGATATGCAATTTTGATCATGTCTTTTCCCTTTATTATACATACAAGGATAATATGTTTAAGAGGCTGAGAAAAGAATGAGAAAAAACCTTCAGCTAATCCCTTATACCAGAAATAATTACACTTCTTGATACATCTGAATACTTTTTAAACCTTAAATTTGATAGGTCTGTATAAACCAAATTATGATCATGATATAATAGTTTTTCCCCTTAAGGCAGAGCAACAACTGTGGCTGGTGAACATGTGCCAGTCCATCCCCATTCAAGAAAGGGGATTTCAATTTAAGGACCCGTTCAATTGTTAACATTATCCTTATGAAGATAAGCATCTGTCTGGGAAGTTTTCTGGCTGCCTATACTCCACCATAGGATAGAATTGCCTGTTTTCTGGGGTGGTTGCCCATACCAGCCAGGCACCAGGTCGTGACTGAGTCTCCCTGTAAGATGCCCTCTCTTCCTGGTTGACTGAGGGTGCTATTTGTAGAGATGCTGTTACCCTCTGCAACAGACCACTACTGTGCCCAAAGTGCCTGTATGGGAGAAATAAATTTAAACTGTCATGACTGAGAAACAAAGTCTATGGGTCAAAACTGTCTGAGATATAGGAAGAAACAGTAGGAATGAATTATTTTGTTTCCTTATACCTGACAACATAGCTAGGTGTCTAACATGGATGTAAACCTATATGTGGTTTAATACACATATTGAAGAGTGGTGAGCTGAGACCTAGCAACTTGTGGCAGATAGCATAAGGTTAAGCTATCAGTCCAGACCAAGGAAAGTCTATGAGGAACTTCCAAAAAGTTCAAACATAGTTTAAGGAAGTGTCAAGGGAAGCAGGCACACAACAAGCAGAGTTCAATACAAACATCAGAAGAGAAAGTCATCCCTGAACTTCTCAGTTATAGGTTAGTCACACCAGCTTAGGCAAATGAACTGTGTCCTGCTCTGGGCAAGACAAAGAGGTGGTGGCTACAGTGGCAGTTACATCTTAGCAAGCCAGCAAGTATGGACAGGGGAGAGCATGATCAAGAGAATGATGCAATACTGATCTAATCAGTGGGATGACCCCTGTGGGATACTCACCTCATTCCAATCACTGCTTTTCAAATGGATATTGTGGAACTAAAAGATGGAGAGGAAAAGGATAAAAAATACGTACTAAACTGGTCTCAGAAGCAAGTTAAAAAAATGTGAGCATTGTCTTATAAAAAATATTAAACTGGAGAAACAAGAAAGTAGTAGAGAGGAATGGCTTAGCTATTTGTTTTGGGTTTTAGGAACCAAAGGGTAATTTGACGAAATAGAAAGTAGCCAGTTCTGACCTGACCAGACAAATTACTTGTAGTGCAAAATACAGTTAGATAATCTATCACTTCCACCACATATTTCTGGGAGCAAAATCTTAGCAAGTTTAGAAAGAGTATTAAGCATATATATATAGATAGCAAGAAGTAAAGAGTATAGTTACTAAACCATAAACACTTTAGGAGCTGAGGTGGTCGTTATTAGTGGAGAACAAGATAAAACTGTGAGCTGGAAAGGTCATCCCAATGAGTTTACTGGTTTTATCTGTCGAAGTAATAAAGCCCTGGTCATTTCCAAAGACAGAATGCTGTACAAAGAGGATATTTAATCTTGTCCAGCCTGACTGTGTTTATGTCACAATATTTCAGCATATCTATGAATCCTGAGGCTGAAAGAAAAGGAAGGATTGAGGAGTGAGGTGTTTTGGCAAAGCGGTTTGTGGTCTGATAATTAAATAGCAGGGGATACTTCTTGTCGGTCCTAAAGTGCACTGCTAGAGCCATTCAGTAATAGAAGCCATCCATTATCTCTCAGGCACAGATATTTTGAAAGGAAAATTTCTGCACAGGCTCAGAAAGGATGGCTGGGTCATAATTCTGATGAGATTTCCAGAGAAGTTACAGTATTTGCAAGGTTGCCAATTTTCAAGCAATCCTCTCTCAGCCGATTTCTTTCTTTCCCTCCCTGCACTACCAAACAAGATTAGCTCATATTATGAATGCATTGTCTGCCAAATTTCATATCTAGTTAATCACACTGAGCTCTGTGACCTTATAAAATAATCTTAAACTGATTAAACTCTTTTGTCTGTGCCCACATACAGGGAAAAAAATCTTACCAACTTATTTGTAAATACTATTTATTAAGGCATCTTAATTTATGATTTCTTCCTCTTTTTGCAATTGATCTGTTATACTGGAAAGGGAAAGTCTGTAAAGGAAAGCGTGGTTGCACCTTACTTGTGATTACATGGAGGAAGAGGATGACATACAATATCATATGTAATATAATATGTAATACCAAATACTCTCCAGAGAGCTGGGAATATGCACATCTCTGTCATATGCATCTTATTGTTACCATTTATTTGTTCACAGTGAGTCCTATGTGGCTTATTTTTGTTAATAAAATTGTAAAATATTTAAACCAGTTCATTGGTCAGTAAGGCTTTACTCAGCTAGAGCAGCAGAGCAAGGCTGGCACTTAAGACCAAATCCTGCCACCCTTCTGGCAAGTGTACTTTGCAGAGGCAGACAATATTTTGTTTCATGATGACTGACAACCCAAACCAGCATGATCTGCCTGGCTTTGGATCAAGGTGTTTTTGGATTAAAAATACATGAAAAGAAATTTAAACCTTATGTCAATGGCCAAGAGATTTTTACACAGAAAACAATGGCTGAACATAAACAATGGTATTATGGACAGGAAAAAATATATGGGAAAAAGAAATCCCCCAACAGTCAATCCTCTTTCAGGACAAACTAAAAATTCTTTACTGGGTCCAAGACTGACTCTTCTGAGGTCCATCCTGAAGCAGTTTAAACTACTTGAAGCAGAATTTTTTGCATGTTACAGTGCAATGGGAGTTTAGGAAGATCTAAAGGAGCTTGAAAAGATAGAAGAAATTTAAACCTGTACTGTCATAAGGCACATGTAGCTTCAAGATAGAGAAATAATAACAAAGATGGAGAAATGTGCATTTTCTAGTAGGACAGAGTGCAATCCAATAAACTATTCCTTTCTTTTACTGCTCAAACTTGTAAGATCAAAGCCCTGCTGGAGAAAACAAGGATTGCTATTGTTTGTTTTCTATTCCCTTTTATTGCTTCCTTTCTACAAATAAATGTTCAAAGTAGCAAAAAATCAATACCTTCTCTGTCAGCTTGCGCACCACTGAATGCTAAAAGCCAAGGGGACCAACTGTGGTGTGGTAAAATCTTTTACTAAGTTTCAACCAAGTTTTTTCAATCTTTAAAGCAAATGAGCAAAGTTGAATTCTAGTCCTGGAAGCTGCTACATAAGCATTTGCTAAAAACTCTGATACACCTATTAGCAATATATGTGGAAGGATGTCTTATTTAGAAACTCTTGTCACTCTTCCAGTGTCTGTGGTGTTCTGTTGCTGATCTGCTGGTCGTCCCAGTGGGAAATCTGTTCTGATGGAGTCTATTTCTTTTTATTTCTTGTACAAAGCAGGCAACACACAGCAAAATGACGGCCTCATTCCTGTTTTCTGCCAAGGGCAGGAACTGCAGTACTGACAGAAATACTTCACATCTCTGGAGGTGAGGAAAGTCCAACCATCCCAGGACTTGGGCAGGAAGCTTGTTACTTCTCCCAGTTTCTGTTAAGGCTATCCACTGGGACCTTTAGACTTCAAAAACTTAAAAGAGTGTCATTTAGACCCACTGAATTTAGTGGCACTGGGATGTAACCAAAGTTATTAAGCACATGCTTAATTCTCTGCTAGGTCAGACCTTAAAATGCCATTGCAATCTGTACTGTGTAGTATCTTCACAGATTTTTTAAACAGAGGTCTTATGAGCTATACAAGTTCTTCTATTAGTTTTTTTTTATTCTTAGGATACATGTATTTGTATATATATACATATATATATGTATTTAGTATATTTTTGTATATACATATTTGGAAGCTTTTTTATTAAGTTTTGAAGTGAAACATCAATAGTGGCCTGGCACACTGGAGTTGGAAGATCATAAGGATGACATAGAGAAGGAGAATCATTGGGACTCTCAAATGGCACATCATTGTTTGATAGGGACAGAAAAGGTGGACAAAATGCTGCTTTTCAGCATTTGGTTTTGCAGAAACTGAAGACTGTAATGACTTTTTTTTTAAAATAAAAGTTGATGACATGACTGTACATTGGCCTGAGATTTTGAGCAGTATATCTTCTTATAACATAAGATCAAATCTTGAAACCCCCTGATGACCTTGTTCCACTGTTCTCAGATTGGAGAACTGGTCTGAAAGATCTCAGTCAGTTCATCTATCAGTTTGAGCAATCTTGCTCTCTCCTTCTGAGTGATTGTATTTTTATTGTCTATATTGTCTTATTTGGGTTTCTTTTTGTTGAGGTCAGTCAAGACAATCAAGGGAAACGTACAAAAATCTGAGAACTGATTAGTGCAAGACAGTGTTAAATGACGAACAGGACTCCCAAAACATACATCAGGAAGATACTTAATTTACATTTCATGATTATTTACTTGTATGGCATGTAAAAGAGCTGCACAGAAGTTGAATGATTTTGTTACACCTTGTTATTGGAAGTTCACTTTTGTTCCCAGGTAGATATTTTCACCAAATATTCTTAAGGATATTTTAGCAAATTTGACCTACAGGGACAGAGAAAGTGAACCTTAGTTTCTGTTTTTATGGGGATCAATAAAAGGAGAAAAGGAGATTACAAAAACATTGTACTTCAAACGAAGCTTTTAATTTGTGAAATAGCACTACTCAAGCTTTACATCACTCCATTATCTAACTGCAATGCAGTTACAGCTTGTGTGAATCATATTTCCAGAACTGCTATACTTTTACATTTTCAGTTTGAAAAATCACACATTCACCACCTCTGAAAAGCTGGCCTTCCACCAATTACTTCCCACAGACATTTTTCTGACCTTTGTTTCATGCATACATCCACCTGGCTGGACTGAGTGCTGCAGTGGTAGACTGGCCTTCTAGGTGGAACACGATTAGGTTTTTGTCCCAAAACCTCACTGGCTTCTTGGCTTCCATGCTGGTTCACATGTACCCAAGACCATAAAACATAAGCCCAACTTAAACAAAATTAAAACAGTTCCTAATTTTCTGTGTCTCTGTTGTTTTGTTGATCAGTTTGAATTTACTATATAGATAAAACTTCTATTCATTAACCTAGAAAACCTTATTTGTTAACCTACAAAGCAAAAATATGTATCATGAATATGACTGAATCTATAGGTTGTTCCTTTCTATACTGGGGTAATAAATAATTGCAGCCTTCTTTTGTTATCCCCTTAGACAGTAATACCCTTGCCTGAACGATTGTAAAGCAAGATTAACTAATGGCTGGTTTTAATTTCAAACCAAATCTTCCACCTGTTTCTTTTCTTACATGTTACTATGGTGAAGGTCATCATAGGCTGTATACAAAAGTGAAACAAGGAAGGATCACTGAAAAACCCAGACAGACAGATGAAGACAGACAATAACAACTGAACAAAAGCATATTTCTTGTTAGGTGCCATTAAGCACTCGTATTCTGGCCATGTTTTGCTGATTACCTGTCCAGAAATATATTTGCAGTCTTAAACTTTAAACTGTCTCAATTTTCCTGGCAAAATCTTTCCAACAAATGGAAGTGTTACCACTGTCACAGCATGTCCCATTATGTCAAGGGCTGTAACATGTGCTGGCACTACAGCTCCTTGCTCTTTTGACTTCTCTTGTTCACATACTTTTAGCTCTCCTGGGCTCTGATGCTTCAGGCACTGAGGATTAGCATCCCAGAGAGAGATGGGAATACTTTGCAGAGCTCAGGACAGTAAAAATGACACTAAGTTCCCTTGTCTGTAGGTGCCTTGTAAGTAGTCTGCCACAATTCTAATTGCTGGATATTGCATTGCACACGTTTGGCAGAACTTGAAGCCCAAAGGGCAAAGTATAGTCATGATAATCCTAGGAAATTATAAAATGTTCCTCAGATGTTACAGTAAAATCTGGGATTTATTTAAAAAGCTGTATTTTAGAAGCAAACACTTTGTAATCTCTCCTCTAAAGGGATCCCCCCCTGTCATTCGACAGTAATGCTTTGAAGGGAGAAGCAAAGTACTAGTGCCAATCTGTTATTATTATAATTATAATAATTAGTGCTAAACTGCTCTTACTATTACTCCTAAAGTGCCAAGTCTGAGTTTCATTGGAACGTCATTTCTCTCTGAGATATAAGCCCTTTACAGCATCTCAATGTGTCCAATTCCCTTTTTTGTTTGAGTGGGACGGGTATTACTAAAGATTACTAAAGATCTAACTCCAACAGCCCTGTTGGCGGCATGTTTGAGTCCAGATAATTCAAGCTCTTTCTTTGGCAGAAGGCTTCTCTAGTTCAGTGGGAATCTTGCTTCTAAGAGGAGAGAGAAATGGACTCCAAATGTACTTGTAAGAAGAATGTTCCATGAAGGCATCCAGTCTGTAGCAGCAGAAATGAAGAACATTGAAAATCACAGATTTTTCTTCTAGCAGAACATCTGGAACTTTGGAAGATCATCAAGGCCATTTGGGATTGAATTATCTGAGCAGAAGTCACAAACTCAGAAATTTTTCTAGCAATGGTCCAGTAACAGAAACAAGAGATTTCAGTAGTTTGGAGGGTAGTAAACAGTTCATTAAAATTTTATAGACTAATATAAGCTCAATTTTATTTCAAATTCAAATTGATTTTATTCAGAACTATATATCCATCCCTAATTATTCGTCACTGAATCATTAGTCCAGAGCTTCAAGTACTGAATAGGGATGAAGCTACTGTATTCCATTCTGGATCTATCACTGTTTTAGGATATGCACCTCAGCTCATATCCCTGCATGCCAGTTTTCCTCAATATAAAATGGTGGCATTCTTTTTGTTCTTACAGATTGAACCACACCATGTTTTCAGATTTCGTGACGAATTAGTAGAAACATGAGCTAGTGGTATTAATTACACATCAATTATTAACTCAGTGGTCAATTATTAATTATCAAAGGTCTTATTTTACTCTAGGTTGAAATGGAATGCTAAGTACTTGGAAATTACTATGTATTAAGATGTTATAAGTCTATCAATTTTTGCAACACTCTGTTTTACAATTCAGTTTTAGTGGAATGTACTTTTCAAACCTGTAAATTCGACAGTAAGACAGAATCAAACATTGAAACCAAATGCTACAGTGAGATTCCTCAGCAGCACAGACACATGGTTAAGAGCTTTCGGCTTTTTTTCATGGGGGATTACGTACAACCTGAAATATTTGGGTGGTGTAATTTGCCTGGCTTGGTCCCTGCCTCTTAATAGGAATGCAAGAAGTGCATTCAGGAGCACTGTATAAGTTGCTCAGAGTCATTCCTGGGAGGAAAGCTACATCCTAACAGACAAGCCATATAACTAGACCGTGTGCAAACTTGTGGGATCATGACTGAATTCTCTTGTTTGGCTGCTGAGCTGTTCTCTAAGGAGGCAGTGAATTCACCAACAAAACCAGTGTGTTAGGTGCCAAGCTAAGTTAAGCACTGTAGAGTAATTCTGTGTGATTGTATTTTCTGGTGGCATAACTACCCTCCATCAGAAACAAGAAAGGAAAAAAGATGTCATAAATCTACCAGTTCTACCCTTTAGCTCACAGCTCCATAAAACACAAAGACACCCTAAAACAGAAGGTGCCCCTGCAGAGCTGATCCTTGCATATGACAAAGACAAAACTTCAGCAACTCCTTTCCTACCATGTTGAATGTCTCACCACAGGAACTGACTCAAATGAACAAATAGTTGTGGCCCTTGTGGGTATATCTTCCCCAGTGCTTCTGACCTTTATGAAACCTAAGTATTAGGTTTCTCTATAGGTCTCTATTTCTCTATTAGGTTCTCTATATCTAGACTTAACACTCTGTTTCCCTGTGTCCAGCCTCATTAGGTACTCTGGGATTTCCATTCACTTTATATACCCAACCTAGATTTTGGCTTAAATCCTTATGAGACTCCCACTGAGAGATATCTAAGCCTCAGACGTCTGTAAGCCAACTTTGAGTCTGAAAAGGACTTACTAGGTTAAATAATTTAATTGCTTACTAGAAATAATGGCTACGAAACAGACTAATCATGATTCCACAGGCTTTAAAATAGCTTTATATTTCTTTGTGAAGATGTAAGGGCTCACTCTTCTCCTCTGCTTGGAGAGCTTTATTTTTTCCCTCAGCTTTTTCCTCCTGCCTCTGACCAGAAATGTCTTGTTAGAGGAACCCAAAGCTAAAATTAGGGAAGAGTTTTCATCATATATATATGAATGATCAGAAAGGAGCAGGAGACCAGCAAGGCAGAATTTCAGGACCTTGGGGTCCAGCAAGGACTCCAGGGGAATGTAGTAGCTGAACGATAATAAGGTCTAGTGGGACTTGGAGCGCTTTGATGGCCTTATCCTGGGCTGCCAAGCACACAGGGCAGCAGCCAGGGATTATGTGCCATAATGGTTATAATCTTGACACTTCTCTCAGGTCTTCTTATGTTGGTATTCTCAATTGTGGGTTTCTATCAGTGTTAAGAGACTTACAGAAAAAAAAGATTACCATGAATAATTTAGTATTGTTTTACATGGAAGGTGCACAAATCCTACAAAGACTGTTCACAGAGTAAAGTCAATAGGTTGGCAGACAGACAAGCCTGACCTAGAGAGATGTCTGGATAAAAGAATTCACCCCGTGAAACACCACCTGAAGGTGTAATGGATTATGTACCGTAATAAACTGCTCAAGGTTTCCATTGGCGATCAGTCTCAAATTTTTGAGGTTGCCCAACATGCCTGAGTTTTCCAAACTGCTGTAGGTATTTGTTAAAGCTTTTTAAGATACTTGAGTTTCTACTCCAAAGCAAATGCTTATATTTCAATTTCTCCCCCTGACAATATATGTAAGCTTGGAAATCTTGCTAGGAAATTAATTTGAGAAAGTCTAACTTAGACGTATAAAATATATCCTTTGGAAAGTATTAAAAAACTGTGCAAGCAAAATTTAGAAAAAATGAAGGATACTGCAGTGTAGAAAGTGTTGAATACTAGAAAAAAATCAGTAACGTGCTAATAGAAAGGCAAAAGAAAATATGACACAAGGATAAAATCCTAGTTAAATGGTCTCTTTTGTTTGGATTAAACATTTCCTCAATATCAACATGTTCTGACAAAACATGTAAATTTTGCCAAAATTGTATTTCCTGGCAGAAATGGACTCTTTAAAAAGGTTTTGTCTTGCAAAAACACATGTATGCCAAGTGATTCCTTTTGTGTTTTGTGGTTTTAATCCACTGTGGAGTGAACTTTTATCGAGCCTCATTCATTCATCAGCACCATCATAAAAATGCATGGCTATTTTAAGCACGTGGTAAAGTGAATCATGTCACTTGTCCAGGCTGCCCAGCTGTGGGAGCATGAGCCAGGAGTCCCTCTCTGCACCCACCCAACATCCAATGTCACAGCACCCGGGGATGCACCAAGCCCTGCAAGCCCAAAGGGAGCAAGTACGAAGTGCCTCCTTCTGGGGACGTCTGTAACTTCAGCTCACCCGCAGCAACTGGGAAGGTTCATACAAACAGTTACATTTGCATTTCTGTTTCTCCTCCCTGAACAATATCTTTCTTTGCATAATAAAAATTGCTATCTCAGAGCTGAGCACTGAGCCAATAAACCCATCACAAAAGGGATCGGTTGCCAGAGTCCAGAAAGGGTTAAGGCAGCAGTTGGAGAGGTTTGGGGTGACGTGTGCTTCTGGACGCCTGAGAAGTCTCTTGAAGGTAGTTCCCCTCTGGTGAGGATGGGAGCGTGCTGAGGTCTGAAATCCGAGATCCCTCTCAGCCTGGAGCTGGTGAGGTCCTAGTAAAAGCTGTTTGCCTGCTTTCCCTTCCCGAGCAGTCACACTGCTGCACTGGCCTGGGCAGTATGGAGCGAGCACTCTGGGCACATGTAGGACTCACTCTTCTCCAGCTCCTGCTCATCTCCTGCTTGCCAAGAGGTACTGTAAGTGAGTGTGTGTGTGTTCCCAGCATGGCCGAATGAGTCCCTTTCCTTCAGTGTGATCAGAGGGTTTTGATCTTGTGTGCTGTCATGGGAAGTAGAGAGATCTGCAGGGATGGTAAAATAGAAAGAAGGGGCTCTGCTTTATGTATTTCTTTTTATTGTCATCACGGAGTGTGTGTGTGTAGGTTTACCCAGGAATGATTTTCAGACAAACTTAATACCTTAAAGAGAAACAACTGGCTGAATTTGTTTGCCAATGGACATCAAGAAAAGGGTATGAAATTACTTAGCTTATTACTCCTTTTATTTTCTCAACACTCAGTGCTAAGGAAATGATGATAAAAAGAGGCATTTAAATCTCTGCATTGTAAAGTGTAATTTGTTTAGTTTGGCAAGACAGAGATTTTTCTCTCCAGCCCCAACACCAAGAATGAAGGCAAGGGAGGAAAAAAGTGAAGGAAAAAAAGCAAAGGAACAAAAGAAAACAAATCCCACACATTGTTTCCAATCTGGGATTTAGTTTTGCCAATATTATTCTTTGGAAGGGGAAGCCTTGTTAAAGCAGAATGATCTTTTTTATATTCAAGCCTCACTCCAGTTTCTGCTGAACCAGCATATATGGTTTATCTCGATCAGGTTGAGCAAAAAGCATTTACTGTTGAGTGCAAATTTGCTGCAGTTATGGCCATGAACACGGGCTGTTTATACCCAGAGGTGTCTGGACCTGCTTGCAGCAGCTGTCAGCATCACAGGCTGCTTTCTTGGGAGATGCAGCCCTAAGGACTGGGAGGTGAGGTGGCCTCAAATCACCCACCCTTCAAGCAGCTGCACATTTCGGCACTCCTGGCAAGGTAAGTAACTCTTACCAGGGCAGCTGTCAGATATACAGGCACTGGAGTCTCAATGACTAAAAATAATTGGTGTCAAGGATGGTGCTGCAGAACTCACCTCATGAGAGGCCATGACAGAGGCTCTGCCTCTGCAGTGCCCTTCCCTGCTGATCACTCAGGACACCGGGTGCAGGGGACAGGTTGTGACCAGGGTCATCTGACCACCAGGCTGGCCATCAGCACCTCAGCTGACCTGGGACACTGACATCCTGCCAAAGTTTCCCCCTGGGAAACAGCCACAGAGAGCTTCTCCCCACCTCTGTCCCACATGCACTGACTTATCCCTGTGGTGGTCTGTCCCTCTGCCTTGTGCCACTTTGGACACTGGCCAAGCGGGGTGACTCCATAACGTGCTGGAGGGGTACAAAACTAGCCCCATCAGTGGCAGAGTAGTCTTAGCATAGGCTGTGGCTGTGAAGCATCTAGATGGGCAACAAATCCTTCCTGCTGCAGGGGCATCTTGTCTCTGTCATGGTGAGAATCTGATCCGTAGAGTAATTGGGCACTGGGTCCCCTCAGCAGCAGTGACAAGGGGAGGCAGGAGGAAGGAGAACAATGGGCAATGGGACACAGGTGCTGCCAGCTTTGGAGGCAGAATGCTAGTTCTCCTGACACCTACTCCTCGTGCACCAGGAATGGTGTGAGAAGAGCCTCGGGGACACATGGAGGTGAGTCATCTCTCTTGCCGCCTCCCCTTCCTTGCCATGCCTTCCCTGCCCTGTGGCTGGTGAAGCAGCTGGTGGGCATTTTCCCAACACACAGCTGGCAGGATGAGAGGACCAGGAGCTGCTCTCTACCCACAGCGAGAGGGGCTCTTAGGGTCAGGGAAGCGATTCAGAAGTGCAGTGGCCTCAACATGTCAGGGCAGGTTGGAAAACAGCGTTTTTCCTCCTCCCCACAGATGTGTCCAATTTTTATCCACATTTATCACACCCAGTTGCACGAGAGTTGGGGGCAGGAGTCAAGGCAGTCTGGGAATTCATTTTTTGGAATAAACTTGAAGTGCAAGTGACTCATGTTTCCTTAAAAATATATGTGTGTTTGTGTGTGTTTTTGCGTATCTAAACCCTTCCCAACCTCTCTTCCCCTCCCCCTTCAGCCTCTGTCTAGAGAAGGGAAAGCCAGATGCACTCAGACACATCCAGATGCATTCAATCTTAGCAAATGGATTACTTCAGTTCACATGTTTAAGTTCCTTGCATAGACAAAGGGAAAGAGACTTGCTTTTTATTTTGGAAAAAAGCTGGGGTTACTCACTCTTGACCCTGAGGCCACCTCAAATAGCTCCCTGTGCAAGCCTGCCAATGTATTTGTATTTCCACCAGCTCAGAGGGACCCCTCACCACCATAGGACTGTGCAGTTGATGTCTGCAGCATGAGCACCTTTGGGGATATGGATGCCCCTTTCCTTCATGCAAGACCAGGGACATGATATGGGGGGCAAATGGGGAGGAAGACCAGAGGGCAGGGAGGAAAGCTATCAGCAAGGACAGAGGGCTGGCAGACTGAGGGCATCTTTGGTCTATGGTTAGGGCTGGATTACACACCCCAGGGGACTTGTAAGGAGTAAAATTTGAAGTAGAGGCTCGGGGCGGGGGGCAGTGCTGCTGTCTGTGTAGACTATTTCTATTGGGGCAACATTAATTGCAAGTAAAATGTCAACGTATTCTAGGTCTCACACCATCTTGAGGCAAGCCCTCAAGACAGGTCCAGCACCATTCCTTTATGTTTAGAACACGAGCACATTCTCATATTATGTGATTATGAATTTCAATACTGCAGTTGCTTCTTCTCCACAGATTTCCAAATATTCTCCTAGTACTGCAGAAGTCTAACCTCATCAATGCTGTCACTAACTCAAAAGTTCCTATTATCTGTTCCTATTCCTTGTCTTGCAGCACTGAGAAAATAAATTCTCTTCCTAATCATACTAGTATATATTTTCTGGCCAGAATAATGTCTTCTATACCAGAAAGAATCAAAGCCTGAAGGTTAATGTGGCAACCCCTGAATTTTAGCATTACCCTTGCTATTTTTTCCTGTCACAGCTTTTCTCAGATAAAGACACAAGGCCATAGTGCTGATAGTAAGATCACAAATGCCAGCTTATATATACAGAGGAGAAACTGAAGGATGAGTATTTTAAAAAAATGAAATTGAATTAATGCACATTTATTAGGTGGATAAAATCAGTTTAGTATTGCAAGTTTCCTCCTGTGTTCTCCCACTGACTTTGATTTTTTTTAATAGAAATTCTTTCTTTCTTTCTCTCCCCCCTTACCGCTGTGTAAAGCACATACTATGGACAGAAAAGGATGCTAACAGACTCTGTAGACGCAGCAGTCTAATTATTCAGCAAGGGTCTGTGACCCATAAAGTAAGTACACTGAATAAAACTAAAACAAGGATGTATTTTAGTTCCTCTTCTAATTAGTTCAGCTGCTGAAAAGAGTAATAGGTACATAATTTCTAAAGTGAAGCAAGTTGTTTTAGAGACAGCATATCCCTTTCATCTTCTTAATACATGTAATAGGCAAATAGACATAATTTGCACAATAGTTTATCTGAGGCAAAAAGGTTAACAATAAAGACCTACACTTTATTATTAACGGTTTGGGGGGCATACTTTCCCAAGAGTCCAAGTAAAATCTCTTAAAGAGAACTCCCTCTTCCCTTCTAAAGTTTATTCTTCTTGGCCTTATTGAGATGAAATGGAAAATTTTATTATTTATCACAATTGAGCCACAGTTTCAAAGTTCTCCAAGAACCCACAGTTCTCAAAGCATTTCTTGTTGGTAAGGTTAACATCTACACACACAATACCTGTGAGGTGAGGCCCAGTTTGCATATCTGTGCAATGACAGTAGATCTGAGTAAAAAAGGAACAGAAAAATGAGGCAAACCTAAAGAAAATGTAAGCTGCTACTAGGTTTCACCTCTGTTGAAGCTGTTTTTCCTTTAATGTGAAAGCTTCCTTTCAGAATTATTACATGGCCAAACATTCCTTAATAACAGCCTTAAGAAATTGCTTCTTCAAATTCAAATACGCCTTTCTTCCGCAGAAGGCAGTAGTTGTTGTTGAGCAGCATGCTGAAAAATTAAGATGAAGTCAAATACAAAGGGGCACATTCTCATCTATGGAACATGAATTGGTTAAATAATCACTTTGAAAAAGTCAGCCTCTATGGACTCTAATTCTAGAGATGTATCTGCTTGTATCTGCTCTTATTACACTACACTGTTAATGCAAATGGCACTTTTCAAAGCAATTTGAAATAATATTTCTTTGAGCTTAAGGAATATTTTACTAATGTGCTGATGGACAAATTGAGGCATGGGAGGATAACTCACCTTTGCAGGAAAAGAGAATGGAATTGTAGGATGGGAAGTTCCATCATTTCAGACAAAGATGTAGATGTCCTTATAAAGCATTTTCTTCCACCATTCAAGAGTTGTGAAAAATACATGTACATCTCTCTCTCTCTTTATTCCTCTCTCCCTTTCTCTTTTGGAGGACTCCAGAGCAGATTTAGGCGGCAAGCTTTTCTTTTTGTTTCCTGCAAGCTGGACGGAGATGGCAAACTGGTTTTCTGCTCAATCAATCGTCTGATTCCTCCACATAGAAGCTAATGTCAACACAAATATAAGAAGTGGGAATGTGATGTTCAGGAAAAAAAGGGGGAAAATTGTGTTCCATCTCAACAGAAGCATGGGCTTATATCAGTTTGAAGCGTCTGTACCCTGTAAAAAAACATTCTTTCAAAGAAGAAGGCAAAAGAGATAATTAGTGTAGTTGGGCTTGCTTCACTTCACCTTAGCTCTTAGCTATATAGTTTACCCAGCTCTCAGATTGTTGGAGCAGAAATCCCTTTCTATCTAGCAAGATATCTGTGACTGACAAATTCACTATGGCAAAATATTAGTGTTCTGAAGATGACATTTTACCATGATGAGCTGCCTGACCCATTCCTGAGGCAATAGTGTGCTTGTGAATCTGTTCCTGAATCATCAAAGCTGTAAGCTTGATCTCAGCCCTGGGGATTGGACGAGGCAGCAACATCGCTGTGGTAAGTCAGCCCTTGGACTGACACTGCTAACAAGGATATTGACTGGGAGCATCACCTCCTACTGCTGTCTTACAAAATCCATCACTGACAGCCTTTAAGATGTGCTGTAGAGATTAGGAGTTCCTGCTAGGTGCAGATGTCTGTGAAAAGCAAGAATGTGTTGCCATCTGAGCCTGCAAATATTAATCTCTCACCTCACAGTCCTCCTTAGGCTGGACTCAAAGCATCAGGTGAAACATTGTGTTGTGTTCTGCGAGGCTCCTGAGCCAAGCAGATCTTCCCTCTGGCACATCCACTGGAGCTTCTTATGCTCTTCCAACACAGCCATTTCTTGCTTGTTTTCTGTGATCTTGGGCTGCTTCCATGTGTGCTGTTTATGCCTGCATTTAATGGGCTTTTCTTCCATCATTGAAATCTCATAAATTAATCCACTGTTTGTTTGCCTGTCCAGAGTCTTGTTTGCTCTTTGCAGCTAAATATTTTGCATGGGTTGTCAAGCAGCTTCTTCCTGCTTTTCCGAAAATCAGTGACACAGTCACTGCCTGCAAGCCAGACTGCCTGTTTTGGAAGATTATCAAAGTAAAGCTCATGAAGCACCCCACAATTATCTCTGCCGCAGCTGGCCAAGGCCTCTCTTTCAGTATTTTATTCAGTCAATAAATCTTTCCCACTTTTTTCCGCCTCATTCTCTTCTGTTTTGGGGTAATACGTAATGGCCAAGTGTGGGTGTGGGAGCTGCCAGTGGTTACCCATCCCCAAACACACAAGGGAGAGCAGGGTTGTGCCTCTGCCTCCCTGGAGCACAGGCAGAGCTCAGCCACACAAACAAACACTGATTACGCATGCAAGCAGTTCTGTGCATCTCCTTCTTCAATTTCTGAGGCAAAGGTTTTATTTGCCCTTTGTTCAGTAGCCTAGAGATATTTAAGCAAAACAAAAGGGATTCTGCCTTTATTAAAGAGGTGAATAAAGTCTTCATATAAATTTCTTTAAAGACCATCTTTTACAGAACTGCAAAATAATAGATTTAATTATTTCTGTAAAGACAATCCTAGAAAGGAAAAAAAAAATAAATCTCAAACTCATATTTTTCACTGTCAAGGCTATATATGTTGCATAAGCTCCAGTATCTGAGAACCTGAAAGGGAATTAATTTGTCAGTAAATCAAAAGATAGTCTATTTTCATTGTCTCAGCTGAGACAAAGGCAAGAAGTGAACAAACAGCATTTCTAGATGGCAGCAAGTTTATTTTTAAAGTTTTTAAGGGCCAAGATCTGCTCCCATCTTAGCACCAAATATTAACTCAAGGTCAACTTATGCTACAAATGCACCCATTCGACACACCAAAAATAAGTGTAGCATCTGCTTTTTGGCCTTGCTGTGTACACAAGCTCTACATATAAATAGAAATATACATATAAATATGCACACATTCACACTCTTTACCCACACGCAAAAACATGTGTAATATTTTAAGGAAGAAGAGAGTTATTTAGGCTGAAAAGGACCTCTGTATGTCATTTCATTCAGCTCCTTACTTGGTGCTAACTTGGAAGTTAAGTGGTGTTGCTCGCAACCTTATCCTGCCAGGTTTTGAGTTCCTGAAAGGATGGAGACATGCCTTTGTCACTCCAGTGTAACTTTGCCTGTGAACACTTGGATCATTTTACAGGTAGCAATTTCTCTTGGATAATTTACAGCTTCAAGTCAAATGGATATAGCCATTTTATTAATAGGCTTGAGCAATCTTGAGAGAAATTAGATTTTTATCTTAAGTTAGGAAAGATGAGAATTTGAAGGAAG
This sequence comes from Pitta sordida, assembly GCA_013390025.1. NCBI lineage: Eukaryota > Metazoa > Chordata > Aves > Passeriformes > Pittidae > Pitta > Pitta sordida. The sequence continues at coordinate 12,193 of WEKX01008970.1, read as the reverse complement.
CTTCACAAAAGTTCTGATTTTGGGTAGTTACTAATTAGTCAGACTTTGGAGAGTACTGATTCAGCCAGGACTGACACCCCCACTCCCATGCACCAGAGAAACCCATATAGGAGATGTATCAAACTGAGTGTCAGTTCTTATAAGATAATTAGACACATGTAATCAATTTGCTCTGAAATCTGAATCAGATACAATTCAGGCTTAATTAAAAGAGAATAATAGCCATAAGTTAAGAAGTCCCACCTTGGCTAGGTTGATTGACTGGTGTTCTGGGAATTAGAATGTAGGAGTTCAATTCCTGATTCTGCTATTGTTTTTCTCTGGGACCTTAAGCAAAGTCATTTCACCTCCATTGTCCTTCATTTTCCCATCTGGAAAGAGGACTTTGTACAGCATGTCAAGATCTATGAGCAAAAGACCACATAAATAATGAACACTAAGGTTATTATGATGCAAGATTTCACTGTCGGAATAAAAAATTACAGAACCTAATTGAATGACAGAGGAAGCATTTTCTTTTTGAGATGATTGTTGGGGCAGAGAAGGGGAATGGAAAGGTTTCAGCACAAACAGCATCCTTTGCTCCTAACTTAGAGCAGCAGCAGGCTTTCCCTGGTCAGTACACCAGCTACAGGGGAAAGGCTCAGCTCTGAGGAGCACAAAGGGCTGAATTTCATTTCCCAGAAAAAGGGAAAAAAAGTGAAGAAACATTTTGGTGGTCCCTTTTCTAATAGAGCCAGTAAAAATCATTAAACGAAAAGATAGGCTTCCAGGAACCAGGCTTCATGAGGTCATGGAGAATCAAGTGAGACAGAGCAGCTAGGCTCAATGGTAGGGAGCTCCAGCAGGCACAGTGATTAAGTTATTAGGGACAATGAAACCAAAAACAGTTGTGTGAGAAGTGAGCCAGGTACAGGCATGCACAGGAGTGCACCGCCTTAGAGATGTATTGCTTGTTGCAATGACAAGGCAACCCTGTTATTCAGGGTTTAGTACAAAAGGCTGTTACCTAACCACAATAAAAAAAAAAAAAAGAGGATGGGAGGGCGAGGGGGAAGGAGCTGGTCTCATTAAGTTTCCTTCAGGTCTCATCTTTCTAGTCTGCTCTCTCTCTTTTTACCATCAAACTCCATGAAAGCAGTCATCACGCCTGTCAGCTCATTAGGAGGCATGCTGACAGCACCATGCACTCATTAGATCTCCCTTTGTAGAATTTAGACAGCACACTGGTGAGGAAAGACAGGATCTGCACTTATTGTGGCTGTTTATAGTCACAGTCTGAGATTGTTTCTTAAAAGGGTACTTGCATAGCTTAAATGTCATATGAGGTTATGTTAAATAATAGAAAGATGTTACAATATTAGAAATGGTATCTGACAAAATGAACCTTTAAAAATAATGAAATACAGTGTTTCCTTTGGCAGAGAAGCCAAATGTAACAACGTGTGTTTCTGAGTGAAAATAAGGAGTGAAACCAGCTGAACCCTAAGCGCAAAACCCACTGGGCATTTCCTGGTGGACACCCTAGTCTTCAAGATTAGCAAATTCAAAAGCATAAATACAACCTAAATATGCTATCATAGTTTAAATAATCTATACTATATATGACACTGTAAATCAGTCCTGCAATCTGAAGAAACTTTCTCATGTGATGTCATCCTCTGTGGTTTTTTAAAACTATTTTTCATACCACAGCAGTGTGAAGGACTTGCAGAGAAAGTAAACATACTGCTTCCCTCTGATCCGTCTCCTCTGCCTGACACTGTAAAACTGTCTGTGTGTTCTGCAGACACCCAAACCATGCTGGCATTTCAGCCACGTGTTACCACATAGTTTGGGTTTTTCAGGACTGAAGACTTTGGAGAACCTTATGCCATACATGATCTGACAAATCACTAAATAATAGATCCTGCCAAGCCTGATCAGATGATGGATTATTTCCATGTGTCTCTCTCTCTGTTCTCTGCTTTCAGAGTACACAGTGATCAATGAAAACTGCCCAGGTGCTGAGTGGAATATCATGTGTCGGGAGTGCTGTGAATATGACCAAATTGAGTGTGTCTGCCCAGGACAGAAAGAAAGAGTGGGCTACACCATTCCCTGCTGCCGAAACGAGGAGAATGAGTGTGACTCCTGCTTAATCCACCCAGGTATGTTTATAGTCATACTGTATTCACACCAAATCTTTTACCAGGGACAAGCACGAAGTGGTAGATGGTTGGCAGGACAGTGGGGAGAGAAGGCATATCTTACTGAAGCATCTTCATCACCTTCATCTCCTCAGGAGCTCCCTCTGTTACTCTGCTGATAGCAGCAAAACATTTGGCAAAGTTTGCCCACAGCAGGTGACATTGCTGCCAGAAAACACTTTTTAAAACCAGTGGTGTCCTGAAGATGTCTTGGGCAGGCATGGGAGCTGCCAAAGTGTGACACAACAGCTGGCTTCACACCAAGAGTGCTTTGTTGGTGACCTGCAATGATTTTCATCTCCAAAACAAAAAGAGGGAGACAATTTGGAAATCCAGCTTACAAGGAGGAAAGAAAAAAGAGAAAGGTGAGAGCAGAAGGAGATAGGGCCAGGTTAGAAGACATCAGAATCGTTTGGGCTGGGCCCAAGTGACACCAGCATCCACATTCAGCCTTCTGAGGGACGCTTTTACAATTGAAGCAATGCGGTTTATAGGTTTGGCAAGTCAGACCGGGAGTTTGGTTCCAAATGTCAGTCTGAGCTGCCTAGATTTTGGGGGTGGAGGTTGGGTATGGTTCACAGTGAGGAAGCTGTCAACAACACAGCAGTCATTAATGTCACTGGCATTTTCTGTGGAAACGAGAGAGAGGCTGCTTCTCTTCCTGGAGCACAATCCACCCTGGCTTTTGTCTAACACAGTGGTTCTCCTTTTAGGCTGCACCATTTTTGAGAACTGTAAGTCCTGTCGCAATGGCTCCTGGGGAGGGACACTTGATGACTTCTACATCAAGGGAATCTACTGTGCAGAGTGCAGAGCTGGCTGGTATGGAGGGGACTGCATGAGTAAGTGTCCTGCATGAGCAGAGAAACGTGTCAGAGACAGGGAGTGTCGGGACAGGACCAAAGCCTTTCTTTCTAGCTATTCCTCTTCAGTGACTCGTGCAAAGGGCACAAATAGGAGAGGGCAAACATAACCAGGCAGTAAGCAGATCTGCAGTGAGGAAAGCTTTTCTCCCAGTGCTTGTTTGATAGGGATAGGCCTGAACCGCATGTCATGGTAGGTTACTACCCTACTAAACGTCTGGTTTGTTTTGCTTTATTTTAAAATGTTAACTAACTACTGTAACTCCAGAAATCTTCTCTTCTCTGCATTTCTTAGACACACTTCAGCATAACTGATTCCCCTGAGCATAAGCATAAATATTTACAAGGGCAACAGCTACATCAATCGCTTCTCCTCTGTCCTGCTTCAACCCCTGAACTGCAGAATCAGTCCCAAGGAGGTCCCAAAGTTTCCTCCCTCTATTGCACAGCTTCAATGCACTCCAAAGCAGCTCCAGAAAACTGTCTTGCAACTACTGACAGTGTCATGATAGACCAGGAGGGTTTGGGGCCCTGGTAGCAATATCTAACAGTTTTGTTCCTGACAGTGTACAACAGCTCCCACTCCTTAGATTTTGCTGAACTGTTGGTCCCAATGCTGTCTTTCAATAATGAATTCTATCAGCTAACTGGATACAGTTTAAGACAGGTTTTTCCTTCACCAATTTCCCATCAGTGAAGATATTGCTCTCTTAACATTTGTATTGACTGTCTCTTTGTTCACATTTCACTGGAAGGGACAAAAGCAGGGTCTACTTCTCCTACTCTGTTCTGTCCATTGTTCTACATACCTCAGGCTTGCGTCCTCTTAGTCATCGATTTCAAAGTAACAATTAAACTTGCTTTCCTAACACAGCCCATGACCATTCAGGAGGTGAAAGACTATAAAATAAAATCATTGCTTCAAACTGCAGAATACAAAGGATCAATGTATTTTGGCATCAGAGATAACTCAACCTTGGTGCTTTGGAAGTTGATAAACTGAGTCCCTTGCTGTTTATGGTGTGATTTCTGATAACACTGTAAAGACCCATTTGCTCTAAGTCAAAAAAACCAGAGCCCAAAAAGAATCATTAACTCATCTAAATCTTTCCTTCATCTACCTGAGTACAGTGGTTGCCTACAGTTTATTTCAGTCTGCTGTCCTACTTGTTTTAAGGCAAATACACCCTCACACAGAGGTCTATTTGGGCATTTGTGCACTACTGGAGTTTTTGAGAGCTTTGTTATTTAGTGGTTTTCCTTCTACTTGCTTTTTTTAGGGAAAGAGTGTGACTGAGGATGGTATCTCTTTCGCATGGTTCTATGGTACATGAGAGCCAGTGAAAGAAGGTCAGATAGTGCTGTTGTCTCTTCTACTCTTAAAGTGGAGTCACAGGGGACAAGTTGTGATTCCAATACAGTCCTGAGCTCCCCTCTTCTGGCTCTCATGGCTGCCTCTCTTTTGGCTTTGGCTCAGACATGCAGAAACTGCACGTCTGGAAAGCAGCCTATAACCATGTTGGATGCTGGGCTGCAGGCTCACAGCCATGTGGCTTTGGGTCTGCAGGGTGTCCAGCAAGTAGCCTTTGAACACCAGCATGCACTGCTGCTGGAGCAGCGGATGTGCTAACACATCACACTTTGGAGAGTGAAGGAGGAGGTATATTGCATTGGCTCCTGCACATGGGATCACGGCTGTAATTTTGCAGCCGATGCCGGGTGCCGTGACAGCGGCAGGGTGCCGGTAAACCCCAGAAACACAAGGAAGCGCAACCACAATAACTGGGGGAGGGGAATGTAATCCGTCTACTTCGTCTTATATTGCCAATGCCAGTGCTGACAAGTCCGTCCGGCCCGCGGGACTTGTCCGGGGCACGGGCCGCTCTCTCAGGTTCAGGCACACGGCGGATCCCGGCACCGCCGGGCTCTGTCTCCCTCTCGCGGGGCTCTCGGGGTCTTGCCGCGGCGCTCCGGCTCCCGGGGCCGGCCCGGAGGGCGAGCACNCTCCGCTCAGGCGGTAGGTGGCGGCCGGAGCCGCCGTGCCAGCCCGGGCACACGGCGGGGAGAGCGGGGCATGCGGGGAAAGAACCCCGCGGGCAGAACTGACGGCTGGTCAATACTATACGGGTGGCGAAGTGGAAACTTTATGGCAGGGTCTCGTTACCCCAAGGTAACACCTAGCCCCGGGTCAGTGCTGCATTCGCAAGGGCAGGGTGAGGGTCTGGGAGCGATTTATAGGAAATGTCAGCAAAAGTAATGATATGCCTGGAGGGCCATGCCAAGGAAGAAGTACCATGGGATGGCCTGTGGGGCTGTTCAGTTTATGAACTATCTGCCGGCATAGCAGGATGCATGGACACGGCTGATAACCCGCCGAAGGACAGCAGATCATTTGGCAAAATCATAAGTGATATAGGGTAGGCCAAAGGAGTGTTATTAGGGAAAAAAACACACTGACTAAAGTTAATTTGGTACTGGGACATTTTCTAATGGGACTTCTATTGTATTGAATTATCCTGCCCTAAAATGTACATCAGACTCAAATCAGAAGAAACCAACCTTGCAGATCCCTTTATTCTGTACCCTGCATTCCAACAGCCTTTGCCAACCCCTTTTATAACGTCATATGAGGGCACGTGCTCCAGCAAGGAGGGGAGAAACTTGTGTTTTCTAACAGTTACTCTCAGTCTTGCTGTTCAACTGTGGTCCCCTGTGATGAACAAAAGTACCTGTAGTTTTTGAGACTAAGTGAATATCAGTGTTCCACATAATATTGGTCACCAACAAACAACAGGAAGCAACGAGTTGTGACAAGTGGCAGCTGCCTTCCCATATCAGCCTGTTTCCAAATATGAGCAACATTTCTACTCTCATTCTCCTCAGTTTAGTCCCCTTAACCTATGAAGGAGCCTCACACCAAAGATGTAGCACTCAAACAGCAGAGAATGAGTCATCTCAGAGGTCATCTCAGGACCTTGCTCTCTCCATCAACTCACAGGTCTCTGCGGGCTACAACTCAGAGGTCTCCTGAATTTTTTTATTCTCTGTTAGTAGCAAGCCTTGGAGGAAATCTTACTGTGGCCCTGAAAGCTGCCTTTTTTTCAGGAACAGGAACGGAACAAGGATGTTGACACTCTGCCAAAGTGGTTTATTTTTTTGTAAATGAGGCAGAATTTGCCAGCATTTGTGTTTATGATGTAAATTATTTTTGAGAACTTTCCAGGTCTCCCACAGATTTAGAATGGGAGGAGGAAAGACTTCTTTTGATCAATGCATGATTGAACTGTTGTTCTAGGGAGTGAGCCTAACTTCTGCTAGAAGGGCTGGGGATACAAGAGCACAGATTTAATGTGATTGCAAAGGTGCTTCATGCAGACACGGGTGGTAGCAAACCTGAGAATGTTCTTTTGGAGATGGTCATTGAATGGCTCCTCTTTAGTCTCTAGACCACCTGCTTTGCTGGCCAAACCTACTTCCTTGGCGATAGTGTTCAGAGAGTTCAGGCTGTACCACGGCAAACAGAAAAGTGTGTTTAGTATGCCTTGCATACAAGTATCTCTTTGCACCAGTTCTTTGGCTTTTCTTTGTTAAAGGCATCGAAAACTCAAAAGCCCTTCAGAACGAAAGGGAAACTTTCTTTGAGGTGGTCCAAGCCCCCTGTCAAACTCTCTGAAGATTTCTAACAGCTTTGTCTCAGGTTGTTTTTGAGGCAGGAGCCAATAGCAGTATAAAGGCCTGTTTCTTGCTGTGGGAAGAGCATTATCATTTTCACCACAGCAGATCCTGCTGTACTTGTTGAATCCTAATATGGTTGCTGGGCACAATCATAAATCCTTGCCTTTTACAGAGCGAACTAAGCAAGCCACAGAGAAGGATGAAACACTTTTGAGGAACTCTTCTGAGCAGGATTTCTATTTCCTTGGGTTCTGCCTAATTAATGGTAACTGAGAGTAAATGAACAAAGAGTATTTCATTTGAATAACACTTTCTCAAGAAGAAAGAAGAGTAATTGACCTTCAATTTTCATGTTTCCCCAAAGACCAGATGCAGCAATATTGATTTCCAGACACTATGATCTGTGGGAACTGCAGATGCTTGGTACTTCACCAAATCAGGTCATTGTCACCCTTTTTTCTCTAAGGAAGGAAGGACACAGAGACGAGCATTAAACCCCACCATTTTGGTAGGAAACATTCATCCGATGTTACTGGTTATAAGTTTAGGGTTTCTCTTGGAAAACAGGTGGAAGTAGCAGGGCTTTCTCTTGGACTAAAGAGATAAAAAGAAGTGATAGAATTGGTATGGAGCTCTTTTTGGTCATTTGACTTTTTCCTTATTCTCCTCTGTGGTGTGTAGCCTATCAGAGTCCCCAGTTTGCAATTTTTGGCTTACAGATAGAGCCTCATGCCTCAGCAAAGCAACAGAAGGCTTACCAGGGGATGTAGCTATGTGCAAGGCTCCATTCAGAAAGATGTGGTCAGGAAGATAGGAACTGAGAAATTACCTCTGTTTGGTGTGTAGTGATTGAACAGTGCACTTGCATGTGCAGATCATAGTAAGCTCTGTAAAAATCACTAAAGAACTTGTCTCCTTCCACAGAGGAAAATACCATTAGCCATATTTTATAGTTGCAGGAAACTGAGAGGTTACCAAAGGTGAGAGAACTCTCTGGGCTAAAAATGTTCAGCATTCAAGATGAGAAATTAGGACCACTATCCCTGGACAGCTGCATAGGGACAGCTACAAGATAGCCATGAAAAGATACTGCTTCCTTGATATTTGACCTCGTCTGCTGTTTGTTCAGCTCATTGTCCTCTAGTGGTTTTCATAGGCCACAAATGACCTGAAGTACAGTCAGCCTTCTTGCACTTTGTGCCCCCCATATTGCGGCTTCAGATCTTAGTAGCATGATTTTTTAGCGATGTAGGAGACCCGTTTCGCAACTGCACATGTGTGACCTGCCACTGTGGCGGCCGTGGTGCCAGCCCAGGTGGCAGAATGGGCGGCGGCGGGGGCGCGGGCTGCGGCAGGGGCAGCATGGGCGGCAGCCCTGGCGTGGGTGACGGCGGCAGTGGCAGCGGCAGCGCGGACGCCATTCAATGCGGAAGTTGGGCTATGCGGGTCCCAAATAAGACCGTGGGTGCGTGATATAGGAGACCCGACTGTACTTTTTCTTGTTCTGTTGATGCTGGACGCTGAAGTGCGAAGAGTGATTTCATAGTATGGTGTAAAGCTGAGAGCAATACAAGGCAGAGTGGGCCAGGAGTAGAGGAAGAGTAGGAGTGAACCTGAGAGAAGGGATAAGGGCTACATATATGACTGAGTCATCAGTGTAACACTGATGATGGAGGAGCTGTGATGCTTATGTATATCTTCATTGGCATGGTGGCATTAACACATGAGGATGATGTAGTGAATCCTCAGGACAAACATGTCTTCTCTAAGAACATATCAGCTGTCTTCCTCCCTCCTTGTGAAGGACTAGAAATTATGATGTTGGGTGAAACAGCTCCCTCTCTCATTCTTTCGCTCACTTGAGGTAATTCAAGTGTTCATTGTAGGTTTGGCACTTTCCAACCAGCTTTCTCAGCTTCAGTGATTACGCATATCAACATGGACTCCATCAAAACTGTTCTGAGCTGGAGTGTCAGGCAGCTGGAGTGTCAGACAGTGGAGAAAAGCTGTAGGAAATGGTTTCATGGGACTATATTGCAAACCAGGGATAAGCAACCAACAAAAATTTTCTAGGCGTTCTTTTAGCCTAGACAATACTCCGATACAGTCATAACTCTTTACAACCATTGTGTGGCTGTCCTATTATTTTATATACATGTCTCCTCATCCTGGTGTTGTTTGTATGTGTATTTTTTTCAAATGTCTCTTGCAGGTCCCTCACAGAATTTTTTTCTCCTCTTTTGCTCCGCAGGATGTGGGCAGGTTCTCCGGGCTTCTAGAGGTCAGATTTTGCTGGAGGGTTACCCACTGAATGCACGATGTGAATGGACTATCCATGTTCAAGCTGGATTTAACATTGAATTAAGGTGAGTGGTACTGGCTTTTAGCCAGGACTGATTTCAGGTGGACACTGGGGCATGTGGATAACCAAGAATAAATGAAGATAAACAGGTGTGAGCCTTGTAGCAGTGAAGGCATAGCTACCACTTGGCGTTTGTCATCTCAGATCTTCCCCCATGTCTAGCTTGTAATGGGCAGCCACTGGACAAATCATCAAGTACTGTGCTTTCTATTTCCATTTAGGACAACTGGTTGCTAAGGAGAGTTTCTCAGACATTGAACTCAGTGTATCTCTTAGAGGTCTTTTCAAGACCTTGATATCAAAGCATCCAGCATTTTCTGAAGACTGTACGAGGCTGAACAAAGACATAATTTGAAGAAAAGCTGTAGGAACATTTTAATATGACATCTCATGCAAGGACAGAGTTGCTCATGGAACCTTCCTAGAATTTACCTTACATTTTCCCTCTCAGATTTTTCTTTCACTCATTTTGCTGACCCTGTCTTCTACCACCTTCAGTTATTCCTCTTACCATTCCTATGTCTGCAGGGTATGGTTGGTTCTACAAGTCATCACTTTTCTGATCTGTGTATGCTTAGACTTACTAGCCTGCTCTTACTGACTCAAGCTCACAGTTTTTGACTGGGTAGTGCAGGAAAGCTTCCTATTGAGGTAATTAATACTGATTTCATGTGTGCAGCTGGGTATTCACCCATGCAGCAGAAGTATGGCAGGGGATGATATTCAAAATTCACTAGCTGATATGATAAAAACAGCAGATAAACCCTTCACATCAATCTTTGACAAGTTTGGACCCAGAAAAAAGAACTATGTTAGACACACAAACAGTTTAAATATGTTTAAATGGTTTGAAGAGAGACTTAATAAGAGGAAGACAAATAAGTTGAATAAAAAATAAGGGCTTGTGGCTTTCCCACACTAATACACTTTGTTCATACTTGCAAATGCAAAGCTATTATGTAGTTATGAGCAGCTGCAAATAATACCTGGATAGCATGGTAACCTCTTGAATTTGGAGAAATGTGTAGGAGAGACAGGAGCAATGCTGTGAGGAAGAGTTTTTTGTTCTCATGACACACTTTTGCATCAGTCTCAGCATGCATTAGTTGTATCTACCTTGTTTTTAAAATATGTTGTTGGTGAGGGGTGTTACGTATTTGCACAGGTATCTCCTTGATGTAACAGAATTCTTATATTCCAGCTATGAAAGTCTCCAAGAGGGAAGACTGAGCTACTAAACATCTGGCACCCGTGGGGGTAAGGCATCCCTCTCCCGTGGGGGTAGGACATCCCTCTCCCATGGGGGTAAGGCATCCCACTCCTGTCCACCACCACCCTTTCAGATGCCACCCTATGAGTTACCCCTACAGAACAGGTTTGCGGTTCTGGATTTTGGGGATCAGGAGGATGACATGGAAGGAGGCCCCTCACCTAGTAAATCTAGAGGCCCCCCACCTAGTAAATCTACAGGAACTACCTCTTCCACTAAGCGAATCAGAACCTCCAGTCTCAAAGGGCAAAGGAGGGTAGTGGTTGTTGGGGACTCCTTTCTGAGGGGAACAGAAGGGCCTACCTGTCGACCGGACCCATCCCACAGGTAGGTCTGCTGCCTCCCTGGGGCCTGGGTACGGGATATTGCTGAGAGGTTGCCAAAACTAATTCAACCTTCAGACTATTACCCCCTGCTGGTAGTCCAGGCTGGTAGTGACGAGATCAATGAGAGGGGGTCCAGAGA
>WEKX01008968.1:67237-90317 GCA_013390025.1 Pitta sordida | reverse complement strand
GCAAACTTGCTGATGATGGACTCGATTCCCTCGTTCATATCGTCAATAAAGATGTTGAACAGCACTGGGCCTAACACTGACCTCTGTGGGACTCTGCTGGTGACTGGCCACCAGTCAGATGTTGCACCATTCACCACCACCCTCTGAGCTTGCCCTTCCAACCAGTTCGTAACCCAACATAAAATGTTCCCATCCAGTCCATGCTTTACAATTTTCTCCTGAAGCTTATCGTGGGAAACAGTGTCAAAGGCTTTGCTAAGGTCCAAGTACACAAGAGAGTGATCTCTTGGTGGAATAGACTGCCCAGGGAGGTGGTGGAGTCACTATCCCTGAAGGTGTTTAAAAAAAGACTGGATGAGGAACTCAGTGGCATAGTCTAGACCATGGGAGGCTCAGATGGATGGAGCGCAGTGGCCATGGCTCCAGGGTTGTCGGTTCGATCCCTGGGTGGGAGCTCACTTGGGAGTTGAACTAGATGATCCTTGTGTGTCCCTTCCAACTCCGAATAACCTGTGAACCTGTAATAGAAGTGGATAATTCAGCCTGAAATAGCTAAGGAGGAATCTTACCTTCAGGTTAAATGTAGCATTTTATTGTGCAATTTATGGGAATTTGTAACCTGTTTTCTATACTTGAGGCTTAAAGCCTAACATAATCTCTCAGTGAGTAAGCTTTGCTTTGTTCTACCCTTGTAGCGGTAAGATGAGAGGGGCTGAAGGTACTCCAACATACCAACCAACCAGACTTCTAGGAATAAGGCCAAGGAATTATGCAGCAAAGAAATCATGATGAAATGGAAGAGCTGCTTGAGAGGGATTACTTGCTATTACTGATGGCACACTTAGTTATCTGTGACCACAACATCCTGGTAAAGCAACTGCAGCTGATTAGAAATGTCCCTCTGTAGGCTATTTTTGACAGTGCCAGGCTTGTTGCATCTGTTTCTGTTGGAGTACTATCTTTGCATTTTTTCTTGTTACTTGATCTTTGAGTATGCATTATAATGCTTTCTTATGTATATTAGTGAACACTTTTTCTGTCAATTTTTGTGAACCTGTGAGGAGTTGCATTGATGGTAACTCCAAATGAGTCTGTTTCTTTACAGAGAAAGGAATTGATAAAAGGTTACTGAAAAGCAGGAGCAGTGGGGAGAAAGAAGTATAGCGTACTTGCCACCAGAGAGTCTTTTTATGAATCTTGAGGCAGAAGGTCTCTCCAGTGGCTTTTCACTTCAGACATTACAAATTTCTTGCTGTATTGCTTCATGGGGATTTTAAAGTATTGTTTTGTAAAATTGGCTTGTGTGTTTGCAGAACATAATTTTATAACATGTCTCATAGGCACCACAGGTTCCGTTTCTAGACAACATTTGTCTGTGTTTTCCTTTTGAGGTAAATCTCTGTGGGAGAATTTCTGTAGTTCATAAATACTGTGCACAGTTAAAAATAGTAAAAAGACTACTGGGTGTCTTAAATGTAGTATTAGTTCATCTTAATGATAGATCCTTCTTTTATTAACTTTTTACATGTCACTGTGCAAATCTGTATCTTCTGCTGACTGTTAAACCGAATTGTGCATTTTATAGTGTTTCGTTCTCTAACTGCAGTTCCTTGAGAACACGGAATGTAAATCCTGCATCAGGCCCCAAACCCTATGCCACCACTGATGTTCTTAGAGAAGAGTTGCTATAGGACAGCTGGGCTCTGGAAGGCCAACCCAGAAATCTGCATTAACCCCTGATGCCCCTTCTATGCAGCATAGCACAAGACACTACAACTTCAACAACACCATAACATGGTACTCGACACAGTATTCTACACAGAATTTCAACATACTTTCTTAGCATTTTCATCATGGTAAGGTACCAGAGAGATATGTAATATTATTGAAGAAGGAAGTTGAAGGTTTGTTTGGTTTTGCAAGACTCAATTGATGCGAAAGCAAAGCTAGAAAAGAATCTGGATTTGCAGGACCTTCAGAACTCATAAATATTGCTGAACTCATAAGCAACACATAGTCAGCACATTAAAAAACAAAGCTATCACGTGTCATCTATACTAAATAAATGTGGCATACTGGCTATTTATGTTACGAAGAAACTAAAAAGTAGTTTTAGTTGTAATAAAACTGTTTCTTTGACCACAGCATCCCTAATTTCCTGGTGGTAGGGGTAAAAAAGACAATTGTTCAGCCCATTACACATGAAGAATAATTTGAAGCTAGTAAATTTTTACACCAACCTTTTCTCTTCAATAATTTAGATCTGTCTAAAAATACTGTAATGCTTTTTTTTGGTAATAACTAACTAACTAGATAAATAAGGGTGAGGGCGCTTTAGTTAGATATAAAAGTGAAAAAGCTCTTCCTAGAGGATGTCTACTTTGCTCTGAGAGTAATTCAGTCTTAGCAAGTTCCAAAACCTTTGGACTGAATGTGTACATATTATGAGCATCTTACCTAGTTGATATTTTGCCTCCTGTTTTTTCTTCAGCTGGGAATCAAAGGTGTCTTAAATTGCAAAAAGGTTGTTTTCTAATCCTTTGGAGTCGTTCTAGAGTCTTGTCATATTGAAATTTGATCACTTGCTGTCTCATTTTTGAAAAGAAGCCTCTGCCAGCATCATTTATTTACCTTAATGTTTAATCCTCTTGCTTTTCTTCTGTAGGATTGTGGAAAAGGGTTACTACAGTGAACGAGATGCTGCAGATGCTGTGAAACAAATCCTAGAGGCGGTTGCAGTGAGTATTGACATCATATGCTCAGTGCCTGACCTTTCACCTATAGTCTCTTAATAAATACATATATGTGAAAGAGGCAGAGTTCACTGGAGACAATCTACTCAAGTTCCTCCCTATAATTAATTTTACATTCATTTTATTTTAAGGGAGTGTCATTTTGAAGGGCAAGAAGTGACTTCGGATGGCAATATATGTAATACTCTAAGTCATCTGTTACAGTGGAGTGTGTGCTCTGTCCAGTCGCTGCTGTGGAGTTCAACGCTGGTTGTTTTAGACAAGAATGTAATTTGAAATAAACTGTTACTTGTGTACCATTTCACTCATTTAGTTTTGCAGAGTATCCCACAGGAATTTCTTTTGAACCTTAAACAAAAGAAGGTGTATTACTACTTTTCATAACAACTTGAAAGGATAATAGATTATCTGAACATGTTAGCTGGTGTGAAGTATTACAAAAATTTGAGATTCCTACAGAATATTGCCATGAAAGTAGCTCTGCTTCATAAGGTGATATAAGGTGATAGGTTGGCCTCTGTGATCTCTATGGACTTTTCCAACCTTACTAATCCTGTGATTCTGTGATTCATATGCAGTTGTTTCTTTAAGGTACCCCTTCACAGGTTTTGTTACTATGCAGAAACATAAGACTTTTTTTTCCTTTTTTTTAAAGAAGACTTTTTGCAAGGAAGTGGTCACAGCACCAAGCCTGCCAGAGTTCAAGAGGTGTTTGGACAATGCTCTCAGGTACATGGTGTGACTCTTGGGGCTGCTCAGAGCAGGGCTGAGAGCTGGACTTTGACGATCTTTGTGGATTCCGTCCAGCTCAGGGTATCCTGTGGTTCTATTATGCTAATTGTGGACTACTGGGAAAAATGCATGGTGTCAATTGCAACGTGTCTAATAAAGAAATCAACTCTTCTTGCTCTTCATATTGCATATACATGACAGAATGACAGTAATACTGAGAGAAAGCAGAGTAAAAATTAGTGCCAGAAGTTTGTGCAGTTTCTAATATACCTTCTTCATTTATATTTTTTGTGATTTTTCAAACATCTGTGGGTTTTGTACAACTATTTTACATTCTGTCACTTAGAGAATGGCATTCTTGAGGCAAGAAGATGAATGCTTCTAGTGTACCTACAGTATTTCTGTACATTATCTGCACTTCTTAGTCACTTGTAGCTCTCCTGATTTCACACCAGACATTCTCCAAAACTGAGATGCTGAGAAAGTAGTTAAGAAATCAATTTTTCAGATGTCTAGTCTATATGCTACCACTAATCACTTCCAGTACAAGAGAGGGGAGATATTGGGCAGTAAAAAAATATGCCAATTGGGACACTTAGAGTATTTCAGACACATATAGAGGCAATTTTATTTTGTCAAACTTAGATGTTAGGAAGGCCTAGGGAGAGATTTTGCCTTCTGCTGTGCCTGGCAGTCTGACTTCAGAGTCAGTAGGAGGCATTTCTGATTTTGTCCAGCATCACAGCACGGTTCTCAGCAGCAGATTAAGGTGGTTTAGGGTGAAGCAGCCAGGTAGCACAAAGACTGCAAAGACCTTGGAGACAGCACAAGTGCTCAGAGGTGTGCAAATAGTGCAGATGGGTGGTGACTGACTTCTGATGTATTTTCAGATCATCAGACTTTTCAAACAAAGTAAAACTATTTATCACGTGAAACAGAGAGGGGTCTGAGGGGGTCATTTGAAGGATCTGTACAGATCATCCATGGAGATGCACTGTCAAAGGAGCTGTCCTGATGAAAGGAGTGGTGGGGATGATTGACCTCTGTGGAAAGAATCTAGAAATTAGGAGATTACTGGTCACAGGGATAATTCAATTAATCAGGAGGAGCAAACCAATTTGGGTATATGTACCTAGGATGGTAACAAAATCCCTCAGTGTGAAAAGCTCCTATAAATGATGGTTTGGTGTTATTTTAAGCATGTTCACACTAAATAAGATGTGTGAACTGGCATTTACCACATCAGCTACACATACTGCAAGACCATGCATATTGACTTCATTATACTTGCTAAATGATCTGATGTTTACTGAGTCACTCTCATCCAAAGAAATCTAAATTATGTATTTTAGTGCACAACATAATGCATTTGTTAAAACTTTTGCAATTGACTCAGATTATTATTTTATGACCAACTTTTTTTTGAAGTGCCTCTGTTAAAATGGTTCTACATTATGTAACATTCTTTTCCCCTTCAAAAAAGATTATTAAGTTTTGCTGAAAAATATCTCAGGAGGTGTTTCAGCTCTTTATTTTAAAAGCCTGGAACGGAATGAAAATCTTCAGCTTCCATGAGTTGTAATAACTCATCTGAAATCAATCTAATGGTGATACATGGAAACCATAAATCTGACCTTTATATAGGTATGAAATAATATGCATTTTCATGGATTCTTGTGCTAGATCCCTGGCAAAGATGAACTGTATCTGCTTCTGCTCTTATGGCTGACACTGAACATCTAAGCCAAACCTGGAAAGTTCTGGAAGCGGCAGTTCATAGCTTGGGATCTTTGCAGCCTAGCTGAGGTACTGTGATAAACTGGGGCTGTAAACTTGACAGAATGGTGTCTGTGAGCAGGACAATGGTTATTGTTAGAAAATGGAAAATGCTGCTGCAACAGATCTACCCAAAATAAAACAAATTACGTCCATTGGTCATTTTTAAAACCAAGTACCATAACACCCCACATATTCATGGTTCTGCTCTGTGTGGATCCAATCCTTCGTGGTTCATTTTTCCACAAAAAGTCACATCTGAGCATTTGCAGATAACACCATGAAGACATACAGCTCATGAATATGCAGTTGAGCCCCACTCGTCACCCTGAGACCCTCAGCCCCAGAGCACCAGGTGGATGCTGCCAATACATCCCCGCGACATGCAGGGCTACCCCAGCCTGGGAAAGAGCCTGTCTCTCTCGCAGGCAGGCTAGGAGGGGACAAGAGACATTCTCTCTGCTCTCCTGAGGTGCAACAGGGAACAGGGCAGTTCTGGGAATGCCCTCCAGCGCTCCAGAGCTGAGGGGGACAGGGCGACGGGTGGGGCTTAATTGCATATTCATGAGCTCATGATCTTCACAGATCACAGGCTTTTCAGGAGGTACCCAGACCCAAAGACCTGTGAAACTGAGGGGATTACCGTATTATATGATTTGTACAATGGACAATGTCAGTGAATGCCCTCCTGTCACCATGTAAGCATTTTGTCCTTTGCAATTTTTATAAATTGCTCCTAGAAAAAGTAACATTCAGCCTTCCTTTTGCTGAGCTCTCTTGAAATAATTGCTTCATAAATCCCTTTGTTAAGGGCTGTGACTGTAGCCATGGATCTATCCTTGCAGTGGATCATTGACATGAGAATGCATTGTATCTTCATAAAGGAAAGAGGTTTTTGAGACATTTTGAAAAGATTTAATCAAATGTGTAGGGGGACTTTAAAAGCACATAAGCATATTTTGTTCAATTCCTTTTGAAACTGTTAAACCAAGTGAACTAACACTTAAAAAAAAAAAAAAAGTGAGAGAAAAGAAAAATCCATAAAGATTCTAAGTCGGTTTTTTGCAGTACCTGAGCACCTGTAAGCCTAGCTCTAACTGGCTTACCAAGAATTAATGAAGCAGCCAGAGTAGCACACAAAAAATTAATCCTAATCTTCATGTCACAAACAATCATAGATATATCTGACATCTGCCCTCCTAAGTTCAGAGAAAATTACAAAACCTGTACTGTTCTGTAGACCTCTGCATCCATTTTGCCCTTTTTCATGATTTTTCTTTTGCTGTTTACATCTAATCTGGTGTTCTCAGTACACATTTTACAAGTTTGTTTTCTTATGACTGACCATTATCTTGTCTAGATAGGAACATTTTCCTGAAGTTATATGTGAGACCCCCTCAGTTTATATTACTTTTTTAAAATTTTCTACCACTTTGAGCTTCGTTTTGTGGCTGCACTTCTGTTCAGTTCCCTGTCATCTTTAATTCACAGGGAGCACACTGAATTCCCAACTGTGATTGCAAAGCCTGAGGGCATTTAAGCAACTTGCCGGTTTGAGAGAGAAAACCTAGATTACAAGTTTCTATTCATTTCAGTGAGTTTTGATCTCTTCAATAATGAGCTGTATGTTAGCAGGTAAGAACTTACTATGAATGTGCAGCTTGCTAGTGTATATTTCAGTCCCTGAGGCACTGGTGGTTCTTACAATTAGATCCTTGGCCAAATGAGGTAATCAGACTTCTAAAGACAGGTTGGGTCTCAAGATAATTGATTTAGGTATTTAAGGGTTTTGACATTCAAAGGAAAGTGTACAATAGATAAAGATTATCAATAGGTTTCTTTTTTTCTATACAGTCACTGAGTTCGTGCTCGCCCGCCAATTGATTTTAGTTTTAGCCACCAGCTATAAGGTGGATTTTATCATGGTGTGTCACAGATGTATGAATTCTAGAACAAGGCAAATGTGTTATATTTTCAATATATACTTAGCAAGGCCTAAGAAGGCACACTGTTAAGAACAAGTGGAAATATTATGAAGAAGGCAGGAGCTCAATTCTGTAGAAAAGGCAACACAAGATAAAGACCTGTTTAAAATAGTAACAAAAGTTGAGAGTAAGAAGAGGAATCTTATGCGTGATTGTAGATATTGAAGAATATTGACTTCTTCTCATTAGAAGAGCTTGCAAAAGATTTCTCTTTCAATAGACAAGGCATTTGTACCTTCAGAATTCCCCCCATTGCTGATGAATCCTGAGTGTTTTCCATTCTCCCTCTGGCAATGGGACTGCCTTTCTGGGTCTAGTGTTGTTATCTATTAAGATGTGGTTAGAAAACAGCAGTTCTGATGAGCTACACAACAACCTTCACTCTTGTGGTGGGGAAAGATGGGAGAATTTAAATTTTTTTGGTCACATTATCAACACGTTTGCATGAAAGTGGTATTTCAGTAACTTGCAGGTTTAGATCAGATTCATTAAGTATGTCGTTGTTATGAAGAGGACCAATGCTTGATATTGTAAGACAAGAAGGAGTTCTCTGTTCCAGCTGTAATTCTGTGCTAAGGATTAGGATGTCATATTGTATCCTCTGACAGTACGATCCACTTTTGCCATTCTACCTCTAACACACTTACAGGAACAGCAGGAAGAACACAGAGATTGTTGATTACAGATTTAACATTTGTGCTCTGGCACACTCTTCATTTTGGGAATTTGCTTAGCAACATTTTGGTATAAAAGGCAGTTGAACACTGAGTTCAAAAGAGGCACAGAAGCTATATGAAGTTAAAAGCACCATTTGCAATGTAAAAGGGGAAACATATTGCCATTTGATGTAGTCCAGGCACAAGGTGTTATTTCTTCAAAATTTGTTTGTGAGGCTTGATGGTGAACCCTCTTGGAAAACAGTGGTCTAACACATTGTTTACAGAGGTGACTCCATGGGAAATTGTCCTGGCCTTCTATCTGGTGACCATATTTTAACAAAGTTTCATGAGTATCCTAAGAGACCTTTCTATCACGTTGCTGTCAAGAACAAATAAGCACACAGGTAAACTTATGTAAGAGACCTATTAGGTGCTGCCACTGCCTGGGAGAGAAAAGCATTCATGTTTTAAACGTGTTGCTTCTGAAGCATTATTTTATTTATTCATAATTCCCATCCCAGAAGATGAAGGTATTATGAATGAGTAGCTCCATAATTTTTCTAGCTTACATTTGACAGGCCTTTTTTGTTTGTAGTAAACAGATTTTCAAATATTTTTCGTATTATCAATGTTCTTGAATTGTTGGTAAGGAAACGAGAATGGAATTTATTGTTACACTAACCTGATTTATCAGTACCTTGATTCAGAATTATTTCGTAAAAAATATTTTTGAGATCTGTTTAAGCTGAGTACCAAGCTCCTTTTGCAGCATTCGTATTTGAGAAGAATTACAGTCAAAAGAGTCCAGCAATGCTGCCATCAGCAATAAGGAAATGAGGGTATTGTATTTGCCATTATCTCTAATAGAGGAAATGAAACAACCACTAACAATCATGTTGCAGATTTACTGTATTACAGTTAGTGTCCTGTACAGCAAAACATCAGGGTCATATCTGCCTAGTTGTTACCACTCTAAGTTACGCTTTCACCTAAGTAAGATATCCTCTCCTTTAGGAAATAAGTCAGTACAGTATTAATTTTGAAAAATATTTGGAAGTAGTATGAAAGCGATTAATTCGCACTTGGTTTAGCTCTCAGAACACAACAAATACAGTGCCAAATGTGCTGTGTTTGAGCCAGTACCTGACACTTATTCCAAGAGACCAACATTTCCAGGGAAGCTACTATCTAAGAACTGATTGAGGATTTGACATCTTCCCAATTCTCCTCGAGGAGATGGGCAATCTTCCTGCACATTTATTTGTAAGAGAGGCTGTTGAACACATTGTGTGAATAGAGTGCGTACTGAGACCATGGTCTAGATGGTGGGAGGCTTGGATGGATGCGGCGTGGTGCCCGTGGTTCCACGCTTGTGGGCCTGATCCCTGGGTGGGCATTTGCTTGGGAGTTGGACTCGATGATCCTGTGGGTCCCTTCCAACTCAGAATAACCTGTGAACCTGTGAACCAAAGTCTGGGTCTGTCTGCCTGCCTGATTCACTGATTCTTGGGGCTTTGTTTGGTGATGGCCTGACCATCCTCTTTAGAGGGGGAACAGCTTAGCACAGGAAACAAGCTCTGTGACAGCACTGGGCTTGAGCCTGAGCCTTGGCTTTAGATTTCCCCACATTTCTGTGTGTTACCTAGCACACTGTTAGCAAGTGCTAAAGCACGGGTAAAGGAAAATGACTGCATTTATATCAGGTTTTAAATTGCTAATACGTACTCCTTTTTAAAAAATAATTCTCATTACATGTATTTTGCAAACTGTCATGCAGGGACACGGCATCCAATTATCTGTTCCTATGGGACATACTGCACAGTCTGCATCTAGATGTCTATATATATGTCTACCAAAGGAGCCTGGCAGGGCTCTGAAGGCTTCTAAGCTGGAGAAGCACCTAAAGCATCCCAAGAAGCCCACATATTGCATAGAAACAGTAAAAAACTAGCAATTGTATGCTACAGAGAGGGTCAAGAAGAATTCGTGAAGACTGAGGAGGTCTAGCCCCTGAAATTGCGTTATAGGAAATACCAAATTAAAAAACCCCCAAACACCCAGCTGTGCATTGACAGTGGAGAAAAGCTAACTGGCACTGCAGGAGTGTCACCAGTAACTACTCACCTTCATGCAAACTGCCAACCTTAAAAAAGGTGGTGGCTGTCTGGACAGGTACTACATTTCTTCTCTAAGGGTTTAAAGGCATCTAGTTATATGTTACACTAAATTCCCTAAAACTTTTCTGGGGTTTGAGAAAACATAGAGAGTTTTAATGACTTTTATAAAATTCCATATAGTGAGAAGGGCCTGAACACATTTGTGTACAAGAAGCCTCTTCCTGTCCCCTGCTCAAACATCAGCCAAAGACAGGGGCAGCCCTGGTCACTGCAGTATGCTACCAGCCAGAAAACTGCTTACCAAGGAACTGGCGCAAAACAGAACCACCTTTGCAGAGGTCACTGCTTAATCCCCAGAAAAGTTCCCTGAAACCTAAGGAGACCCATGTATTCATCTCTCTGTCCACAGGGTTCTGTTTTTCTGTCTCCTAAGACTGCCATGCCTGTAGACCTAGTCTAGGACAGGCTTATCTCCCTGTGTCTGGCTGTCCCTGTCTCAGTAATGATGGTAAAGAATAGAGGTATGCATTGTTCGTTCAGAAGTAAATTATAGGGGAACCTATGAAATGAAAGACATTTGGAAAAAAAAAGAATTTCCACAGTACTATTATAACTTTATGCAATTTTTCATCTCCAATTTCATCGTACTAGACTGACTAGATAGCAGGCTGTCTCTAAAGTGGCTATTGCAAAATTACACTTTTTCATTAGGTGTATGTGGAAACTTAGCAGAACTCCCATGCCTGTGATTTGAAAGAATGCTAAGAGAATTTTTGCAGTATTTGGGGAAGATTCCTGACATGACAGGGCAGAGGCATGAGCTAAGATTGACTGACATTGCTCACACTTAAACAGGCTATGTAATAATTTATCAGGCATTGTTTCCATTCAGTGGTTCTGTCACTGTGGCCTTGATAGCATGAGTGAACCAAGATTCCTGACTTAATCCCTGAAGATCACTTATTGATCCCCTCAAATGCCAGCAACTGTGGATATTTTGGAACTTGTTTTCTCATTTTTCATTTACTCTTTCCTGATGCTTTTTATGCCTCTGAGTGACTGTTTTACATTACGTTGTCATACCAGTTTACTGTTATGTCCAGGTTACTTTCTGAAAGCTTTTGCTTCCACTTTTATTGTTTCTCAGTATCTATCAGCAAAACCAGGGGGTGTCTTGACTTTAAATTGCACACACTCCTTCTTTCAGTTGAACTTTTCATAGACTTCTGTGTCTGAAGATCCAAACTCTAGCAGAGGTGAATATTGAAGCTGATGTTTTCAGGAATCAATGCCACTCCACACTTATCACTTCATTAGATTTAAGTGCATGTTGGTTCATTTTACTTCCTGAGATAGAAATCATGAGATCACATATGTATAAGAATCAAGGTGTCTCCTTGGTTCAGGCAGTGCATGATGAGGGTTTGTTTGGGGTTTTTTATAAGGAGAATAAGCCCTACAGATGTATTAGATGGGGCCTGAACTCAATGCACAGTTAATGGTAGTTCAGTTTCTGGACTCTGAGAAATTTAATTGTTTAATAAACAGCTCTGGATGTCACAATTTTAGTGTATTTTCTGACACAGGTTCTTGTACAATAGTAATGATGGGTGGCAGCTGGAGTGTAAACAGTGTCTCATATTATTGAAATGTGCTTTTCCAAATAGACTGCTCAGCTGAGTCCATCTCATAAGCTCCAATGGCAGAAATTCAGTATGCTGTCAGTCAGGAAGTAAACATACGCATCTTTTACTTCTTGGGTTTTAAATTTACTTGGTTTTACCATTGTGGTTTCCTGTCTATAAAATATTATAACAGTTTGCAATTATTATCCTTTTCCATGGTAATAAAATATGATAATTCCTACTTTTATTTTAGTCTGCAAAATTTAATAACTATAGATCTAGGTGTCAAACTATCAGGGCTGTATGTTGGTCCTTTTTCTTGCATCTGACTAGGCCTATGTGACACGTTGATGTATATTTTTATGTTGCTATAGATCACTTGGAAAAACATGCAATAAAAAATCTCTGGTTTAAAGCCTAAACATTATATTCTTCATTTAAAAATCAAGTTTTATGTAGTACAAAACTTCATTGTGATGTAATAATATGTAGTATGGAACATTGCTGCTAACAAAAAATTCAATGTGGTTTTCTGTGCAGATACCACGGCCCAAGAATAAGTTTGTGCTCATGACTCTCTGGGAGGATGAATAATTGAGCAAACTCAGAAACTAGAAACTTAACTTCTCCAAGTCACTCATAAATAAGGTTGTTTCTTCATGACTACTGAGGCCACACTCCATTGAAATGTCTCTAGTTTGAGAACGACATGGGGGTTCACATGTAAATTGAAAGTGCATCGTCTTGCACCTAAAAAAAATCTCTTTTCCTGGCTGCTTAATTTTTTTCCACCTAGTGCAAGACATGGTTGGTGCTGTGTTAGTTGAAATTATTTAGTAGTCTGAAAAATTATTATCTTATTATCTTTCTCCTAAAAAAAAATATGTTAGAAATAAAAAATACACTGCTGCAAATGTCGTGAAGAGTAGACCAGTGCAAGCAGGGTCTACCTCTCCTATATTTTTTCATCTCAGTCCTAGTTTCTGCTCCTGGGGTCCTCCTTCTGACTTTGTTTCTCACTGGCAATCCAAATCCGGGAGGATCAACAAGCAGACAAATGCTGTTTCACTGCTGCAGGCAACCAAAGTGCTGCAGCTCCTGCCTGCTGTGAACTGACAGTAGATCTTGGCAAACCACCAACATCTCTTTTGGTCACTGCTTCTGCTTGGTGCTTGCAGGGGTCCCACCACCACCATGCAGTCCTGTGCCTGACAGTGCAGATGCACCCAGGACTGGGTTTTTGTGGAGGGTGGAGAAGCAGCCAGGATGGACTGTTGCAGCTCATGTGAGGGTTGGCTCAAACATCAGCACTTGAAAGGACCTCTGTCATGGTGTTGCAGCACAGCAGGTTGCTTTCAGGGCTTCTGTAATGAATGCCATGTTTATGCCGCTCAGAGGCAGCAAACCACAGCAGCTGCATTCACACCAGGGAAAGGAAAAGGGCTGCAGTTCTGTCTTCTCATGCTGCTTGTAACCCATGTGGGACAGCACATCAGTTCTGCAGGATCGATTAACTGTCGCTCATTCCCTTGCCCAAATGTCAGGATCCAATGGCAAAATGGATGAGGCAGAAATGTAAAGGAGAGGTCCATCTTCTTCAAGAGTATTGAAATAGATTTGAAGGTTAGGGAATGAGTAAGTGTCCATTCAGAAACAGAAGTCCAGGCAGTATTTAGCTGGTAAATTAAGGATTCTTCTTATCATATATCTGTTGGTAAATCAAACAGACAGGGTTTTTTGGTAAGAATTACATAGTTTCAGATAAACTACTCTTAACAAATAAGAGGTTCTCTCACTATTTTAAAGGATTTATCTGGATTCCGTGCCAGTATAAGTCCTCGTGGCTTAAATTAAAAGCTTCAATCTTTACCAAGCTTTGAATTCTCTAATCAGATAGTGAGAAAAAAAATCTGAGAGTAAGATGCGGAGAACCAACTCAAAGAGAAAATATGACATATTTTACTCTTAAATACCCATGTGGTCACTGGAACTTGCAGCAAGGATAAGCTCTAGTATGTCACTTTTCGATACAAAATAATCATTTCCATGTGAGACTGCAGCTGACCTGTGCTGGATTGTCACAGATGTTATTAGGGAGAGTGTTCAGGCTGCAATTCGCCTGAGGTAAATTTCAAAGTAGGGGTCTGCAAAGGATGCCCTGTTTAGCCAGAGGCAGACCTGCTTTCTTTTCAGACTGGCTGCTTTTTCTCTATCTCTGCTAATGTTAAGAGAGAAGGAGCAGACTGAAGCAGTTTTGTACCTGAGCTGCAGTGTGCTGTTCAGGAACGCATGAAAGATTTTTATAGTTGTGTTTTCGTAATATGAAGACATTTTTAAATAGCATAATAAGAATACTTTCTAAAGTATTATATATACTGGTAAGCAGAAGAGTAAGGCAGTTGGGCTAACATCTCTGCAAGAGCACTTGAGAAATAAATATTGGGACAGCCAGTAAAGCTTATCTCTTTTGTGGATCTTTTAACACCTGTTGCAGGTAACTCAGTAATCTTAAACTACGGACCACATACTGAGGCTGTTTTATGGTGCACTTGTGAAACAGGACTATGCACTAAGCGTGCTCGGTTGCTCACATCACACATCAGGCTTTGGAGGTGATGGTCAGCAGTGTGCTCCGCCCCTGTGTCCTCAATACCACACAGATGTGGGAGACAAATCTCCCAGGTGCCAAGCTCCCCATGTTCCAGCCTGCTGCCAGCTTCCCATAAAACAAATGCCTGAGACAGCTGGATTTAGATAGGTTTAGATCTCTAACTCAGATAACTCTATCTTCCACAGAAGGCTTTAATGTATAAAAGCAAAGATTCATGAAATGCTGTCACTCTTCAGGTTTAATGTACTCAATATGATGTTACACAGATTCAGCATATCGCTCTTTGAAAGTAAATTATTCATCTTTTATTATGTTACTTTTTATTTACTGTTCTTTCTAGCCTTTATTTTCCATGACCTCCTCTTTTTATTGTTTCTTAGAATTGTTTTTTTTTCCTGCATGAGATACAGACCAATGTATCTAAATAGCAAAAAATTATGGACCAGTTCATACCTTGCTGTCAGTTTTTAATTTGATTGATATGTTTAAAATCTTAGCGCTGATGTGTTTGATCTAGGCAAGGAAAATTAATTGTTTAATATGATGGGGCAAAGCTAGGCAAAAGAAAAGAAGTGATTCATTGAACTGTTGTTTAAAAACACTAACAGACTACACTGGAAAGTTGAGACCTCTTTCAGAGCAGTGTCCAGTATGTTGAATGCTTGACAAAGGCTTTTGGCTGAAATCCTTTCAGGCAGGCTTGGAAATGTAATGGCTAATTAAGATAGTTCTCTAGACCTCGCTGCTAGCCCTTCTATTGATGACCATAACGGGTCATGCCAGGGCTCTCGCGGAGTGTCGAATTTGCTGGGACGTGTGGGTCGTTGGTGCACATGCGGGCCACGCCCATTGCTCCGCCCCCGCCACTCCTGAGCGCTGCAGACACTTTTCTGCTCCTTCCCACAGGCTCTCTCAGCCCTGTGTGGTGTGCTGGCCCACAGCTGTGGCAGCGGAGTGAGCGTTAACCCCTGCTGCCCCATCCCAGCACACAGCGCTGGCCCCGACACTGCCATGGGCAGTCCAGCCCCACTTTCACAGATTTCACCTGGGGCACTTCCCTTCCCTTCCCTGCCTGTAGCCATGGAAACAGTAACATGCACTCAGGGGAGGTCAGTCCCTGGCTGCGCTTAGAGTAATAGGGGACAGTGTGACTCCTGGCCCTCCCTGTGGGGCCAGGCCAGCACCACACCTTGGTGGAGCAGAGGCACTGCGCATGCGTTTCCTGGGGAACCTCGCAAGTGGCTGAAGCGGAATTGTGAGGCATTTTTATCGTGGATCCGTGGNTAGCTGCTGTGGAGATGGAGGGCATTAAGGAGTTGAATGCCTTGCCTGGATTGTCAGAGAGCCCATCAATAGTGGGCCTTTTGAAAGGGAAGGAACAACAAGTACCGATTGCCACCTCAACAGTGCATCGTCGGCAGTATCGAACAACTCGAAATGCGGTGATTCCCATCCACAAGTTGATCCGGGAATTGGAGAGCCAAGGGGTGATCAGTAAAACCCACTCACCCTTCAACAGTCCCATTTGGCCGGTGCGTAAAGCTGTGAAGATACTGGGATATACTGTATACTGAAATAACTAACAGGAAACACTGTTCCACAATAGCTTTAGCAGTGATTGGAAGACATCTTTTGTCACAGTACTGTGGCCAGGTATGAGAATTCCCCTTTGGAAGGAGTACCCTTTGTGCAAAGTATATCTAGCAGATCCCTAAGCCATTGTATTTAGTAATTCTTGGTTGCATGACCAACTAAGGCGTCATAGAAGAAGAGTGGGAGCATAAGGAAAAACAATAAATGTCTGAAATCTTGCAGAGGAATAAACAGTTGTCTTTAAATAGTGGAGTCCCACAGGCATCAATTCCAGTGTCTGTGCTGCTCAACATGCTCATAAATAAAGGTGTTGAACAGTAATAGTTGTGGGTCTTTGTAAATTGTCAAGGGTTTTAAAGATGATGTTGCCTATGAGGAATAGCAGAAAGAGCGTTTTGGACAGTTAGAGCATTGAAGTGGTAGATGAAATTCAGTTTAGATAAATAAAATGGGTGTGCAGGAAACACCATTTAGTTCTTTTCCCTGCCTAGAAAATCCATGTGTGGGATGGCTGGAACACCTGGTTAGAGGTGTGTCATGGTTTGAGCCTGACTGGACGCCAGAGACCCACCCCAACTTCTCCTGAAGGAGAAAACTAGGAAAAACGAACTGGAAAATAAAACTGGAAAATAAAATAAAACNCCCAAGTATGTTATTCACAGAGACGCCTCTATCTCTATAACCTTGAAGGCCATGGCAGCACGGAGAGAGCCCAGGCAAGAACTGAGCTGTTAACCCCCTCGCTGCCAGAGCAGCAGAAAACCCCCTAAACCATAACAGGTGGGGATTGATGTCTTCTCTCAAGCAACAAGTGACAGAAGTTTAGATTGGATGTTAGGAGAAAGTTTTTCACAGAAAGAGTGATTTGCCATTGGAAATTGGAAATTGCAGTCAGGTGGGTGTGAATCTCTTCTCTCAGGCTGACGACACCAGAACAAGAGGACATAGCCTCAAACTACGCCAAGGGCGGTTTAGACTGGAAGTTAGGAAGAGATTTTTCCCAGAGAGAGTGATCTCTCAGTGGAATGGTCTGCCCAGGGAGGTGGTGGAGTCACCATCCCTGGAGGTGTTTAAGAAAAGACTCAACAAGGAACTCAGTGACATGGTCTAGATGGTGGGAGGCTTGGATGGCTGAAGCGTGGTGTCCATGGTTCCACGCTTGTGGGCCTGGTCCCTAGGTGGACATTGGCTTGGGAGTTGGACTGGATGATCCTGTGGGTCACTTCCAATTCGGAATAACCTGTGAATAAAACCCTTCCTTGTAGCTCTTCCGTAAATATCAGCTAAAATGATCTATGACAGAGCCCCTATCAGAAGATGATATCACAGTATCACAGTGTTGATAAGGTTGGAAATGACCTTGAAGATCATCAAGTCCAACATACAATCCAACTAAAACCTAACAGCTATAACATTTATATCATGGCCCTCAACACCTCATCCAGTCTACCCTTAAACCCCTCCAGCGACGGCAATTCAACCACCTCTGTGGGCAACACATTCCAAAAACAAACCAGTCTTCTAGAGAAAACCATTTTCCTAATGTCAAGTCTAAACCTCCCTTGTTGGAGCTTAAGACCATGACCTCTTGTTCTATCTCCAGTGGCCAGAGAGAAAAGACCCCTGCCTAATGAGAAGGCCCTGGCAACCCTTCAAACATTAGAACCTTAAAAGCCCAGTGAGCCACAAAATCCTACTCATGAAAAGTCATGTGAAAAGCATGAACTGTGCACCCAGCAGTGTGTCCTTGCTGGATGGGACTGCAGACATTGATCACTGGCCTTCTTCACTCTGTTTCTTGCTCTCCTGCTGTAGCAGGATGTTGGTTTTTTAACTTCACAGTGCTCACAGGACTGTGTCGGTTTTTTTATTAGAAAAAGTAGGTTGTATTTAGTCAATATTTTGAGCCCTAAATTGCAGAGGGGGAAGAAGGTTATCTTCTCGGATAGGGAGATAGAATCCTTCATTATTCCTTCTTGGGGGGTATCAGAGACCACATGGACCTTCTGTCATTCCTCTTGTAATCCTATCAAGTGACAGCTGCATTTGTGTTATTGGGGAGATAAATAAATGCAAAAAGGCGAAGGGAGGCCAGAAATCCTCTAATTCTTAAATGTCTGGTCTGTTCCTCACAGAATCCAACATGATCGTAGAGAACTGAGAAGAAACAGTGTTGGGTAATCAAGGATCCAGTTCTGAGCCCTGGATGTAATGTTTTGTTCTGAAACAAAACTGAATGTACTTTTATGGCTGTTGTCATTCCTTTCCAATTCAGATACAGACCCTTAGGGTTATTTAGATTTGTACTGTGAATGATAAATAAGGTTTGAGAGTAATCTATAGCACCTGACATAATGTAGTTTATTCAGCTACTAGTAATTTTTATTTCCTCTGGATTTTGTACCTAAATACGTAAAATTTATTTGAAACGTAAGACTGAAGTATTCAAGCAAGATTTCTGTTTTTGAGAAGCTGTTAAATTGCTCTTCTTTCTGTGATATTTGTTAATGCAAGCAATTGTACATAAGATTTCATGATAATCATTCAGGGGCTGCAGTTTCTGTAGAAACAGAGAAATATGGGACCTTATAGTCAGAATAGCAAGCTGTTTTTTCATTGTATGGCTTCACTAAATAATGATTTACTAATGTACAGTGACCAGAGAATGTCAGAGAACCTGTGAAGAGATATCTCTGAAATGTTCTGTGCTTTTCTTCATAACAGTCCCAGGAAAATAAGATTTACATAATTTTTAACTTTTGGAGAAAGTAATGTTCTCCAAAGTCAAAGATTTGTGTCTTTCTTTACTGATTTCCATGTGTTTTGTTCAGTGTCATGGGGTTCAATCCCTAATTGACTTCTAGCCCTGGTGATGTTTATCTTGAATTGAGAGCTGGTATCCCTGTGGCTCTGGACAAGAGAGAAGCACCAGGAAGAGTTACAAGCGCTGAAATTCCTATCTCTCACCTCAGTTATTTTTCAGGCAGAAGAAGAGGGTCTGGTTTGCCCTCTCCAGGAAGAGAGTCCAGGCAGTGGAAGCAGCAACCATGCCTGGGGCAGTGAGGGTTGCTTGGAGTCTCAGTTGTGCCCTCTTGGTTGATGGAAAAGGAGACAAGAAGTCTTCAAATTTTCATCTTCCCAGATTTAAAATAAAGTAATAGAATTAAAAAGCTCTGCTGATAATGCTCTCTGCATTGCTAGTGGATGTAACTCTCATTTTGGTCTTGCATGATAGAATTAAAGATGTTTGTCAACCGCAGACCGTGTGTGCTTCTGCCTTCTTTACATGTTCTGATGGTCAGGAGGGAGTATTTTAAAAGGCCATGCAATAGAGAGAAACACAGTAAGAATGGATGTTAATTTGAATTCTTCTTTTATATTCCTGTCTTCAGCAACCATTACAACAGCAGTTTTTTACCAAGGATTTGCCTTAAGAAGAGAGTGTTCTTAAGGCAAAGGAAATGGTGCCTTCAGATGTGGCTGCAAAAAAATAAATAATGGCCTGCAGCCATTTAAAGGAAAAAAAATCATGGCTGTTAAAATGAAAGCTTCTTTTTAGTATTTGTTTTTTTAGTATTTTGTTTTTGGCATTTCTCTTGAAAAAAAGTAGCTTGTCTTGAGGAAAGGACTGAGATTTTATAGATTCACATGTCCTAATGCTCACTAAAGAGAATTCAGTCTTTAAGATGTTGTTGTGGTTTAGAGTGAGATTTTCTCCCTTCCCACCAATTCCAATCAAATTGATCTTTCTCCTCAAAGGGAAGTGAAGAAGAATTATTTATTAACTGAAGTACACAGATTTATAACCAAAAATCCTCCTCCAGAGAGTTAAGGAACAGCAAGGGAAAAAAATCTCCTGTTGTTGTCAGTCTGACACTGTCTGATATTCTTCCGACCCCACATTGGTGGGGAGGAGAAGAAAGGGCCAAAACCTTGTTCCTGGCTAGATGTGGAGCCCTCTGATGCAGGCAGTCAAGATTCTATGTTTCAGTGCAGACAGATCGGATGTGTCTATGGGAGAAAAGTACAGTTCCTCAGAGTCCCAAGGGAAAAAAAAACTGGAAAACAAGAAGCAGCTGCTGATCTGCTAGGAAATGCCTCGTTCTCCTATCGAATGCCTCAGATTCCTTTCTGGGGTTTACCATCGTAGCAAGGAGGGGAAAGAGGTGCTATAGACAATGCTGTTGTAAAACAGCAATATGGAATACAAAATGCTAAGATGCATTTACCACACATATCATAATGCTAACCTAAGACAGATGTATATATGTAGCCTCAGGTGTTGTATGCTGACAGGCTTTGACTGAAGCAAGTCTCAAAGACTGAAGCCCTTTAGACTGCAGATTGCAGGTCCTGTCCTGACTACTTTGGGTTTGGTAAGTATTTTCCTGAAAAATACACATTTTTGTAGGGATTTTATTGACTCATTGTGGCATACTTAGTTCACAATGAGTCATCTTCCAAAATCAATCCTTCTCAGTTTCATGCAGGATAATGCAAAGGGAAATAACATGCTCTGGATAGGGAATTACAAACCTATATGCCATTTCACCAGCCACTAAAAGCAAATACAGTTGGCCCTCTTGCACTTCACCCCCCCATATTGTGGCTTCAGATCTTAGCGGCATGATTTTTTAGCAAAGAAGACCCGTTTCACAGCTGCGCATGTGCGACTTGCTGCAGCAGTGGCCATGGCCAGGGTCGGTACTGGGTTGGTGTCCCGGGCAGCAATGGGGGCTCAGGCTGCAGCAGGGGCAGCACGGGTGGCGGCAGAGGCACGGGTGATGGCGGTGGGGGCGGCGTCTGCTGGGGGGGCATGGGCGGCAGCAGCACAGCTGCCATTCAATGTGTGGAAGTCAGGCTACGCAGGTCTGAATTAAGACCAAGGGTGAGCGATACAGGAGACCCAACTGTAAAGCCTCATCTGAAATAGTTTTACATCTCTTTTACAGAGTTTTTTTAAAAAGGCAGCCAAAAAGAACTCAAATGTAATACTTTCCTGGCAGCCACTGAATTCATTATTCCATGACCTCTCCATTTGTTTTTCTAACTCTGCCTAGATGAGCCATGCAGTAGGCAGCCAGAATGCTAGTGTCTCCTTCCAGGATGCTCACAGATTACCAAACTAGGTCTTAAAACATTGGTGAAAGATGTTGTCTCTTCACTGCAGGAGGGAGTGGTTTGCAGCACTAAGTACAAATGTGCAGCTGCATGTGGAAGTGATGCCAGTGTGTATTCTTAATTTTGCACTGAAGTATAACACTTAAACTGCACTTGCTGTCTTATAAAGAAAATGTGTCTGGTTTGGTTCAGTTTGTGTACCATGTGCAGATATATATTTTTATGCACACAGTCATCCATGTAATGGGATAGTCTGTAACTGTCATGGTTTGGGTTTTTTTCCCTCTGGCAGCAAGGGGGTTAATAGCTTCTGCCTGGGCCCCGTCGCTGCCATGGATACCAAGGTCATGAGCAGAAGGAGATAGAAACGTCTCTGTGAACAATATATTTGAGAAGAGAAAAAAAACTTAGAAAGTAGATGGCCAGGTCAGGACGTGTATAAGAAGCTGAAAGCTATGAAGGCCCCCCCAGGCCAACCAGAGAAGGGATAGAAATGTTCTTCCAGGTGTCTTGCTGCTGCTCGTAGAATGGATCATAGTGAAAGTAGACTGTCTACCTGCAAAGCTATGGAATAGAGAGAGAGAAACAGTGATGCAGAATCCACCTGAGGCCATGCCTGAAGATGGAGGATCGTGCTGCAAAAGCTGCAGATGTTTCTGGGAGCCCAGAAACACTTGGCCGCTGGAGCTGAGAGCTCAGCAGAGATCCTTTGGACAGACGTTTTGTGACAGAATTGCATTGTGGTAGGATCTGGACTATGTACTTTGGGATGGACTCACAATGAAGTAGCAAAGTAGCACTTAAAACACTGCATCCTGTGCTGTGACTCTCGGACAACAGAGAATGGAAGAGCTGTCGCCCAGGAGTCGAGATCTCAGTTGGGAAAGGGTCAGGAAAGACTTTTCTTCTTGTGAGAGAGAGAGTGAGAACTTTGTGGAAGGGTAGAGAGATAGTTCCTATCCTGGATCTGGTCAGAAATACCAACAAGCCTGTCTTACCCCCTCCCTGTTCCCGCTTTGTCTCCTGGTCAAAAAGGGAATATGAGATCTGTTGTAAGAGAAGGAGGGGTGAGGAAAAAGGTTGCCTTTAAAATGATGCTTCTCACATTAAGCTCTGATCTTGTTAGTTGATAACAAATCCTTTATATTCTTCACTTGTAGTTTGCCTTTTCTTTGCCTGTAACAAGTTATTTTTCCATTTTTTTTCCTCCAGGAGAGATTGTGGGTGAATCTCTGCCATCCAGCGAGTGTCAAACCACAACAGTAACTTAACTTGGCCTGCTCTCTGTAGTAATTTTTTGTGTGTGGAAAATAATCAGCTTTGGCCCCTAGTTCATATATTACAATTATATGGTAAAAGCTTCCATAACATAGAATAAGATAGCTTAAGCAAAGTGACAGTTAAGATAATTAAGCTTATGAAAGAGGTAACTGCATCAGATTCACCGGTTCACAGGTTATTCTGAGTTGGAAGGGACCCACAAGGATCTAGTCCAACTCCCAAGCGAACACCCACACAGGGATCAGACCTACAAGCACGGAACCACGGGCCCCACACTCCATCCACCATCTAGGCCATGTCACTGAGTTCCTCATCGAGTCTTTTCTTAAACACCTTCAGGAACGGTGACTCCACCACCTCCCTGGCTAGACCATTCCAATGAGAGATCACTCTCGCTGGGAAAATGCTCTTCCTAACTTTCAGCCTAAACCTTCCCTGGCATAGCTTAAGGCCATGTCCTCTTGTTCTGGTGCTGACAGCCTGAGAGAAGAGATTTACACTCACCTGACTGCAACCTCCCTTCAGGTAGTTGTAAACAGCAATAAGGTCACCTCTGAGCCTCNCTCCCGATTAAATCCTTAAATAGTCTGAAGTCTGCCCTTTGGAAGTCCAGTATGGAAGTTTTGTTCGTGCCCTTTCTCGTCACTCTGTCAATCGAAAACTCACGGTCACTGCATCCCAGATTTCCTCTGACCACAATATCACTAACCAGCCCTTCCCTATTTGTAAAGAGTAGGTAGAGCAGAGCCTCTACCCTGGTAGGCTCACTCGCCAGCTGCATCAAGAAATAATCATCAAATATCTCTAGCAACCTTCTGGACTGTTTC
>WEKX01008968.1:13921-37688 GCA_013390025.1 Pitta sordida | reverse complement strand
TCCTGCCCACCCAGCTATCAGCAGCTTTTTCAGGAAGAACACAGCAACAAAAACACATACTGGAGTCTGGATACTTTGGCATCAAGACTTGCCGGTATATAATCCCTGGGATGTGCAGATTGATGCAGAGGACTGAAACTAAGAAGAGGGTCACAAAGAACTTATTTTATTGCAAAATTGTCCTTTCAGTGAACTTAACAGAATGAGCATGAGTGATTTCTGACACATGAGCGCATAAAATTAAGCCAGTGCAGGCAACATCTAAACCTACAGCGATGTGTCAGACAAATCCATTCACCAAAAGCAAACTTCTGGAAATAAAAAATATATTAAAATCCCTGCTTTTCATGGCTGTGCAAGTCTAATGCAGGAAGGGGAAGACATTGCATGCAGCTGCAGCATTAATGCACGTAGGTACAACAAGTCCACTGTGCCCCAGAAACCTGCCAGCGATCTCATGTGGGTGGGACCAGAGTCTTTGAGCTGTGTCTGTCAAGCTGTTTGGCCAGACATTAACTCCCCTTTAGCATTGCAGAGCTGGAGTTCCACAAATCTGCCTAGCCTTTCTGTCTGTTTCTCACTGCAGCTAAAGAAATTGCCTGAAATGGTCTGTCTTTCCTTCTGATTAGAACAGAATATCAAAAATAAAGCCTAAATAAAGTGCCATGTAAATAGAATCATAGAAATTTTTAACGTTGGAAAAGACCTCCAAGATCACTGAGTCCAACTTTTGACTGAAGACCACCATGTCCATTAAACCATAGCACCAAGTGCTATGTCCAGACATTTCTTGAACACTTCCACTACCTCCCTTGTTGGAAGACCTTTTCAATGCTTAACCACACACTGGCCCATGTTCAGCTGCTGTTGATCAGCACCCGCATATATTTTTCCACCAAGCAGCTCTCCAGCTACTCTTCCACCGGCCTGTAGTGCTGCAGGCAGTTGCTGTGGCTCAAGGATAGGACCCAGAAATTGTCTTTGTTGAACCTCATTCCTATTAGACCCCTCTAGAGACCTTTCTTTGTCCCGATCTCACTTGGTGTTGTCTGAAAAGTAACTGAGAGTTCAATCCATCCCCACATCCAGATTATCCAGAAAAACATATAAAACAGGACCGGGCCCAACACTGAACCCAGAGAAACTCCACTAGTAACCAGTCACCAGCTGGATGTAACTCCATTCACCACCACTTCTTGTGCCTGGGTGTCCAGCCAGTACTCCAACAGTACACCCATCCAAGCCATGAGCCAACAGTTTCTCCAGGAGAATGCCCTGGGAGATGGAATTGAAGGCTTTAGTGAAGTCCAGGTAGACATAGTCACAGACTTTCCCTTATCCACTGGGTGAGTCATAAAAAGAGATCAGGTTGGTCAATCCAGACCTACCTTCTCTAAACTCATGATGGCTGGGCCCGATCCCTTGATTGTCCTGTCCTGATCCCCTGGTGTGATCACACTGAAGATAATTGGTTCCATGACCTTCCCCAGCACTGAAGATCAGGCTGACAGGCCTGAAGTTTCCTGGATCCTCCTTCAGGCCCTTCTAGTAGATGGAAATTACATTGATTTCCTTCTAGTAGATGGAAATTACATTGAGATCCCAGTCATCTGGGATCTCCCTGGTTAACCAAGACTGACGATAAATGATGAAGAGTGCCTTGGCAACCTCCTCCACCAGCTCCATCAGTACCCTTGGGTGAATCCCATCTGGTCCCATAGATTTGAGAGCATCGAAGTGCCACAGCAGGTCACTAACTATCTCCTTCCGGATTGCAGGAGGTCTGTTCTGCTTCCCGTCCCTATCTGCCAGCTCAGGGGGCCAGTTGCCCTGGGGATAACCAGTTCCTCTGTTGAAGACTAAGGCGAAGAATGCCTCAAGTGCCTCAGCATTTTCCTCATTCTTGGTTGTAGTGTTTCCCTCTGCGTCCAATAAAGAAAGGAGACGGTCATTGACCCTCTTTTTGGTGTTGATATATCTACATAAAACTGAGTAAAATACTGAAGTACCAACCCCTTGGTCACATCGTAGCTTCATGTTGCTGTAGCTTTCTGTGGCTCCTTTCACAGACTTAAAAGGCAACGTGAAAATAAACCCCACTTTCCATTTTATTCTGGCTCTGCTTGGGCATGACTTCTGTTGTTTATATTCAGTGAAGGGAATCATTTGCCTTGTTAAGGACTTAAAGGAGCAGGTCTTAACTGTTTAAAAGACATGAATGTGCATGGACTTTAGTTGACTTTGTGACAGTTGGTTTTTTGTTCAGTTTTAGTCTTACTGACAACCATTTTTTCACTTGCAGCACCAGAGATACTACGGGGATGTGCCTACGGCCCTGAGGTGGACATGTGGTCACTTGGGATTATCACCTACATCCTGTAAGTGCAGACAGAGCTACATAGTTGTTCATTTTTTAGCACCCACAGGATTTTAGGACATTATGAGCTGTGCTATCAGAAAAGACAAGATCCTGAACTTTAATTATGATATTCCTAATCTTACTGACGTAAGAAAAATCTAAGAGGAGCATGGAAAAACACTCAGGTTATACACAGTCGGGTCTCCTATATCGCAGACCCGAGGTCTTAATTGTGCTCGGCAAAGACCTACTTCCACATCGAATGGAAGCTTATTAATATGCAAATTTGCCCCACACCCTCAGACGATCCCTGGTGCTGTTTCGGCACTGTGTTGCTGTGTATCGGTTGCCTTGGTGGCTGTGCCAGGGGAGCCTTGGCCATGCCCGGGGTGGGTGGCAAAGTGGAGCCGTTGCAGCTGCGGCCAGAACAGCACAGGCAGCCGAGCTGCCACCGCCACCGTGGCAGGTCGCGCATGTGCAGTTGCGAAAAGGGGCCTCCTTCATCACTAAAAAATCGTGCCACCAAGATGTGAAGCCGCAATATGGGGGGCACGAAGTGCAAGAGGGCCGACTGTGTTTGATAAATACAGCATTTCTTCCTGAACAGCAGCAAGGTATTGACAGAATCATGTCATTAAAGTGAACAAGTAGCAGTGAAGGTGCTGAAAGCAAAAATGCAAGCCTGCGAGCATGTCTTAAAGCAGTAGGGGTTTCTTCTCATTCACACAAACTATGAGAGACCCTAAGTAACTTCTTGACTACAGAATGGGAAAAGGAAACATTAAGGTGATTGCAGTAGTTTCCTAGTCCATATGAATATTCTCAAGTGCAGCTGCTCCTTCTGTGTCAGCCACAGACATTGACAAAGCTTTAGCTGCAACATCAGTGTTGCTGTCCCGCAGCATCTCAGACAGGAGGCAGAGGGCACTCCTGGACTCTGTCTGCAAATCAATCCAATGGGTTAAATCATTAATGTTCAAGTGTTTCATTTCTTACAAGATAACAAAAGACTCTCTTGACAAAGACTTATGAGAAGGGAAAATTTTATATGATGTAATGACACTCCTCTTAGTGAGAGAGTAAATAACTTAATTTAGTCCCTTGGCAATGATGGTGCTAACATGTCTTGTGTAGTTACATATGATAGTTGCAGGATGCCTTTTAGGACAAGAAAATGGGACTTTACACATGTACATTAAAAATATAGAGGATTTATAGATCTGGGTCATTATCTTTCTCATACTGGGACTCATTAATTGTTTCTAGCAAGTACAGTGTCCAATAATACACTTATTTTCTTTTTGTCTGTTGAAAAGAAAGAGTTGCGTACTCTAGGGTTTATACTAAAAGTCCACATAAGGATATATAAACACTCTGATGGAAATACGAGAAAATATCTTTTGTTCTGCACATAAGATTCAAGTAATTCACAGGTCTCCTTTGGGATGCTTTTTAAATAATTGCCCACAACATTTCTATTTGCCATATCTGCTCCTTTTTAAATATGACTCTTTGTCTCAAGGTCTGATTTAAGATTCAGACCTTGTATAAAATATCACCTTAGGAATTGCCTGGCAGGCGATCATTTCTTGTGGTGCTGGGATTTCTACACATGGCAGAGACCTGTGAAAGTTGCCAACAAGGCTCCCCCTAAGATCGGAGAGATTACTTTTGTTATTCCCTTACAAAGCCAGCTAGATCAAGCTTTCTTAGTTATTCAGTCTTTCTTAGTTATGCACGGCTTAAGGAAGTTGTTGTGCTCAGAACTGAGAGCCTTTCTTAAGCAGAACTTGTTTTCAAGTGTAGGCAAGCTCCAAGCAAGAACATAAATGAAATTCATATTTGAAAATATAGAGTAGCATTTGCTATATGCAGCCTTTCAAAATCTTCCAGCTGTTCAGGAGATGCTTCCAAACTACATCAAACCTTTGCACTGGTGTAAACACAAGTGTGTGAATTCCTGCTCTGAGTGGGACACTACCAGTACAGATATTCTTCTGCTTATTTCTCCTCATAGTTCTGTCCTACTCCCAGCTCGAAATCCAGTTTGATCTGCAGGAACAAGCCAGGCAAAAATCTGCTTGGCTATCTCTTCCTTTTAGCTTTAATAGTATTCCATATTTAAAACTCTTCAGTTGTATGTAAAGCTTTGTGGATCAACATGTCTGATGGATTAGAAACTGAGATCAGAAAGGTACATGTACAATAACAAATTCATTCATCCTGCAGCCTAAAGGACAGGGTTGCATGTCTCAGTCTCACAGTTTAGTAAAGGGAATGCCCTAATGTAGAGTCGAAAAAATAAGTTGCTGTATGTACCTCCGAAATAGCGTGGCTATGAGAATTAACAACCATTTTACAGAAGATCTGCATAAAACTGTATCTTCTCATTAATTAAAGTGGGCTAGCTAATTGATTAAGAAAAAGTTTGACGCATTTTGACAGAACAGTTTTCCCTGAGGCAAGTTATCTAAGGACCANACTGAACAATCCCAGTTCCTGTAGTCGCTCCTCATAGGGCCTGCCCTCCAGTCCACTCACCATCCTCGTTGCCCTTCTCTGGACCCTCTCAAGCAGCTCAGCATCCCTCTTAAACTGGGGAGCCCAGAACTGCACACAGTACTCAAGATGAGGTCTGACCAGCGCCGTGTACAGGGGATTGATGATAACTGTTGTAATTCCAGGGAAGCCATGTGTGTAGTTTTAAAAGACAAGAGGAACAGTCCTTTTGTATTCCTATAGCAGGTTAGAAATCATTCTGCATGTTTGAGATGCAGATAGAGGTCAACAAATACAGGGGCTTTGCCTGTAGCCAGAATCACATGGATTTAAAGATTTTTTTACTAATTTACTTAAAATGGCACAAATCACTCTCAGCTAATTTTTAATTGGTTTTTTTAAGCTTTTTGAATTAACTTTTTTCTTTATTTGTAGGTAAGTTATTTAAAATTAATCAGCATAATAAAATGGTATTTCAAAATAAAATGAAATAAAGAGCAGCCACACTGGGTCTTGCCCTAGTTTAATTCATCTAATTTGAAATCTCACCTCTAGTTTTACTTTTCTAATTCGGCATCTAGAAAAAAAATCTGTTTACTGAAATAGCTTCTTATTTTAAGGAGAAGCACAGTGTAACTGTAGTGGTTTGACCCTGGCTGGATGCCAGGGGTCCACTAAAGCCACTCTCTCACTCACCCCTGGAAACGAACAGGGGAGAGATGCAAGAAAAAAAATGGAAGGGTTTTCTATGGCAGAGACAAGGACAATTAGAAATCTCTTACAGTCACAGGCAAAACGAAACTCCAAATTCGGGATATAAAGAATTTATTTCTAACAAGATCAGACCATAAAACGAGAAGCACCATAGATCTTTAAGGCACAATACCCCCTCACCCCTTCATCTCTTACAACAGATACCACATTCCCCCTTCCTCCAGGAGGCAAGGGGGGGACAGGAGTAGGGGAAATCCAGGCAGTGGATGTTTCTCTGCTGCTGCTCAGGGGAGGAGACCATTCCCCTGCATTTCATGGGGTCCCTCCCATGGTCCAAAGTTCTTCATGACCCTCTCCAGCGTGAGTCCAATCCCAGGGGCAGCAGCTCTTCCAAGCACTGCTGCCCATGGATCACTCCACAGGGTGCAGTCCTTCAGCACTGGCTGCTCCAGCGTGGTCCCATCCCAAGGCACACATCCTACCAGCAGAAGCTCTGCTCTGGTGTGGGCACTCCTTCTGTCCACAGGCCCAGGTCTCAGCCAGGACCCTGCTTCAATGTGGGCTCCAACGGGCTGCAGCCTCCTTCCAACATCCACCTACTCCAGCGTGGGCTCCTCTCTCCACGGGTTACAGGTGGATCTCTGCATCCCTGTGACCCTTCCGTGGGCTGCAGGAGGACAGCCTGCTTCACCATGGCCTTCAGCACAGGCTGGAGAGAGACACCTGGAACATGTCCTCCCCCTCCTTAAGCCAAGGCCTTGGTGCCTGTATTTGCTGTTTCATCTTCTCACTGCTCTTCTCTGGTGGCCATGATTGTCTTCCTCCTCCTAATATTTTTTAATGCCTTCTTAAATATGTTATCACAGAGGTGTCTCTATCTCTCCTGATTGGCCTGGCGCCGGCCAGTGGTGGGTCCGGCCAGTGGTGGGTCCAGCCAGGAGCTGGCTGGCATTGGCTCTGCCAGCTATGAGGGAGGCTTGCAGTAACTTCTTGAAGAAAAATCTCCTCCATAGCCCCCCCCCCCACTACCAGAAACCCAGCCACAGTAAAACCCAATAGACATAGCTATAGAAGCTCTTAATAAGAAGACAACAGGTGATAGAAGTGAGTTACAGTGAAAATAGTCACTTAGAAGGCTTCCAGTACAGTCATAACAAGTCTTAAGCATCATCTTACTGTGTGTCATCAGTTACCCAATACCCAAAACCCATTTTGGGCTGGACCTGTGAGGGGTCCAACAACCCTGCTCAGCAAAGTTGTTCCGTGAGGATAGGAGTGACCTGAGACAAGTCCATAAATGGTGGTGGGAGAGGTGGCAAACAGGAGTGGACCAGCTCCAACCCACTGAAGCACACGATGTTTCGAGGCTGGATCCTTGTGTTTTAATCCATCTACGCCAGACTCGGAAATTAATAATGCACCCAGAGCGTGCTTGCAATGGGGTGTTTCTCCAGCAGGGAATGTGATGCAGCTGTTCCACCCATGGTTCCACAACACTCCCAAAACCACAGTTCCTCCTTGTACATTGGTTTCCTTTTTTCAGGACAGTAAACATGTTGGTTTGACTTAAAAATATAAAAGCAAGTTAAGACATAAGTCTGCATTTTCTATATTTGTTGCTGTCTTGATTGTTATATCTGCTCTTGGCTTCCTGTCATCTTCTCATTGCTTATTGCATTTTCTGAAGGCGGAGTAGCAGATAGACTTTCTGTTTACCTTCGATCACATACTGGTTGAATATGAAATTCACCTTAAAGTATCTGATTATGTGTGCAAGTATGATTAAAATACAATGAAGTGATAAAAAAGGACATTATATAAGTGGAAGCCACTTCTTTGAGTTAGCTTTCCCTGAGACCAGCAGTTTAGATCTGTGCTGTATTATTCGATGTATTCATAAATGCAGTCATTGGTGAGATCACAAAATTTCTTGATTGTATGTAGGTTTTCTGAGCAAAGATGTGGGTGGACTTTAAAACCTGCCTGAGGTTTTTACATTTTGTTGATGGTGGGATGAGAGAAAGTATGGGGATGAACATAATCAAAAATCTTTCCTAACTAGACATACAAAAACTTCTAACTTTGCAGGTAGAATGAGGTTCCTCAGCTAATTCTGATTCCTCTGGCAAGAGTTACAGGGATTCTAACAAATGATCATGTTAACCTTATGCTTGTAAACACTCCAAAAAAGCAGATCCAAGGTCAGAAATTGTTAACAAAGAAATTAAGACTAAAATAAAAAAACATCATTACACTAATTTGTTAGTTGGTCATGTCCCCATGCTGAATGGCATTTGCACCTACTTCAAAAAGATACACAGAAGACACTAGAGATGAGCATAGGTGTCAGACTGAGGAATGACTAAATCATTCAAGGAACTTGAACCTGAGAACAACTTAGGAAAGAGCTTCTAGACAATATTTACTTGCATGCAGAAGGTATGCAGATACCAACTGCTGCATGGCTACTCTTATGGTAAGTGCCTGTATTAATAATTCAAATTAAAGACATGATAATGGAAACTTCACAATTTGTCCTGCCTTTCCAGTGCTTAAGGATACTGAGGACCAAACTTCTCTTTGTGCTGTAGAAT
This sequence comes from Pitta sordida, assembly GCA_013390025.1. Lineage (NCBI taxonomy): Eukaryota > Metazoa > Chordata > Aves > Passeriformes > Pittidae > Pitta > Pitta sordida. Next base: position 29,522 of record WEKX01008968.1, on the reverse strand, counting down.
TGCGAGTTCATGAGTACATCCACGTCTGGTTTCCTAAAGGGTTCTGCAGAATAAAAAGTAGGGGAAAAAAAATACCATGAAGTGCTCCTAACAGCCCAAGACTGATTAATGTTTGATAAATGTATTTCTTTTGTAATTCTTGCAGACTTTGTGGCTTTGAACCATTTTATGATGAAAGGGGAGATCAGTACATGTTTAAGAGAATCCTGAACTGTGAATATGACTTTGTGTCTCCCTGGTGGGACGATGTGTCTCTGAACGCCAAGGATTTAGTAAGTAAAGCAAAGATGAAACCAGAGTATCTAGTATTGCTTCCACTAAGTCCATTTTGGGGTAGTGGTAGAATAACGGGTTAATTAATTGTCCATATAGCCCCGTGCTTTTCTTCTTGTCTTTGGTATATTATGATGCTGTTAAATACTCCCTGTTAGTCCAGTGCTGTAATTTTGCACCCAAACCCACGGTGCTTCTGTGAATAAGCTACAGATTCACAGAGATGTGTGAATAACACAGCTGTCACAGTGTTCATGTACACTTGCCTTTTCTTCCAGCTCTGAAATCTTCCATCATTCTTTTTTTTTCTGGGCAACTGCCTTCAGGGGAACGTAGAAAAAAGCTCTTTATTTTGTACAGTTTTCAAGCCTGAACTTTGAGGAAACAACATAAAAACAAATTAAACTCTCCCTTCCTGCCTTCTCTGACAGACTTTATACCATCCACTTAAGCTTTTTCTCAGTAGATGAGGAAAGACTGATTACTTTTAAATATGGTCCATTAGCAAAATGCAAAGGCCGGCATACTATCTGCACTGCGTTACTGTATTCTTTTATTACTGGACAAAGTAATTTGGATCCAGGAGATACTGATCTGCAAACATAGGTATGCTTAAGTCTGATTTTCAATCAGTAAGAACTCAGCACTAAAAACAAAATTTCATTACCACTAAAACCAAAAATTCTCTGTTCCCTATTACTTGTACAAACTGTGCCATAATATACTACATAATTTGTGTTTGTGAAGTACTTCAGGATGTTTGAAATGGATGGACTGTAGAAGTCCAAAGTACTTTTATGTTTTTTATTAGATGTTAAGTTTTTCTAAAGTGAAAAGAATATAATTTACTGCTAGATAAACTGGCACCGTAAAGCTCAAAAGTTCCATGTTCGAACACTGTACAGCAAATTGTAGATAAGGATGAATATATGACTCTCAAACCTATGCTGTGGGCAATTCTGAAGGGATTTGTTGAATTTGATCTCTTCCAAGGAGACAGAACAGGCATTCTTCAAGATGCCCGACACCATGTTTCTTTAATAGTTCTTTGTGTGGAAATTTCACACTCTTAATATGTTGGTACCCAGCTGATTCTTCTCCTTCTCTTTTCCCCCTTAATGGCTGTCTTGTTCAGATGTTATTTATGGGGGACCAAGAAATGCCAGAAGCAAAATACTCGCAAAAGCACAAATGCAAATTCTTCTTGGTTTCTTAGAATGGCTTTCACCTAAGGTGCTTCCCAAATCAAGAGCAGAGCCCCAAAATGCAAAGCTAGGTAAATGTAAATGAAGAATAAGGCTGACAGTCTGTATTTCTTGCTTGTGATGCAGGTTAAAAAGTTGATTGTTTTAGACCCCAAGAAACGTCTCACCACTCTACAGGCTTTGCAACACCCATGGGTAACAGGGAAAGCAGCAAACTTCGCACATATGGACAACGCACAAAAGAAACTTCAAGAATTCAATGCCCGGCGTAAACTTAAGGCAAGTGTCTGCACATAGTCTCTGCTTTGGCTATGAGAGCATGCAGTTAAATTAGTAGACTTGCAGAAAACTTGCACATTTTCCTGAGGAAAACATTCCATAGTGGTATGGAAGCTCATTGTTTAAGGTGACTCATGAGGTTTGAAGAAGTTGAAGTTGATTTAGCTGATGACTGAAGTCACATAAATAAAACTGTGTGAAGTTGATTGACAACTCTATCTACACAGATCGAACTGTTGAGAATGCACACAGTGCTCACGATTTCCTTACTTTCCTTCCATACTTCTCTTCTTCTTTTCTTGCTTCTGTTCATCTGCTCTCTACTGCTCAGCATCCTTAGAGTACTGACAAAAAAGAATAAAATTCTGAGTAATTTTTTAATGATCATCTATAAATATGAAAGAAATTTAATCCAATGTAGCATATTTTGATCTTGAAGACACTCTGACTTACTGTACAAAGCAGGGGCTTAAGCTGTCCTCCAGTACGAACTAGAGTCAGCATTTCAGATGCATAGTTCCATAAAATGTGGTGTTTCTACTGAGACGCCCAAAGTGTAGTTTCAGGTTGACATGTGCAAAACATCAGTTTCCAAGTACCTCTGGATGGGTTTACAGTGGACTGGNACAAAGATGGTGAAGGGGCTGGAACACAAGCCCTATGAGGAGCGACTGAGAGAGCTGGGGTTGTTCAGTCTGGAGAAGAGGAGGCTGAGGGGAGACCTTATCGCTCTCTACAACTACCTGAAAGGGAGGTGTAGCCAGCTGGGTGTTGGTCTCTTCACTCTGGCTACAAGTGATAGAACAAGAGGACACAGTCTTAAACTGCATCAGGGGAGATTTAGACTGGACATTAGAAGGAACTTTTTCACAGAGAGGGTGATCTCACAGTGGAATGGGCTGCCCAAAGAGGTGGTGGAGTCACCGTCCCTAGAGGTGTTTAAGAAAAGGTTGGATGATGTACTTGGTGGCATGACCTAGATGTTAGGGTAGTGTGTTATAGGTAGGATGGTGTGTTGGTAGCAGGATGGCAACAGGTTAGGTAACAGGTTTGGCTAGGTTAGGTAATAGGTGATAGGTTGGACTCGATGATCTCTAAAGTCTTCTCCAACCTTACTGATTCTGTGATTCTGTGATTCTGTGAAATGGATATTTGGATAAGTGGATATTAAGCCCTGCAAGACAGGAGTGTAGGTGCGACCTGTGCCAAAAACAAGAGGGTTTGAGTCCCCAATGAGCTCCTTTACCATCTAGTCTACTTATCTACCACAGGAAGAAGCAGGGAAATATTTTGGGGTATAAACAGCAGGTGTCTGGACATCTAACTGACATAATATCAGGAAACTTTCTTATCTTCAAGTTGCTAAAGATTCGTGTCTGCTCAGGAGATATTTCAAGGGATACTTGAGCACGGAAAATATTTCCAACAGCTACAATGAAGCTGCCCTTCTAGCCCGGCGGTTTAAAGCATCTTAACGAAGAGCTTTACAAACTCACAAATTCAAATTCACAAAAAATCAGCCTTAGCTCTGGTTTTGCTAACTTCTTTTCAGTATAGTAGGGAACTGTGGCAGAGGACCTCCACAGAATAAAGAAAAGCAATTTGTCATTCACAAAAGCCTCAGAAACTATAGATATAATTCATATTGATGTTTTTCTTTTGTTTTTCTTTCTATTTTTACATCTTTTACCACCAACAAGATTTTTCTGAAGCCTAGTTTATTTAGATTCCTATAGAATTCCTATAAATTCCTATTTAGATCCCTATAGAATCAATTTAATCTTTTGTGATTAAAAGCCATTGGATATTGTAAGTTTACTTCCAAATTTACATTTATTCTCAAATTATTAAAGGAATTTACAGAAGTTAGCAGTTATTGCAGAGTTAATAATTTTATACATATGTATGTGTGTTAAATAAACCATGAATTTTTAGACAATTAGTTCTTAGACAAAAAATAAGAAAAAAATAAGAAATTCAAGTAGTCCACACTTTAGTAAGAAAAACATGAAATTATCCCCTCTTTCCCAAGATACAAATCCAGAGACAGGCTTTATGTAAAGACACATTTTTATTAAATAGCTCAAAAAGTCTCAGTCATGATTCGGTTTTTCAGAGACTGTGTTGAATGGCAACAGGTTAGGTGACAGGTTTGGCTAGGTTAGGTAATAGGTGATAGGTTCGACTTGATGATCTCTATGGTCTTTTCCAACCTTACTGATGCTGTGATTCTGTGATTCTGTGAATTTGTTTCATAAACATCCACATGGATTGTGAGAGTAAATTATATTAAAAGTATCTTTAGACATTACAGTACCCTTGGGTGGCCTGTTACATTTTTAATCAGTTGTCCAAAGTCTTCTCACCGATAACATGCATGTTTGTGATTTTTCCTTTAAGAGGTCTAGACTCTCAAAATCCCATTTTTATTGGCTTATGCCTTGTACTTTTCCTTCATAATCTGTATTAGCTGATAATTTGTTATTGACAGTGTCTATGAAGTTCATTTTTCACTATCATCTTCTTTTTTTTTGACCTTTTTCTCTTTGTTTGTTTGTTTGTTCTGCTTTGTTTTGTTTTGGTGCGGCTATCTCTCCAAAGTATCCAGAAAATTTGCTATACTCGTCATGTCTTCCTGCAGACCCACTTCTGTCATGCCTAAGCAAAAATCTAGCCAAGTCAAAAGTAGCTTGAGTTGTCATACACAGAGATTAGTACTTGTTTTCCTCACCTCTGTATGTTTGTTTTTTCAGGCAATAAAACTCTTCGAGGCAAGGGCAGATATATCTGTCTTTATGTGCGCCTCCATTTTGTGATATTTTGTGAGACATGAAAGCCTACCCACAATGTGTATTTTTATATGCATATACTTAGGAAGTTGCCCATATGCTCTGCACCATTGAGCTTTGTATAAGCAATAGTTCAATAATGACAAATACTGTTTTCCTTTGTGAAATTTTCATGGCATAGTCAGTGATAATACTGCTATTATTATAACAGAAAGTGACTTTCTTTTTGCCAGCCGTCTAACTTCGACACTGGATACCTGAAGTAGTATCTAAAAAAAACTTCAGCATACGCAGCTGGAGATGGGGCGGGGGGGAAGTCATCTTCATGTTGTCCAACTTGTAACCTTGTGAAAGTGGGAATTTTAAACCTCATTCCAGTATTTCAGGTGGCCTTCTAAGTCTGTCCAAGCCCAGGCAGGGATGTGACATTTCCAGGAAGACTGAATGTGCGTACATTCCCTAATGGGATGATGAGACCTTGCCCTTTAAGGGGTGTTTGCTTGTTTTTCTCTCCCTCAGGCTGCAGTGAAAGCTGTGGTGGCATCCACACGCCTTGGCAGTGCCAGCAGTCACAGCACACATGACAGCAACAAGCCCAGCCATAACCCATCTCCCGTCCCTGATGGCAAACCTGAAGAGAAACCCACTCAGGAAACAGAAGCAGCTCCGGAGGAAACGTCTTAGGTTGATGAGCTTCCTTGTTTTAACAGAGATCTGTCATTTCATACACCAGCTGTTGTCATTCAGCAAGAGAGATTCGTAAGCTTGGCCTCTCTGTTTCTGCTTTGGGATGCCAAATGCTCTGGCTGGTGATCCTACCTTCAATGCATGTGACTGCTTATGAAAATAGTAAACTGTTCCATAAGGCATGTCATGGAAACAGTGTAATTTGCAGTAATACTGGCAGGTGAAAACTTGGGGATTAATAACTACCTACCATAATGTGTATACTTCATATACATCTATCTAGTGTTTCTAGGTGGCATTTGAAACAAAATGCTATTTCGTTTAGTTTTATGGAAGTAGATGTCTTACCTATGTTGTGAGTTTCTTTGGACTGTTTCCTTCCAGATTCATAGTCCTCTAGCAGACAAAATGGAAGGAAATACCAAACCAACGCTTTTAAAACTGATGTATGAAATAATGCTTTTTATCTGTAAAACTGAAAAAGTGTTTGGGGATTTACATGCAAAAAAACATTCCACTACTTCTGGGAAGAAATTTAAATGTTAGTTCCACTGGGCATGAAAATGTACATTGCTCAAGCTTGCATTAAGAATGCCTTATTCAGACTTTTCCTGTTTATATAAAATATTTTAATAACTACTAAAATTGCTCAGATTTCTGCCATTTCATTCTGTAGTGAAGTTTTAGCTAAACAAAAGGATAGACCAAACAAGGATTAAAGTAGATGCAAATCTTTGACATGCCATTGTATTTATTCATTAGTTTCTAAACTGTGCAGCTAGAAGACTTTTTATAGGACCTAAGGGAGTAATCTGAAATTAAGTAAGTCGTAAATGCTTTAAGGAAGTTCTTCCACAGCTTACTGATTATGCTTTGGGGAGACACTTTTATACAAGGTCTAGGAGCAAGTAGTGTAATCGAGTTGGTTCCTGGGTAGTTTAATCATATGAGTAACCCCTATCTGTCACATAATTAGTCCATATTTTCCTAACAAAGGGCCCCTCCTATACGTAAAGTGATCAACCAGCAGGGATCTTGCATTGTCCCAGAGCTCCTGTGTCTTAAGTTATCAGCTGCATGCATCGATCAGCTCGCAAAAGTAGGGTTAGGCTCCTGGGCTCTCTTGATGTTTTTGATGCACATAATTGACAAGAGCTGAAAAATTAATGTGCATCAGTATGTTATGAGCATTTAAGCTTGTTGTCTACTTGACAGCACATGGCAGTAATAATATATTTCAGAAATGGCAAAAAGAACCTGCTGCACAACACTGTAGTTTCTGCTTGTTAAATCTTTTAATACTGATAGTTACCTAACATCACAGTACACTCAACATTTGTCTTTTGCTTTAATTGCTTTTGTGTTGATGTTAGGCCTTGAACACCTTGCCTTGAAAAAATAAATCAGCTACTGAGAAAAACAACACTTTAATAAAACATTCAGTAGCTGTATTTCCTGACTAAACTTAAAGGTAACACAATGTTATTCATAAGGTAGGTTTGATAAATAAAATGTGCCCTAGATTAATAAATAAAGGAAGATTAAAGATACTGTCTTTACTACGTAAGAATGCAAGCTAATGAATGTATTACACTTGACATTTTTTGTCCATTTCTAAGACCGCTGTGAACTTGTACGAAAAGGTGTTCTAACTAAGGAGGGTTGCAATTACAAATGTACAAAAAGTACATGCATCCATCCTTTTTTTGAGTGACACACTTTGAGATAAGATGAAACAGCTGGTGGGGGCATGGCAGCTGTGTAAGGCCAACAAGACACTTGCAGATATTCCTCAGTACAGTAAGACTAATAATTTTGGAGAAGATGATAGGTACATCCACCTGGCTCACTTTTTTCTGTCTGTCTTTCTGACCCTCTGCAAGGTGACTCCAAGACAAATGCATCTCTCAGCCTCTTTACTTCTCCCCTTGATACTGTGGTGAAGCCACAGGTCAGCAGGGAGGTTTAATGAGAGAGTCTGTACTTCTGTAACATTTCCTTCTTCACTCGGGATAGTTGCTTCAAATCTGCAGAAGTGGAGCTGGGTGCACTGTCATTGCACATCTATGAGGGTTTGAGCAGAAATATCTTCATCTGAGGCATGGTCTGTGGAGCTGAAAAGTAGACCCAAGCTGACTCTTAAATTTTTTTACTAAATCATTCCATAGCATATCATAACCATGAACTGATGCCATGCAACAAGAGACTTCTCTGTGACAGAGTTGATCTCAGAGGCAGGTCAGTTTTGTACATAAAGTCTCTGGGGCTTCATTTGTTTTGTCTTTGTTTTCTTTTGTTCAACATGAAGCACTTAGGATCTCTGTGCTGAATGGATTACCAGTCTGTGACTGGGTAAAACAGTTTGCCTGATGGGTATTTGGCAGCACGACACAGAAGGAAGAGGAGCACCAGGGTGTATGCATGCAGTGGAAGAGAAGAGTGTTACTTGCATTGACTTTGTCTGAAAAGACACATCCCAGTGGCATCTGCCATAATTCAGGCAACACCCGTGTCCTACTGTGGCTGAAAAATATGAATACATGAAATCTACTTGAGACTGACCAGTTTCACATCTGTGGTTATAAACTACATAGAAAGTTACTTATGCTCTTTGCCGTGGAAATCCCAAGCTCTAAGTTTAAAAAATATTTAATAGTCCTTCAACTACAAAAGGGAGAAACTAGCCATCTTTTTGAAGGACAGACAAAACTGCTTATCCGAGTTCACCTCTCCATAGTGTCAATACTTCACTGTTCATTTTTCAGCAAAAAGTGGTGCCACGTGCATGCACAGAAAACACCACAAAGACAGCTCAGGAGTATGTAAATGAGCTCATGAATATATAAATAAGCCCTACCCAGGAGCTGGGGGAGTGGCGAGGGGAGGGAGCCAGGAGCCGCATGCTGTGCGGCCTGTCCTGTCTGGGATGTGTTTAATGCAAACGTGTGTTTTCGCGTGGCTGGCATTGTTCTCCGCTGGGCTTCATGAGGGGACCACCACTGTGTGTGTCTGTGCATGAGAGTGGGAGCAGGAGGTGCCTTTCCCCCATCCCCTTGGAGCAGGTGGGTGGGCTCCCACTCTCACTGCAACACAGGGAGGGAAGCGCAGGCACCCGCCACGGCACCCAGAGGCAGCATGGGCACTTGCATACACTGCGCCAGGGCGAGCAGCTTAAGTTCTTGTCGTTCCCAGTCACAAGCCCAGATGCCAAGGCACGGGAAAGAGGAAAAAAAACGGGGAGGAAGTGGAAAATGTGTCAGTTCAATAGTTGCAGTGGCCCATCCTGATCCTATCATGTTCCATCCCATCCCACAGGGGCAAACGAAGGGAGCCAGGAAGGGATCCACAAGTGGCATGGCCCAGCCCAGTCTGGGTGTGGCAGCATCCTGTCCCTGAGATGGGAGGGGTGATGGGTTGGGCTTAATTGCATATTCATGAGTTCACTGTCTTTGTGAATCGCGGCCTTTGTATCCTGGTTCCCAGATCCATGGATCCATGATACAGAATCACAGAATCACAGAATCACAGAATCAGTAAGGTTGGAAAAGACCTTAGAGATCATCGAGTCCAACCAACCTACCTAACCTAGCCAAACCTGTTACCTAACCTGTTGCGGGGCTCACTGTATTTGAACTTAGCAAAACTTTTCCTTTAAAAGCTGATAGTAGCACCAGCCAGTTAAAGTCTAAGATGTGCCTGAGTGCTCAGCTGAGGATCTGATGGCTGCTAAATGGCTAACATAATCCTCCCTTTGCACCACAAAAGGGTTTTTCATAAGTTCAGGAAGATTCACTCCCACACACAACGGATTTCACAGAATCACAGAATTAGTAAGGTCGGAAAAGACCACAGAGATCATCAAGTCCAACCTATCACCTCTTACCTAACCTGTTACCTGACCTGTTGTCATCCTGTTATCAAAACACCATCCTACCTATAACACACTACCCTAATATCTAGGTCATGCCACCAAGTACATCATCCAACCTTTTCTTAAACACCTCTAGGAATGGTGACTCCACCACCTCCTTGGGCAGCCCATTCCACTGAGAGATCACCCTCTCTGTGAAAAAGTTCCTTCTAATGTCAAGTCTAAATCTCCCCTGACGCAGTTTAAGACTGTGTCCTCTTGTTCTATCACTTGTAGCCAGAGAGAAGAGACCGACCCCCAGCTGGCTACACCTGCCTTTCAGGTAGTTGTAGAGAGCGATAAGGTCTCCCCTCAGCCTCCTCTTCTCCAGACTGAACAACCCCAGCTCTCACAGTCGCTCCTCATAGGGCTTGTGTTCCAGCCCCTTCACCATCCTTGTCGCCCTTCTCTCGACACGCTCAAGGATCTCAACATCCCTCTTAAACTGAGGAGCCCAGAACTGGACACAGTATTCAAGGTGTGGCCTAACCAGTGCTGAGTATAGGAGGAGAATTTCCTATAATTTCAAACACTTTTTCTTCTGATTTTGGGGTTAGCACAATAAATTGTACTGTGTGAGCCCAGTGCTGGTTTGTTAGCTGAAGTAACAGTACTTTATGTTGTGCAAGCATTCTATAGAGACAGACACTTCATAATCAAATTTTTGAATGCGAAAGAACATCAAGGCAAAAGTTTTTAATACAGCATGTGCTTCAAAAGAAGGCTGCTAAGGACTCTGCCCCCCACAAGGGAGCAGGATGTTGGACACAAACACTGCCCAGCATCCCCTTCGCCTCAGTGAATAAAGCAAAGTTCTCTAAAAAGCTATGTGGTACTAGAGCAGAATAAAAGCGGCAACCAAAAAAGTTTTTTGGAGGGGCCTAGACTAGCAGGGAGGCCCAGGCTGGAGGCAGCTCAACAGCTGCCAAACAAAGCATGTTCTTCTACAACCCACACTGCAGGTGAAGCACAGACACAGCTGGCAGCCACGGGGGAATTGAAGACAACAGTATTTTCTGCAGCCCAGCAGCAAGGAAGGGGAACATGATGCTGGGAGTTAGTTTACAGCCTAGCAGAAGGACAGCACTATCTCCTAAGCAGCAAATGCAGCAGGACTCTGGAAAATAAAGATTCACTTCCAGATGAATGTCCCTCAGGTCCTGCATACATATTGGGGCATACCAAGAAAGATGCACATTTAGACACAGAGCACAGTGGCAGGGGTACATGAAAGTTCTGAAGATACCAAAGGTAAACAAAGAGAGCAGAACAGCTTAAAGTTACTTTATAAAACAAAAATAGCTCAAAGAATGTCCTTTCTTTCAGAGTAATTCCAGATAGACTATAAAACCACAATAGTGAGAGTTCATTCTGCTTTTGTATACATAAATTTAACTTCTCTGACAAGCCCCTGCACAATACCACATTTCAATGAACAAAAAACATCATCCGTGTTGCAAAATAAGAAGAAAACAGCAAGGTATGGAAAGGAGAAGAATAGGAATAAAATACTTACCCAGTCTAGACATGGAGCTCCTGGAGTAGGGCCAGTAGAGGGCCACGAAGACGATGAAGGGACAGAAGCATTTCTGCTACGAGGACAGAGTCAGGCTCTGCTTAGTGGTGTCAAGAAATAGGACAAGAAGCAAAGGGCAGAAACTGGTGCACATAAAGTTCCACTTGAATATGGGTAAGAACTTTTGCGTGGGGGTGACTGAGCACTAGAAGAGATTGCCCGGAGAAAGTTGTGGAGTCCCCCTTGGAGAGGGAGATATTTAAGAAGAACCTAGATGCAGTCCTGTGCAATATGCTCCAGGAAATCTGGTTTGAGCAGGGAGGTTGGGCCAGATGACACCATCAGTGATCCCTTCCAACGTTGCCATTCTGTGATTCTGTGATTCTATCATCTTAGTTCCAGAACATCTATAAACTTTCACTGGAAAAACTCTAGATTCCCCACACAAGCAAAATTTTGCTTCATATTTGGGAAGTAAAACTTCTGGCCAGAGTAATTCAGTGAAGGTTACTGGTGGGCCAGTGAAGGGCATCCCTTGGAGTGTGAATCCTCTAACAAATGTAAGGATAGAAGAAGGTACATGCATATAACTAAAAATTCAGCAAACATGCACACAAAAACGACTTGGATTACATCCTCTTCTACCCCTCCAGAGTAGAAGAGAGAACATGAATGCAGCCATGAACCTAGTCATCATTGCAAGGCGTTCAAATATTGTCAGAATTGGCATAGTACAGAAACAGAAGTAAAATGAAATAGTTAAAGTGGCCCATCCTGAACTTAGCAGTAAAACTATATATTAAAATATAGATATATATATATGCACACAAAAATACATACATTTATATAAAAAGTGGCAGGAACTACTGGAGAGTCTGTAAGAGCCATGTGTATTAACGGTTGCTGTAACGTTTTAAGTCATCTTTCATCCTTTGCCAGCCTTGCTCAGCTGGAACTGAAACTATGATTAACAGCCTTGTCTACATGGATCATTGCTGGGTGAAATTCAGTCCGATTGATATCATGGTATGAAAAATAATAAACACAGTGGCACAGATTTCCCTAGCTCTGGCTCCTTCCAAGACACAGTTGGGAAAAAGATTATTTCAGTGCCCTTGTCTTTTCGCATGCTCGGTAAACGGGTCAAAGTGAAGCAAGAATACAAGGACAGCATTTTGTGTTGAGTTAGAGCTGCCCTAAACTGCACCAGAGGCCCCTGCCCAGCAGTGCTCCATCTACAGCATGTGTGACAGAGCTGAAAACCTGGCTCTTAATCTGTGTATCAGGAAGATATTTGCTGGCCGAGGTATACTAAAAAGCATGTGTGTGCCCCTATTAAGTAGCACAGAGCTCCTCTCACAGATATTTTTTTTTGTCCACCTAAAAATTGCAGCATTCCAGTGTAATATCATGACACATGAAGAGCAAAGATTAAAAGAAAAGGATTTTTTTCTTTTTTATTCCATTTGAAACTCTGGCTTCAAGAACAAGCGTTAACTTGCATTCACGGGCAAATGGCTTCTTTTTATTCTTCCCCTCTGTGCTTGCCTTTTTTTTTTTTCTGACCCTGGATGCCATGGGGCACCCAGGAACAGCTGTCAGCTGCCACTCACTAGGTAAAGAGCCATCTTACCCTAGGCAGTTTCCAGCTTTTCTGTCCTGGAAAATCTGCTGTTGCCTTTGGTTCCATCAGATGGGTTTTGTTAACTCGAAAGCTGAGGGCAAGATATTGGGTATGATTTACAGCTGCAAATGGCATGTGATCTGTCCAAGAGACAATATGCTCTAGTAGCCGCTGAGTCATATTTGCTCGCCCACAGAAATGCGTGTAAGGGTTTGCATCGTCATGTCAGTTCTTGGATCCCAAAGCATGATGGTGTTACTTACAAATGGTAACTTTACATGATGGAGCACAACATCACAAACCCCTAAATAACACTGAATAATAAACACCCACGACAAAAACACCAGAGAACTTTGCTACAGAGCACACCAAAGACAGCTCTTTCTTATCTTTGTGTCAACAAGGAATAAAGTCAGAAGTGTCTCTAGGTGTTTCCTCCAAGGCACCAGGTTCCTTGATTTCTGTTATTTTCCAGGCATCCCCACCAGACATGTTTATGAGAGCAGTGCAAATGTACCCAGTGAAAGCCTCCTCTGGATGGAAAAACCTCACCACTGAATCTGACTTTTCATTTGCCTGACATCAAGGTTGTATTGTTTGTACAATAAATATAGCACCCACTCTCTCACTCAGCTCATTATGGGGCCTGAAGTAGTCTTTTATGGAGAAGTTTGTCAAGAAATATTTAATGAAACTAAGCAAATGTACTGTATGTGTACTTAGAAAAACATATATTTGAAGGATTTCCTAAACCCTGCTGCAGCAGTGTCCTCCCTGAGAAGTACTTTCCTTGGCTATCACAGTGACCCAAGGGACCCTGCAGAGCATCCAAAGCTGGTGCCACCACCACTGTATTGGCACATGCCTCGTTTGCTCTGCTCAAACCTTTACCATCGTGGTTGCAGGGAAATTGTAAATACAAACTAAGAGATTTTTTTTACTGAAAGTACATAGTTAGAAACAGGAACATTTGAGAATACTAGCTGTTGAGAGCTAATTGAAGCTGCACAACAGGAACCAATTCCTTGCTCACACCATGTCTTTATGAGATTTCATGCTAATGCTTCTGATTAAATAGCCAAAATTTTACTTAATATTGCATAAGGGGACACTGGGGGTTTGGTTGAGGGTTTTTTGGTTATAGGGCTGGGTTTTTTTCAGAATACATGGTGTTGAGAGGCCTATGCTTGTGAGAAAATTACCTCTGAAATGATTAGGTGCTCAGGGAGAAGGAAAGATGGAGAGGAGGAGAGTTAACCCTAGTCATAGAACCATGGAATTACTTAGGTTGGAAAAGACCTTTAAGAACATTGAGTCCAGCTGTTAACCCAGCACTGCCAAGTCCACCACTAATAGGATGGTCTTGCAAAATAGCAATGGTGGCTGGTCCAGCTTGTGAGAATCGTCAGGGAAAGAAGCTTGTTAGTCCCAAGGAGCTAAACCACCTTGCCCTTGCAATCCCAGGAGATACCAAGCAGAGGCAGGGTGGATGCTCCACACCCACAACGAAGAGCTCATCATCTTAAGATGGTTTTAACTTGAAGAAATGTGATTCATTAAGGGCTTGACCTTCAGTTGGAGGCTCCTGGTGGCTCCTGGCTGAGTGAGGACCAGACCATAAGCAGGGAATTTTGTGATTCTGTTAATTCAAGAATAGTATATGCTGCATGGTTAGGGTATGTGCTGATGCTTCCAAGGCAGACAAATGGTGCTATTGAGTAGTAACACAAAGTATTTTATAAGCCTGTTGCAGAAGCTCATTGATCTCAGAGCAATGGCGGCTGGACTCTTATTAATAACAATGAAAAGTGTTATATATATAAATATATATATAGTAAACTTTCTCAAATTAGCTCCATAGCCTGTGTACCTGACTCCTTTTACTGCTTAATGTATGATAAATCCTGTACTGTCAACACTGTTTGCTTCTACTAGCAAAGATGTTAGCAACTAAATAGAAGTCTATGGACTGCTTGTTTAACTGTACACTTTTACTTCTGACTAAGCCTATTTGTGTAGTAACTTTTCTGATACTGTGCAAATGAACCAGAGAGAAATTTGAACCAGAAAAGAAATGACTGTTTTGTTATTTCAGAGTATTGTATATGAGACCAATGTACCTGCTCGTGTGCTTGCATGGGAATGCTGATAAGTCACGAGAATAAGCTTTGATGGTGGGACATCTGTTTTGAGTAAGTGACTTGCATGACTGATCTGATGTTAAATAAACTAGTAAATCTAGAAATGCTTACATGTATTATTTGCTGACAGTTAGTGCTCAGCATAGAGCAAGGAGCAATAGTCATCATTACAGAGATGTAATCATGGGTGTTATCTGTTTATATTGTTAAGCATAGAATGATTTCCAAGTCAGCACAGCATCTCTCGTGCTCCTCTTTCCTCAAAAACTTAGCAGTTTAATAAGAAATTAATTCTATTATTAGAAGTGGAGTACACAACTAGGGGGCTGTCCAGGCTGCCCCTGTGCCCCAAGGAGGGTTATATGAGAAAGATGCTTGTGTCCCTTTTTGATAAGGACTTAAGGGTGATGAAGATGCCAACACTTCCTTATGCACTCTATCAAATTGTTCCCGTGGGGAAGTATTTTATAAAGTCCTGAGTCTTTTTGCCACAGTCAACAGTTTGTCTGTCACGGATGATCTCTTTTCTGAGGCTATTTCTTATGACTCCAAAGGTTATTAAAATGGTCCCCCATTCAGCATCCTCATCTCTCAGCAGCACAAAGCAAGCCCTTCCCCAGAGGACACAAGCTCTTCCACTGCTCTTCTTGCTCACATATGGATTTTCTGCTTGTGGTTGACTATTGTCAGTTTTGAACTATGTTGCCGAAAGATATGTAGGCTGAAGTTGCACGTGGTACCTGAGTGGAGGCCTTTGCACGACTGGGGTGTTGAAAGGATAATTTTTCTTTCTCTCTGTTCCTGTATCTGTCATTCACAGAATCACAGAATTAGTAAGGTTGGAAAAGATCATAGAGATCATTGGGTCCAACCTATCACCTGTTACCTAACCTGTTACCTAACTTATTGTCATCCTGATACCAACACACCATCCTACCAATAACACCCTATCCTACCTAGGTGATGCTGCTAAGTACAGCATCCAACCTTTTCTTTCACACCTACAGGGATGGTGACTCCACCACCTCCTTGGGCAACCCATTCCAGTGAGAGATCACCCTCTGTGAAAAAGTACATTCTAATGTCCAGTCTAAATCTCCCGATGCAGTTTAAGACTGTGTCCTCTTGTTCTATCACAGGTAGCTGGAGAGAAGAGACCGACCCCCACCTTTCTACA
>WEKX01008967.1:60690-89155 GCA_013390025.1 Pitta sordida | reverse complement strand
TTTAGCGAGGCAGAAACTCTGCAGCTGGTGGTGGAACGAGGCACCGAAGAACCTGCAGCTCCGAATGGGAGGCACTGCTGGGTCTGCCTGGCGTGTGCCAGAGGAGAAAACTATAAATAGGAATTGGATTTTTTTCTTTCCCTTCCCTCTTTTCTCTTCACTTGGGAAAAAAGGAGAGGAAGAGGCTGAGGCAAGGAGGTGACTTAAATATAAATATAAATATATTATATTATATATATATTAAANGGGATCAGGGAGCACCTGGAATTCTCTCTCTGCTTCTGGAGCAGTTCCCATTGCAAAGCAAGGGAAGGGCCCTGAGATTCCAAACTTTTTTATTTGGGGAGCGTGGACTTTCCCAGTGTTACCCCCTCCCAATCCACTGGATGATCCCAAAGTCTTTTTCCATGTTTTTTTTTCCCCTGGTCACTCAGCACATGGATTTTTTCCCCCAGCTCCTCTTTCCCCTGAGCTGGGCTAGGGATGGACCAGTGAACCCTTTTCTTTGGAAAAATCCATCCCTGTTCTGAGCCCAGGATTTTTTTGGGAATTCCGCATCCAGAGCTTTCACCTTTTCCTCCCCCGTCATTCCCTTCTCCCAGTGTCGCGACGTCAGGACGAGAGAGGTCGGAATTCAGGAAATTCACCACAAAGTGAGGCCTTACCAGGTAAGATTTGGGTTGTTTTCTTCTCTTCCAGCCACAGTTTATTTTTCTGGGAGATGAATTTCCCTGTTTTTTGTAGGCAAACATTAACATTTTTTGCCACGTGTATGTTCCTAATTACATGTGAATTATAGATTTTTATACATTCAGTTAACACAGGGAACACAAATTGTGGATTTCTTTCCTAAAATCCTGGAATAATCCACAAAAAAAAGACTCACTACGTCCAGTTTAGGATAAATCCTAAAATCCTGGAATGCTTTGGGTTGGGATAAAATTTATCCAGTTCAGGATAAATCCTAAAATCCTGGAATGCTTTGGGTTGGGATAAAATTTATCCAGTTCAGGATAAATCCTAAAATCCTGGAATGCTTTGGGTTGGAAAGGACCTTCAAGAGAAGTCCCACGGAAGGGAAGAACAGAAATCAGGGAAGGGAAGAACGGGGAAATCAGCTTTTCCTGGATCACCAGGCCCTGGAATTATCCCACCCTGGAATTGTCCTCCCCCTGTGCCTTTGCTGGAAGGATTCTGGAGTTTATCCCTTCACTTCCAACCGGGAATTCTTTGTGCCTTGGTGGGAAGCTGGGCCTGGATCCCACCTCCACACACCCTACTGCTGTGGGAAGTGGTGGGAATGTGAGCCAAGAAAAAACGGGATTGGGATGTCCCAGGGATCCTCGCCCGTGTTCTTTGGAAGCTCCATGATTCCTTTAGGGCTTGGAATTTGGGCAAAAAAAACGGGATTGGGATTTTCCAGGGATCCTCTCCCCTGTGCTTTGGAAGCTCCACGGATCCTGGAATGTGAGCCCCAAAAAACCAGGATTGGGATGTGCCAGGGGTCCTCTCCCATGTTCTTTGGAAGCTCCATGGATCCTGGAATGTGAGCCAACAAAACCAGGATTGGGATTTGCCA
Source organism: Pitta sordida (assembly GCA_013390025.1). Lineage (NCBI taxonomy): Eukaryota > Metazoa > Chordata > Aves > Passeriformes > Pittidae > Pitta > Pitta sordida. Next base: position 87,576 of record WEKX01008967.1, on the reverse strand, counting down.
GGGATCCTCACACGTTCTTTGGAAGCTCCACGGGTCCTTTGGGATTCGGGGACACTCCAGGAGTTCAGTGGGATGCACATTCCCTGAGTTCAGCGACGTTCAGTTCTCCCTTGGCAAATCCAGGGGAGGTACAATCCCAGTTTTGTGAATTCCCATGGAATTCCACTCTCCCCCCCCCCTCCATAACACACAGAAAGGTGTCACAATCCCAAATAAATCCCCCCATTCTCCCCCCAATTCCTGCGGGAATTGCGGAGCATCTTTCGAGATCCCCGTCGCCAGCACTTTAAACTGATTTGAATTGTAGATTCTGTTATGGTTTTTGAGGAGGGAGCAGTTAACAAACAGCTCATCCCAAGCTTTTCCAGAGTCGAAATTCCCTTTGTCACCCCGGTGAGTGGCAGGAGGGTGTCGTTAATGTCATTGATCCTGACAAGCCGTCGATGACAGGGTGGGGTGGCTGCCAGTGAGTGCATCCCGCTGTCACATCTCCAATCAACTCAATTAATTAATCACACAAATTACCCTCTTCCCGAGGAGGAGCGTGTTTTTGTAACACTTAATAATTTGTTTATTGTCCTCGTGCTTTGAAATGATTTAGTTTAAAAAAAAAAATCCCAATATTTAACAGGGAATCGGGGAAAGAAGCGCGGCTGGGAATGGGGGAGCGGCTTCCCAGGGAGAGATGGGAGATTGGGAAGGGATTCCTGGCTGGGCTGGAATTCCCAGAGAAGCTGTGGCTGCCCCTGGATCCCTGGGAGTGTCCCAGGAAAAGTTGGATTCCCCTGGGACAGCGGGAGGTGTCCATGCCCATGGGATGGGATGAGCCTTAAAATCCCTTCCCACTCACCTCCAGCCTTGAGATTCCTGGCTCTTCTCACTTTGCTCTGATTTAAATTTCTAAAACTCTCATCCTGTTGGTGTTTACTAATATTTAACTCCCAGCTTTGAGTCTGCTCAGGCTCCGTGAGCTCATCCCGACATTTCGGAGCTGAGCCGAGCCCTGATGGAGTCAGGACAGGCTTTAATTGGGCGCCGTGTTCATCCAGCCTTGGACAGGGCGACACGATTCCGAACAGCTCCCAGTGTAAACACATCTTTAATTCATGGATCTGGGGGTGTTGGAGGATCGACAGGAAAAGCACCGAGTTCCTGGGACAGGACACAGGGAATGGCTTCCCAGGGAGAGATGGGAGATTGGGAAAGGGATTCCTGGCTGGGCTGGGATTCCCAGAGAAGCTGTGGCTGCCCCTGGATCCCTGGGAGTGTCCCAGGAAAGGTTGGATCCCCCTGGGATAGCAGGGAGTGACAGGGCTGGAACTGGATGAGCTTCCAGGTCCCTTCCCACCCAAACCACTCTGGAATTCTGTGTGTTCCCAATCCTCCCTGGCAGCCTGTGGATGAGGAGGGAGGACCAGTTGTGTCCCAAGGCCAAACCCTTCCCATCCAATTCTCCCCCAGTATTTGTTGTGTCCTCACTCCCTCCAGCTCCTCCCATCCCAAACTGAGGAATCTCTCCACGTTTCTTCTGGCTCGTAGGAATTTCCCGAGCCAAGAAATCCCTTTGGGTGGTTTTAACCAAACTTCCCTTATTTTTTTTTCCCCTCCCTCCTTCCCCACAGATCGAGTTGATCCGCAGGGATTACGTGGCCAATGGTGGCTGGGAGACCTTCTTGTCCTACGAGGACCCCGAGCAGGACATCCTGGTGGGGCTCCTCCGCCTGCGGAAGTGCTCCGAGGAATCTTTCCGCCCGGAGCTCAAGGGCGGCGTCTCCATCGTCCGGGAATTGCACGTCTACGGCAGCGTGGTGCCCGTCAGCAGCCGGGACCCTTCCAAATTCCAGCACCAGGTATTCCAGACCCTCCTCCTTTCCCTGCCTCGTTTTCCTCTTGTTGCTCCCATTCCGCCGTCGGCCGCGATAGGAACGGGATGGAATTCCAACTTCCCCGTTTTTTCCCGTTGGGTTGACGTTCCGGCCATCGGAGCTGCTCTGGGATGAGGGAACAAAGTTGCCCCACCCAACACCACCTCATTTTATATTTATAATATAGATATATAATAATTAATCTCCTGATTTCCTTCTCCCAGTCAATCCCCGTGGGGCAGATGGGTTTCGCTCCCAAAATTCCATGTGGGAATTCCGTGTTTGTCCTTTCCAAGGGGAACGTTTCTCGGATGGGTTTTTTCCCCCCGCTGGAGCAGAAGAAATCTCCTGGGTTAAGAAATTTCCGGAAATTTCCGGAATTTTCCAGAATTTTCCAGAAATTTCCAGAAATTTCCAGTTTTAAGAGCCTGGGGAAGTTGTGGAATCCTCATCCCTGAGATTTTCCCCTTGGATGGTTGGAAAGGTTGGAAGGGGATGAGCTTTAAGGTCCCTTCCCACCCAAACCATTCCAGGGTTCGGTGACACTCCCAAAACTTTCCAGTTGGGCTGTTTTCCCCTTTGGAAACCCTCTCCCCTATCCCTAAATTCAGGAATAAAGGGAATGGGAACCTGCTCCTCCTTCCCTGTATGGAATCATCACTTTCTCCTGGAACGTGTCGGGGCTTGAGCTGAGCAGAAACACCAATTAAATCCTGCCCAGGCTGAGCTTTTCCAAAATCCAATCCACAATTCCTCAGGGCTGGTATTTTTAAATGAACTCCCTTGGATTTATCTTTTTTCTTCCTCTGGTTTCTGTGCATTAAGTTTTATTTTTTTTTAATGTTTTTATTTTGCTGATAGTGTATGACCAGAACTGGAGGAAATAACCTTAAAATGCATTAAAAATAAAATACACTTGGAGATTTTCAATGTAAAACATAAAAATACATTAAAAATAAAATACAGGTGAAGATTTTCAATGTAAAAATCAGTTAAAAGTGGATGTCTTTATTATGTAAAAAAAAAACAAAACAAATTAAAATGAAAATAAAAATGGAAAAAACAAATTAACCATCCCGAGTTATTCCAACCTTTCCAACAAAATTCCTGCTCACAGGATCACTCCTGTGCCAAAAAAAAAGAGTGAATTTTCTTGGAACTGTTGCTTTGTCCACTCTGACCTTGTTTTGTGCTTTTCTATTTTTATACGATTTACCTTTTTTTTTTTTTTAAATTCCCCTCCTGTTATTTCTCCCATTTTCAGGGATTTGGGATGTTACTCATGGAAGAGGCGGAGAGAATAGCCAAGGAGGAACACGGGGCACGGAAAATCGCTGTGATTTCAGGTACTTTCATCCTTTTTTAAATACGTATATTTATCTTTTAATCCGAAAATAAAGCTGGCGCTGCTGTGAGACAGAAAATAAGGATCAGCAGCGGTTTGGAGTGGAATTCCAGGGGGGAGGTTTACCCTCATGACAGTGAGAGGACAATCCACTGGGGTTGTCCTTGATCCAGCCAAAATCCATCCTCAATTCATCCCAAATTTGATGCACAAGGATCAGAGCCCTGAATTCCCCCCTGTTCCAGGATTCCCTGGGGAATGTTCAGTGTATTGGGAGAGAAATCACCTGCAATTTAACTGGAATGTAAATTAAATTCCTGGAGAAGGTGGAGTTGCAATGAGTCCTTGGGAGGGGGGACGGTGGGAAGGCAGGATCCTCCAAAAGAATTGGATATTCCCTGGAATTATTGGATCCCAGAGAGAAGCTGCGGCTGCCCCTGGATCCCTGGGAGTGTCCCAGGAAAGGTTGGATCCCCCTGGGACAGCGGGAGGTGTCTGGGTTGGAACGGGATGGGATCCTGCTAAAAACCCTTCCCTGGGCTTTCCCGTTTTATCCCGGGATCCTGCAGTTCTCCTTCGAAGGCAGCAGCCTCCAGGACCAGCAGTTTTCCAGGTGTTTCCTTGGAGATGTGGAGTTTCGTTTCTCCCGGTGCTTTTTATCTGGAATAAAAAGGCAGCCAGAAGTTCCTTCTCCACTGGAGGATGGAATTTTTTTTGGGGGGGTGGGAATCAAACCAGAATTTTTAATGGTTTTATTTTTGATAAAAAAGTTGCGTCTCCGGCGCTTTTCCGAAGCGATTCCTTCGGAAAGGAATGCATGGAATTTTAAGGGAGGGTTTGAGGTTTGGGCTCGTCTCTGAGGGGCAGTTCAGGGTTGAGAATGAGGAGTTTAAGGTTAAAAGGAGCAGTTCCAGGTAGGAAATCACAATTCCAAGGTTGGGAATTACAATTCCAAGGTGGGAAATGCCAGTCCCCGGGCTGGAAGGGAGCAGCAGCCATCATTTCAGGGAACTTGAGCAAGATGATCTTGAAAAGGCTCTTCCATCCCAAACCATTCCACGGCTCTGGGATCCTCTGGGAATGTTCCCTACCCTTGGCTCACCTGGAGTTTGGGTATCGCTCCCCTGGGTTCGTCCTCCTGGAGCAGCTTTTCCTTTAAAAGCACATCCCAGCTGTGGTTTCCCAGATGAATTCCAGCATTCCCTGTGCTTTTTTCCCAGTTTCCTAAGGGAAAAAACCTAATCCCTGGAGTTTCCCAGCAGATTCTTTCCTAAGCTCTCCCTGCTGGACTCGTGCCCGGTGTCTCTTTGCTCTCAAGGTTATGGGATTGAGGGGGGGGGAAGAGGGAAAATCCAGAGGGATTGAATAGGATTGAGTGTGGCAGAGGCTGGATCCACGGAAGGTTAATCCCAAACAAAGGGAAAGCTGAGGAGCGGGCAATGATCCGCGGAATGATGCCCGGAGCTGCCTCCCGGAGGTTCATCTGGAGAGGAGCAGTGGGAAAAGGGCCCGTCATGGACCGCGGAGCCGGTGACAAATGGATTGGGAATGAGCTTGGAAGGGCGTTTGGATGCGGGGAATTCAGGGCAGGGGTGGCAGGCAGGGGTGTGATGTGATGCCGCGGGAATTCCTCTGGGAATTCCGAGGTTGGAGGTGTTGTCCTGGGTGGTTTGGAGCCTAGATGTGGAAGTTGGAATGTGCATCATTGCTCTGGAAAAATGGAGCCTCCGACCTGGAGCTTTGACTAAACGAACTGGGATAATATTCCCAGTAAGGTTTGACCAAACCAACTGGGATAAAACATTCCCAGTAAGGTTTGACCAAACCAACTGGGATGAAACATTCCCAGTAAGGTTTGACCAAACCAACCAGGATGAAACATTCCCTGGAATGTGTAACTAAATCAGCTGGGATAAACCATTCCCAGTAAGGTTTGACCAACCAGGATGAGCCATTCCCAGTAAGGTTTGACTAAACGAACTAGGATAAAACATTCCCAGTAACGTTTGACCAACTGGGATGAAACATTCCCACTAAGGTTTGACTAAACCAATGGGGATGAAACATTCCCACTAAGGTTTGACTAAACCAATGGGGATGAAACATTCCCAGTAAGGTTTGACCAAACCAACAGGGATGAAGCATTCCCAATCAGGAGGTGCTCTGGGGCCATTTCCAAGGATTCTGAGCCGGAAGGGGGGAGGTTCCCCCACCTAAATCCAGGAGCCAAGTGGGGAAGCAGAGCCTTGTTTGTCATGGAGCCGCTGCTCATTTAAGGTAATTTTCTGCTCGAGTGGCGCCTTTCCCGGGAGCTGGGATTAGTATTCAGGCTGGAGTGGGGAATGGCAGGCCCTGGGGGCATCTCTCCATTATTCAGAGCTCTGGGGAGGCCTGGGCTCAAACGGCTGTTTTTCCATTTTCCCATTATTTTTCCCGTGTTTGTAATTGCCCCTGTGTTTTCCTGTGCCTTTTGTTGGTTTTTCTGGGGTGGGGGGATGTTTTTGCTGCTGTTTTGTTGGTTTTACCTGCTTTGAATTTGCAGCTTTTTTCCCCTTTTAAGAAAAACAAACAAGCCCCAAACGATGTAAACACCTCGTCCCCTCTCTTGTCCATAAATCCCTAGAAAAGAAGGAATTTTGGTGGGATGGGACGGTCTCCTGCGCTTGTGGGATTGATAATTCCCGCTTCCTTTGTGCCTGAGTTCTGTTCTCAGAGGACTTTCCCTCCTTTGGGTGGGACGATGCTGCTCCAATCCCAAAGTTTTCACCTTCCACTCCAGTGACACAGAGCAGGATCTGCTTGGGATGAGATTTCGGGGACTGGAAAAGCCTTTTTGTTTGCCCAAGGACTTCCAGAGTGGGAGAAGGTTCCTTTGTGTGGGATTTCCCTGCAACAACTGCCAAACTGCCCAACCTCCCTCCCCATCCCTTTCCCTGAGCTTCCCGGGGTCGGTTCCGCTCCGTTCCCCTTGGAATCGGGTCGGGGTGAAGGTGGATGAAGGACAATCCCCTTAAAACCTTTCCTGTCTCTCCCTGATGGCTCCTCTTGCCGTTACTTTGATGCTTGACATCCCATAATTACCCCCTCCTGACCCCAACCCTGCCGCTTCAGGCTGTTCCTTTAAAGCAGCACCGGGGTGGGAAACGGGAGCGACAAATCCTGGGATGCTGGAAACCCCGGATTCCAAACATTCCCGGTCCCTTCATGTTCCCTCTGGATTGTCCCGTGTCATCCTCTGGTTTTGGCAGCAACAAAAATCCAGGGGGATCCGGCTCTGAGCAGCAGAATTCCAGGGGTGATCCCGTTGTTTCTCCCAGGACAGGGGTTGGTCATTCCCGGCCTTGGGGGAGTGTGGGATATCCCGGGTGTGCTGGGAGCTGTTGTGCTTTCCCTGATCCTCCCAAGTCCTGAATCTCCCTTGAGGAATGTTGGGATGGTGCCAAGCCAGCGGCCTGTCCTGGCACTGGAGTGTCGTGCTCCTGGTGGGATTTTAGAGGGATCTGTCTGCTCCTGTCCTGGCTCTGCTCGTGGGACTTCCCGGCGTTCCCATCTCCAAACCCCTGTTGGACCATCCCCTGTTCGCCTTCTCGTGTCTCCAGGGTGGGAAAGACTTTCCCTGGAGCTTCCCAGAGAGCTGTGTCCGGATGTGGGGAGTGGTCACAATTCCAGAGGGACAACAGGGATGATTTTACCTCCGTGACCTGAATTCCTGGGCTGAAGTTAAAATGAACTCCAGCCGTGTCCTGGGCTGATCCCACGGCAGGGGATGAGGGAATTCTGCTCCCTCGGGGGAGATCCCACCTGGAATCCTCCCTCCAGCTCTGCGATCCAACAGCACAAGGATGTGGAGCTGCTGGAGAGGATCCAGAGGAGGCCACGGAGATGCTCCAAGGGCTGGATCTAGGCTGGGAGAGCTGGGAGTGTTCATCTGGAGAAGGGAAGGATCCAGGGAGAGCTGGGAGACAATTCCAGAGCCTAAAGGGGCTCCAGGAGAGCTGGAGAGGGACTTGGGACAAGGGATGGAGGGACAGGACACAGGGAATGGCTTCCCAGGGAGACACAGGAGATTGGGAAGGGATTCCTGGCTGGGCTGGAATTCCCAGAGAAGCTGCGGCTGCCCCTGGATCCCTGGGAGTGTCCCAGGAAAGGTTGGATCCCCCTGGGACAGCGGGAGGTGACCCTGCCCACGGGATGGGATGATCCCTAAAATCCCTTCCCACCCAAACCATTCCAGTATTTTCTCTCCCTGCTTGTCCTGGGCTCCCAGATTTGCTGCCTCCACACCCTGGATTCTGTGGGTGACGTTCCCGGGGCAGCTCCAAGGGCAAAGGAGCAGGAGAGCACAGCCAAAACAAGGCAGCGAGCGACTCCCAGCCCCACAGGGCAGCTCAGCAAACACCGGGAAGAGCTTTCCAGGCTGCAGGAGCTGCCGTGACGTCCGTCACCGTTATCAGGGAAAAGCGGGAGAGCTTGGCTGGTACCAGCAGGATTGTGTCCTTATCTCCCTGCAGAGGCTTGTTCAGGGCAGGGAGAAGGGGGGGTTGGATGGTGGTTTGGGATTGAATTCCCACTTCCATGAGCAGCAGCACCCTTTGCTTCCCTTCGCTCAAGGTTATGGGATTGAGCAGAGGCGGATCCGCCTGTCCCGGAGCGCCGCTCTCGTGCCTCCCTGCAGCCAGGTCTGGCTCCGTCCCCGCTCCCTGACATGGAGGGCTCCGGTCGCTGCCAGCAGCTCATTGCCATGCCAGGCAGATCCCGCTGCCCCCGGCGCTGGCTCCGCTCCGGGGGCTCTCAAGGAGAAAATTAACGTGGCCGAGGGCCAGGGATGTGTCACTGCCGAGGGGAGGAGGGGGATCCGCCTGTCCCGGAGCGCCGCTCTCGTGCGGATGGAGGAGGGATGGAAAGGGGAAGGAGGGATGGAGGGAGGAGGAAAGGCAAGGGGAAGGGAGTATGGAGGAGGGAAGGAGAGATGGAGGAGGAAGGAAAGGCAGGATGGAGGAGGGATGGAAGAGGGAAGGAGGGAGGGATGAAGAGGGAAGAAGGCAGCCGCTCTCGTGCGGATATGGAGGAGGAAGGAGGGATGGAGGAGGGAAGGTGGGATGAGGAGGGGTGGAGGAGGAAGGATGGAAGAGGGAAGAAAGGATAGAGGGAAGGCAAGAGGGAAGAAGGAATGGAGGAGGGATGAGGAGGGAAGAAGGGATGAGGAGGAATGGAGGAAGGAAGGAGGGATGGAGGAAGGAAGAGAGGCTGGAAGAGGGGGAGGCAGGATGAGCAGTGCCGGCTCATCCGAGTACCCGGAGGGAAATTGCCGTTGCTCCTCACCTGCTCCGCTCAGAGCACGGCTGGGGAAACCTGGAAGTGAGAGGAGAGCCAGGATTAATTTCTGTGGACTGTATGGGTCTGTTCTTGGGCTGATGTGACCTCCCCCATTTCTGCCACATCCAAACTTAAGGAATCACCAAATCCCGGGATGGTTTGGGCTGGAAGGGACCTTAAAGCAGACCAAGGGACCAAAGAGTCCAAAGCCAGGTTGACCAGGGCTTGGAGCGTCCTGGGATAGTGGAAGTTGTCCCTAAATGGGACCTTGGCTGACCTTGGAATGTCCTTCCCAGCCCAGAGCATCCTGAGGTCACTCAGGATTGCCGAGTATTCCCTTTAAAATCCCAGAGCCCACAGGAAGGGAAGCAGATCGTGGATGTCTCACACACTCGGTGACTCATCCCAGATCCGCAGTCTCCCGGTAATATTCCAACAGCCGGCCCTGGAAGAGGCTCCAGGATATTCCACAGCCCAAATCTCACCAACACTGCTGGGTTTGGGGTTGAGGAATAGCCAAAGCCTCTTCCAAGTCCAAGACATCCCAAATCTGAGACATCCCAAATCCAAGACATCTCAAACCCGACATCCCATGTCCAAGATCTCCTAAATGAGACATCCCATGTCCAAGACATCCCATGTCCAAGACATCCCATATCCAGCACATCCCATGTGCAAGACATCCCATGTCCAAGACCTCCCAAATGAGACATCCCATATCCAAGACATCCCGAGCCTGAGACATCCCATGTCCATGACATCCCATATCCAAGACATCCCAAATGAAACATCCCATATCCAAGACATCCCATGTCCAAGACCTCCCATTCCATATCTCCAGGTGCAGCCCTCGATGCCTCGAACCCTTTTCCTTCCAAGGAAGGCATGTCACTAAATGAGTGCCTCTTCCTAGCTCTGGGATTCATGGACATGCCTCCCTTTTTCTCCCACGTTTCCCAAGGGCTGTGGGGAAAAAAAAGGGGGGGAATTGTTCAGTAACTCCGATCAGGGTGTTTTTAAAACCGTCAGGTGAATTGTTAGGTTGTCCCTCAGCTTCCAGGGGCTTTGCTGGCCCTTGTAGAAGGGTTGTTTTGGGTCATGGATGCTCCAGAGTGTGTGTGCTATATCCCAATTTCTCCGCTGACGAATCCAGAGGGATGTTTTCCCAGGCAGAATTAAGGTGATGGTTCACTCCAGGTCAGATCCCGACCCTCCCACAGGCAGAGACTGGGAGGAGGGGAACGGATTTGGGTTTCCCCTTGGTTGAGTTTGGGTCCCTTTGGGATGTTTTTGGTTGAGGCCGAGGCTCTGCTGTGACTTAGAAGGGATTTAGAAGTGAATTTGCTCAGGTGTTCCCCAATTTGGGATTTTCTGAGGGTTTTCAAGCTTTTCCCAGATCCTGGAATGAGGGGCACAACGACATCACTGGTCAGGGTTCCAGGGGGCCTTTCCCATACTTTAAATTAACCTGATGTTTCTCTGGAATCCTAAAGGAATCTGGGAAAGGTTTGGGTCAGAAGGGACCTTCATTCCACCCAGGGAAACCAAAGATGGGAGTTTGGGATCCTGAACCCTTTGGTGACTGAGGAAACATGTGTTTAGGGAACACGGGACGGTTATTTGAACTGGATCCATCAGAGCAGCCACAGACGGATCCCTGTGGGCATCCATCCCAGATCCACTGCTCTGGAACATTCCCGATTCCTGGGGAGCCCTTGGCAAACCCTGCAGTTCCCAGGAGCTGGCTGGATGGAGGGATCAGAGGAAAGATGAGGAAGGGCAGCTTTCCTTGTGTCCTACAAATCCTGCTCTCCCTCATGTCGCTCCTCATGGATCCGAATTCCTCCTCCTCTGATGTGACTAATTAGTGACTAATGAGCTGAGGGGAGGGGGAAGGCAGCGACATCCTCACCTGGGCACCTCGAGAGGGGAGAGAGGAGGGGAGAGAGGCCGTGGGAGAGCCAGAGCTGTCGTGTTCCGTGAGGAAATGTGCTCGTGGGCGCGGATGTGAAGCGGAGCCCCCGGAACGAGGCTCTGGAGGGGCTGTAGAGCCCTTGAGTTCCCGGGAACGATCCTGCAGCTGGGCCGGTTTTGTTGGATCCTCTTCCCCCTCACGGCCTTTCTCAAGGCAAACAGGACCGGGAGTGACGGAACAGCTGTGCTCCTGCTTTGAAATCACCCTTAATTAGCCCCGTAATTAGCCCGCCCCCACGCCGGCTGCCTGCTCCTTCCAGCACCATTCCCGCACGGAAGTGGCCGGCCCGGCTTCTCCGACCATGTCGCGTTGTCGTTCTCCTAGGTGTCGGCACAAGGAATTACTACCGGAAGATCGGCTACGAGCTGGAAGGGCCCTACATGGTGAAGAAGCTGGAATGATGCTCCGGGAGGTTATCCCGGGGAGAAATCCCGAGATTCCAGCCCTGAGCGGAACGTCGGAGCTGCCGGTTGCCAAGGATTCGCTTCCGCCGGCGCCCGCGGCCACGGATGGGATGGAGTCGGACTTGAACATCCCGGCGGGTTCCTCCCAGCTCCAGGTATTCCCTGACTCCGTGAAATAACAGGGATGGCAGCCCTGGGATCGGCCCCTTTCCCCTGGGCTGTTCCAGGGGATCTCGTTGAACGTCTCCAGGATGGGCTCCGATGGTCCTGAATTTGGGGATCCTGTGGGAAAACCATTCCTGATAATTCCGGGGTTGCTTTTATTGGTTTGGCGTTCAAGTCCTGCTGGTTTTTTCTGCAACACAAATAAATTCCTCCTTTGTGCTTGTTCGCTGCTCCGGGCTCGGCTCCTTCCCTCCATCCCAAACGTTCCTGAGCCCGATCCTTTCCTGGGAGAACCTTGAGGACTGGAAGCGAAGACTTTGCCAGGTGGGAATTGAGATTAAAACTTAAACCCGGAGTCACGGAGGTGGGAAGGGACGTGTCCCATCAAAGCAGGTCATGGATGGTGGTGCCAGGGCGTCTCCAAGGGTTGTATCTGTGCCAATGTCACCTCATCCCGGCAGGTTCCCTCCTGGCTCTTCCCAACTCTCTTCCCTTCATCCCATACCAGAAGAGGGTTTGGTCCCAGACCCACATCCCTCTAGACTCCCAAAATCTCCCCCCTTGGTCCTGCTTGGACCTTTGGACTGCCAGGCCGCGGGAATTCTGTCCGGAATGGGCAAATTGAAGCTTCTTCTCGGCACTTCCTTCACTCCCCCCCGCCCAGCCCAGGATCCCCAGGGAATCCATGATTCCAGGTTTTGGGAAGCAGCACGCCCCTCTTGACTTCCCACTCCAGAGGGATTTGACCCCTTCCACCTCTTTTCTTATGCAATTTCGCTCACACATGGGGCTGGAATTCCAGAGGCCTGGACCCCACAGGAGGACGCCGGGATCCAGGGACAGGAGACACGATTCCCGTGTGGAATCACTGGAATTTTCTGGGAGATCGCTGACAGGGCAGCTCCTCAGCCAGCAAAACTCACAATTCCCATGTCTCCAAGTGCGGCCCTCTGGAAAATCCGGGAATACGGGATCTGTCCCCTTGGGTTTTTCCCAGCCTGGTGAGTTTGCAGTTTCCAACNTTTGGTCCCAGACCCACATCCCTCTAGATTCCCAAAATCTCCCCCCGGTCCTGCTTGGACCTTTGGACTGGCTTGGAAAAGTTGCCTTTTCCAGGCCGCGGGAATTCTGTCGGGAATGGGCAAATTGAAGCTTCTTCTCGGCACTTCCTTCACTCCCCCCCCCGCCCAGCCCAGGATCCCCAGGGAATCCATGATTCCAGGTTTTGGGAAGCAGCACGCCCCTCTTGACTTCCCAATCCAGGGGGATTCGACCCCCTCCACCTCTTTTCTTATGGAATTTCGCTCACACATGGGGCTGGAATTCCAGAGGCCTGGACCCCACAGGAGGACGCCGGGATCCAGGGACAGGAGACACGATTCCCGTGTGGAATCACTGGAATTTTCTGGGAGATCGCCGACAGGGCAGCTCCTCAGCCAGCAAAGCTCACAATTCCCATCGTCTCCAAGCGCAGCCCTCTGGAAAATCCGGGAATACAGGATCCGTTCCCCTTGGGGTTTTCCCGGCCTGGTGAGTTTGGAGTTTCCAATCAGCTTTATCCAAAACCAATGGAATTTCTCCTGGTGCGTCTCAGGTTTGTGTGTCCTGGTTCTGTGCTGGGATGGGGGTGGAGGGTACTCCAAGGGCCATTTTCCAGGCGGGAATTGTTCCCAGGATCCAAGTGCAGCTCCCCTGGCCCAGCCTGAGGCCGTTCCCTCCCATCCCAGCCCTTGTTCCCTGGGAGCAGAGCCCGATCCCACCCGGCTCCCCCCTCCTGGCAGGGACTGGGCAGAGAATTCCAGGCGCTCCCTGATCCCTCTTTTCCCCAGGCTGAGCCCCCCCAGCTCCCTCAGCCATTCCCTGATCCCGGCCTTTTCCAGGGACACCGACATGCTCCGAGGGGCTGGAGCCCCTCTGCTCTGGATCCAGGCTGGGAGAGCTGGGGGTGTTCACCTGGAGAAGGGAAGGATCCAGGGAAAGGCTTGGAGACAATTCCAAAGGGTTCCAGGAGAGCTGGAGAGGGACTGGGGAATGCCAGGACACAGGGAATGGCTTCCCAGGGAGAGCTGGGAGATTGGGAAGGGATTCCCAGCTGGGCTGGAATTCCCAGAGAAGCTGTGGCTGCCTCTGGATCCCTGGGAGTGTCCCAGGAAAGGTTGGATCCCCCTGGGACAGCGGGAGGTGTCCCTGCCCATGGAATGGGATGATCCCTGAAGTCCCTTCCCACTCAAACCATTCTTCCGTCTGGGATTTGGGATTAATGGATCCGCTAAGGAATGATCGGGAGACAAGACTTAATTCCGGAGAAAAATAGGATTGACTGGGACCCGCAGAGTATTTAATTTATCCCTGGATAAATCCAGCCCCCGGCAATCCCAGACCTCTGTGAGTGATGGGATTTGTCCCGCTGGAAAAAGAAACATCCCTTAATCCGAAGCAAAATCCATCCTGGAAGAACAGCTCCAGGAGGAGTAAAAATGGGAAATTTACACCTTTTTTTTCTTCCCAAAAACCTGCACCTGGAATGCAGGGCTGGATCATGGATCCACCTCTTTTCCATCCTTTCCTTTGAGATGGAAATTTGGCAGGAATAATTTGGGATTTAGGAGGAGGGAGGGGGGAGAAAAAAACCCGTCTCCAAACTCTAAATTCCTGATATTCCCATCCCCCATTCCCAAACCAGCAGGTTTCCGGGGATCCTTTCCCGTCCCAAATTACTGGACGTGTTCATTCATCAGTTCCCAAGGGATTGGAGTAAAAATGCCTTAGGAAAAAACCCAACCCAACCCAAAGGTGTCCCAGGGAATTCCAAGGAGCCGCTGGGAATCCCCGCAGATTTTAATTTAATTTTAAAAAAAAAAACCTACACGGAATTTTATTAATTTATAAAATACAGAATTCCTGGGAATTTAAGAGCAAATATAAGAGATAAAAATATAAAATCCCTGAAGGCCTGGAATGGTGGTGGAATCCCATCGACATTCCGGAAAAACGGAACGTTCCTTGGGTTTCTTTTAGGAAAGCTTTGAGGTTCATCTGGAATATCCCAAAAAGCCACCCCAGGGAAAGGAAAAATCCGGGTTTTTGTTCCTGCTCAAACCTCTTCCAGAGGGAAAAAATTCCCCTCAAAGATCCCCTGGGAGTAAATCCCATGGAATTCAGGGCTGGAAAAGGCAATTTCCAGGGGTTTCATTCGCCATCCTTGGGAAGAGCAGCAACAAAAAAAGGGGAAAATTCAGGAATTCCCTCCTGGTTTTCCCTCTGCGCCGCGCGGGTTTGCGCCAACTCCACTCCCAACGCCAAGAAAACAGGGATAAAACCATAAATAGTTGGGATACAATGGGATTTTTTTTTTTGAGTTCTCCTCTTTAAAACGACTGTACAAATAAATAAAGGGTTTGTCCGTCTGGGAAAGCTGGAAGTTTGTCCTGGATTCCTGGTGGACGCAATTCCAGAGGGAGGCAAGAGCTGTTGGGCGCCTCCAGATCCCGGCGGCGGGATGTGATTCCTGCAAAGGAAACGTGGGAAAGGTGGGAAATAAATCAGGATGTTTTTTTATTGGTGTCCCCTGGAGCTTTTCCCTCGGGAAAAATCCCAGGTCATGTCCCATGTCCTGGAAAAAAACCCAGGAAACCCCCCCACCCTCATCCATGAGGAAAAGGAGCAGCTGGAACCTGGAATTCCCTGAAAAAATAGGGATATAAAGGGATATAATTTGGGATATTGTGTGATCCTGGAGGGATGTTCCCGACCTGTAGAGACTCCCCTGGGAATTCTTTGGCCAAGGAAGATTGTGGAAGTCACAATTTTCCATCTAAAAAAAGCTGGGAATGGGTAAAATCCCATGGAGGAAAAGAAGGGGTTTTTTTTTTCCTACAGGACAAAGTTGTCCCAAGACCGGGAATGTCAAACTTCCCAGGAATGTGGCATTCCCAGACACGCCTAAATAATCCAATAAACCTTGGGAAATCTCGGGAAAATCCCGGAAATTTCTGCTGGAAGATGAAGAATCCTGGACATTCCCACTCCCGCCAAGGATTGGGATCAACGTTGGGATTTCCCCTGGCTGGAGGAACCAGCAGAATTCCCTTTTCCAGGACACCCACATTCCAGTTGGATACATCCCAAATATTCAGTAATTCATTCATTTCCCATCAAGGAGGAAAAAAAATCCCTTTCTCATCCGCGACCCGACGGAATTCCTTCCCCCAGACCGTGACCGAAATTCCCTGAATTTTCCACGGAGGGCTCTCCCAGAATCTTTGGAAGCTTGGGAATGACGAGGGAGAAGCCGGAAAAGCCCCTCACCTGAAGGTCTCCCCCTCTCTAGAACTGGGAGCGCCGGCGTTTCTTCCCGTAGGAAATCTGTTGGATCCGGGATTCCAGCTGGAAGGCATCCAGCCTTTCCTTGGGATTGAAGGCCAGCATTCCGTGCAGGAGCTGGCAGAGATCCTCTGGGATGGATCCCTTGCCCTTCCGAGGGATCTGGAGCTTCATGGTGGGATCCTCCAGCAGAGCTTCTCCCAAGGGAATCAGCTTCTTGCCCCGGGAGATGTAAATCCCTGGATACAGAAGGTGGGGAAAGGAGGATCCACTTAAAAATGGGGGGGGGAGGAAAATTCCCTTATTGGAAATTCCAGAAGGGAGGAAAACTCCGCTTGAGGGAGTTAAACCCGCTTGGTGAATCCAAACAGCTTCTCCCAGGGAAGGGAAACGGGAATTCGCTCCTGGGAAATTCCAGGTCTTTGGTGGTTGGGAATGATTTACTGGCCTCCAAAATCCGGGAAGGAAAGCCCAGCTTTGGGCTCTCCAGCCCCTGATCCAAGGGAAAAGGAGGAAATGTTTGGGAAGGGATTAAATGAAAGATTCCCCTTTTCCCAGTTGGTTATTTGGGATATCCTGGGAATGTTCTCTCGGAGCTCGGAGTTTTGCCAAGGCAAGGAATCCAGGAGCCAAATCCTGGAGAGGATTTGGGATTAAGAGCCTTAAAAAAACCCCCATTTTAAACACCTCACCAACAGCTCCCAAGTTAGTTTTTTTCCTCAAAATTCCCAAAGAATTGGAATCAATCCCTAAACAATAAATCCCTCAAAAAAAAAACCCCCGAATTTGGGGGTTTTGAGTTCCTGGGAAAAGCCAATTCCAAGGCATGTCATGGAATCCTGGATTGGGTGGAAAGGGATTTTAAGGATGATCCCATCTCATGGGACACCTCCCGCTGTCCCAGTGGGATCCAAANAGGGGGAAGAGCAGCGGGATTTTGTGGGAGTGCTGACGCATCCCGATGGGAATTTGGTGGTCGTTCCGTGTCCTGGCTGTTGGAATTGTCGGGGAGAAGCGCTGGGATATGGCGGATGTTGTGGGAATGTGGAATTGGGGGTGATGCTTCAATCCAGTGCCTGGGAAACGGAGCTGGATGTGCCAAGGAGCTCCTGACTGTCCTTTCCAAAGGATGGGATGTGCAGNGTCGTTCCGTGTCCTGGCTGTTGGAATTCTCGGGGAGAAGCGCTGGGATATGGGGGATGTTGTGGGAATGTGGGATCAGGGGTGATGCTTCAATCCAGTGCCAAGGAGTTCCTGACTGTCCTTTCCCAAGGATGGGATGTGTAGGCACAGAGTTGTGGAATGTTTTGGGTGGGAAAGGAACTGAGGGATCATCCCATTCCGTGGGACACCTCCTGCTGTCCCAGGGGGATCCAACCTTTCCTTGGACATTCCCAGGCGATCCAGGGGCAGNCCCTTTAGGCTCCAGAAGGGGCTCCAAGGCCTCCTTTTCCCTGCTCTCCCTTCAGGAATTCCACCCCATCCCAAAACTCCCCTTNAGCCATTCCCTGTGTCCTGGCATTCCCAAGTCCCTCTCCAACTCTCCAGGAGCCCCTTTAGGCTCCAGGAGGGGCTCCAAGGCCTCCCTTTTCCCTGCTCTCCATTCAGGAATCCCACCCCATCCCCATCCCATCACTCCCCTTGAGCTCGGGGTGTCCGTGGCGGAGGGTGACGAGGATGTTGTCGGATTTGAGGTCCCTGTGGACGATGCCGTGGCGGTGCAGGAAGGCAACAGCCGCGCTCAGCTGCCGCAGGAAGCTCCCGTTGAGCAGCGGGTCGGGGTCTCGCCCCAGCAGGAACTCGCTCATGTTCCCGCCCTCGCAGAATTCCATGACGAACCAGAGGGAGCAGGAGGAGCGCGGGTCCGGCAGGCGCCGCCGGCCCTTCAGGCAGGTCTCCACCAGCAGCAGGTTGCCGCTGGAGTGGCCGGATCCCATGGGATGGAAGGCAGGGCCGTCCTGCAGGACACACTCCTCCAGCTGGATCACGTTGTCATGTCTCCGGCGGATGCTCTGGAGCGCCCGGAATTCCCGCAGGGCCAGCTCGGCGTTCTCGGGGTCGTTGCAGTGCATCCTCTTCACGGCCACTCTCTGGCCGCTCTCGTTGTCCAGGGCCTCGTAAACCACCCCGTAATTCCCCCGGCCCACTTCCTGCAGGATGCTGTACCTGGGGGCTGCGGCCATCCCGGAAAACAACCCCCACGGGATGTCACGGGGCGACGCTGGAATTCATGGCTGTTACACCCACAGAGGGGGAAAGCCTGGGAGAGGAGAGGACCCAAAATAAAAAAAAAAACAACTTAAGAAGTCTCCCAAGCCAAGCGGCTTCTCCAGGTGGAGTCGATTTTAGCGGGATGTGACGCGGGTTCGGGAGACATCCCGTCTCCATGGAAACCTGGGGAGGTTTTCCAGCCCAGAGCTGGTGGCTCAGTGGGATGCAGCCCCCCCGGGAAGAGCCGTGGATTTGCCCACGGAGGGGTTGGGAAGTGCGGACACGCGTTCCTGGAGCAGGGGAGGGAAGGGAAGACGAGGCCTCCGGGAACGGCTTTGGCTGCAATGGACTTGTGAGTAAGTGACGTTCCCCACAGGTGCCGGTTCCACCCTAAATCTTTCCCCCTTGGAAGTTTTCTCCCTCCCAATCCCGATGTCCCAGCAGTCCTCAGCGCCCTTCCAAAGCAGATCCTGCACTTCCTGCTCCCAGACCTCCCATCCCAGGTCATTCCTCACTTCTCTTGTCCCAGCCCTCCCATCCCAGGTCATTCCTCACTTCTCTTGTCCCAGCCCTCCCATCCCAGGTCATTCCTCACTTCCCTTGTCCCAGACCTCCCATCCCAGGTCATTCCTCACTTCTCTTGTCCCAGACCTCCCATCCCAGGTCATTCCTCACTTCTCTTGTCCCAGCCCTCCCATCCCAGGTCATTCCTCACTTCTCTTGTCCCAGCCCTCCCATCCCAGGTCATTCCTCACTTCCCTTGTCCCAGCCCTCCCATCCCAGGTCATTCCTCACTTCTCTTGTCCCAGCCCAGGTTCCCATCCCTCTCCCAATCCCCTGATCCCTCATTTCCCTTCTCCCTGGGGCAGAGCTCCCCAGCCCCATCCCAAGTCCATCCCTAAACCCACATTATTTATTATTAATTATTATTCACTCCCTGCTTTCCTGCCCTCCCCTGGTCACACCTCCCTCCCCCAAACCCCCAGGCTGTGCCCCCTTTCCCAAATATTTCACCCTCCCATCCTGTTCCCGGCTCTCCAGCCCCCATCCCACTGTCCCTTCCCCTCTCCCTCCCCACCCCAGGACCCTGGTGGGGCTCATCCCTCCCCGTTCCCGGGGCTCACCCCCCGCTCTCCCCGTTCCTCCCGTTACCCCCCAGCTCCTTTAACGGCCGCCGCAATTCCCGCCACGGCCCGAGACCCCGCCCCCCGCGCAGCCTCCCAACCAATCAGAAAAGCCCTCTGCTCTCCGTCTCCGCCCACCGCCACCGCCTCGACCAATCAGCGCGGGGCCGTTGTGCGCGTGCGCGGCGATGGCGCCGCGGCGGGACTCTGAGTCCCAGCGGCCTCTGCGGCCGGCGACGGGTGCGCGCTAAGGACAAACTGCGCCGAAAGGCGGAGGTGCCGTGCTGTGACTTCCCCCCAAATTCCCATCCGTCTGTCCATCCCTGTGTCCCTTTGTCCCGGGGATATCCAGGGATCCGGGGGCAGCCACAGCTTCTCTGGGAATTCCAGCCCAGCCAGGAATCCCTTCCCAATCTCCCATCTCTCCCCTGGGAAGCCATTCCCTGTGTCCTGGCATTCCCCAGTCCCTCTCCAGCTCTCCTGGAGCCCCTTTGGAATTGTCTCCCAGCTCTCCCTGGATCCTTCCCTTCTCCAGGTGAACATTCCCAGCTCTCCCAGCCTGGATCCAGAGCCTCCCATTGGATCCATCCCCATCCCAACCCCTCCCTGAGAAGGAGTTCAGGGAACAAGGGTGTTCCCTGGGAATCTCGGGGCTCCCCTGCCTTTTCCATCCCCAACTTCCATGAAAACCCCTCTGGATGGACCCGTTTTTTTTATCTCAGAATTTCAGAATGGTTTGGGTAGGACGGGACTCAATCCAGGCCTGGAGTTACACCCGGCATTAAGAGGCTCCCCACATTCCCAGGGTGACCCAGAGCAGCTTTTTCCCCTCCCAAAGCCCCAGAAAAAAACCCCGAGATTTTGGGGGGATTATTTTTGGGTGCATCGTGGTCCAGCAGGTTCCAACCCGGGGAATTCCCTCTGGAATTCTCTCCAGGAATGACGGCGAGCGAGGCTGATGAGCAAGAGGAGAGGCTGAGCCGCTGCTGAGCAAAGAAACCCCCCCGATAGTTGTTTTATTTTATTTTATTTTATTTTACTTTATCGATTGCGGGGCCTCTTTTATTAAACTTCCAGCTTTATTTCTTTTTTCCTGGATGGAGGCAGCGCAAGGAGGGATCCGTGAGTCAGAGCCTTCCTTGGCATTCCAAAGGGTCCTGTGCTGGGAGCGGGGGTGGGATCAGCGCCCAGGAGCTGGAATTCTCCTCGGGGAGCTGATGGATGACTATCCCCCATCCCAACCCCATCCCAATGGGATCCATCCTCATCCCGGCGCTGGAGAACAAGGATTGGGAATGGCAAGAAAACAAGGAGAGGGGGATAAAAAAAAAACCCCAACAATTCCTTTTTCCTCCCCGCGGCGTCGGAAGCGGCTCCGGGGCTTTTCCAACCACCTGCTGGATGTTGGGAGGGGGCCAACATCCCAAAAACCAGCCCCTGGTGGGCAGTGAGTCAGCGCCGCCAATCCGCTCTCCAGCCCCTCCCCGCCGCCCTCCAGCGCGAACAGAACATTTGTTTCCCCGGGGAAGAGGTTTTTTTTTCCTCGGGAAGGAGGAGCCGGGGTCCCGAGGGAAGGAAGGAGCGAGGACACGCTTGGAATATCGTCCTTCCCGCATTCCCAGTGCTGGATGCCACTGAATGCCCTGGCAGGGAACGGTGCCGTCGTTCCCGGAGGTTTTTTGGGAGTTGGGAGCCTTCCTCTATCCCAGGGGGATCCAACCTTTCCTGGGACACTGCCAGCGATCCAGGGGCAGCCACGGATTCTCTGGGAATTCCAGCCCAGCCAGGAATCCCTTCCCAATCTCCCACCTCCCCCCTGGGAAGCCATTCCCTGTGTCCTGGCATTCCCCAGTCCCTCTCCAAGCTCTCCTTGGATCCTTCTTCAGGTGAACATTCCCGGCTCTCCCCTTGGGTCAGGAAATCCCAGGAATTTGGGATGGGGCCTATGGATGTCTCCTGGAACCTTCCTCACACTCATCCTCATCCCACGGGATCTCCCACCGCTGCCAACGGGAACGATCCGGCAGCGCCACCCTGGATCCCGTTTTTTCCATCAATCCTTCCCATCCCAAATTTTGGGAGGGGGGGACAGTGACGCCCTTTAAACTTCCATTTATTTTCCTCAGGGCTGCCCTGGAACCAACCACCGGGTCCTTGGGGAAGCTCCTGGAAAATCCCCTCCAAGGGGGATCATTGCCGGCCAACGATTCCCAACCAGGAGAGGGGACGATGCTCCGAGGGATGTTCTCCTTGATGTTTCCCCTATAAAATCCCCTGAGTCAACCTGGAAAACCATCGGGAAACATCCAAAAACTGACACAGGAACATCCCACGGAATGATCAGGTACGTCCTTCCCACAACTTCCAGTAGTGAAAATTTAATGGATCCACAAGGCCACAACTTCCAGCTCCCAAAGTTTTCCGGCTCCCGCGTCCTCCAGGCACCTTTGGAACCCTCTCCACTCCTCTTCCAAAGAGGATCCATCTCTTTTCCCTGGATTTCCCTGGCACTTCCCGCTCCTCCTCACCAGGGACGCGCTTCCCGCGAGGAAAACTCTCCCTCGGACCCATCTTCGGATCAAAAACATCCCCCACCACACAAAAAAACCCTTTAAACCCACTTTAAATCCACATTTTCCCCTCCTAATTTTCCATGGGATCGGTTGTCCCAGCTCCCAAATCCCGGCAGGGCCAACTGGGGTTTGAGGCCACGTGGACGTGGAAAAACATGGGAATTCTGGGGGGGAAAAAACCCCCCCAAATCCGGGTGTTTCTCCCTGTTGACTGGGCTGGGTTTGGGCATTTTAGCTGCCAATCATCCCCCCCCCCTCCCCGTTCATTAGCAGGACCATAAATGACGTCACCCCGATGTCATTTGCTGCCTCCTGCTCCTGCCACATCATCGGCAAACGCGGAGCCGAGGAGGCGAATCCCTCTGGAAAAAACTCAGGGAGAAAAAGCCGCCGGTGTGGGAATAAAAACACCAAAAAAATGATGATTTTTTACGGGGAGGGGGGGAAGAGGAGGGGGGAGGAATATGAAGCCCTGAGAGGTTGGAAAACGATCCCAGGGAAGGACAAAAGAAGCACAAAGGATATCCAGGGAATATTGGGAAACCCAGGTGGATAAGGAAAGACTGGAGTAAAAAAATCTCTATTGAAAATAGATTTTTGAAATGATCAAAAAAAAAAATTAGTCTATTTATGACAATAAATATATTTCAGCCTCCTGGGGCCGGCACAGGGGGGTCTCACCATCCCTGTTTTCCCTGGGAACATCCCAAATCCAGGATGGCACCTCTTCCAGACCCTTCCCACGGTGCCGTGTCGCCGCTTTGGGGGCATTGCCCTTCATTCCTGGAGTCATTATTTTCCCTGCACACCTCTCCCAGCGCCAGGTGGCCTCACCCTGGGAGGGGAAATCAAAGCACGGAAAAATGGGGAAAAAAACCCGCAAATCACATTCCCATCTCCTGCCCTTCCCAGGGAATGATTGCAGGGAATTACCCAGATAGGGATCGCGGCGCCGCGGCCAAATTTATGATTTAACCCCCGAGGTGGGGCAGGGAGAGGGGTGGGGGGGGTCTCCTGGCTCCGTGTATTCCCACCTAAACATGGGAAAAAAAACGGGAATAATGCTGCTGCTGCTGCTGCTTCTTTGCAGGAGAACCCACCGAAGGTCAGGATGGATTTGGCCTTTTCCGAGCCGAACATTCCCGGCGCCGGAGCGGGCGGATGCGGCTCCCTGAGTCCTGAGGTGCTCGGGTTCTGCCATCCATGAAATGGGAACTTGGAATTTTCTGCTCTTTCCCCCCCCGCTCCGCCGCCGCTCCGAGCCCCAGATCAATTTATTCCCATCCAAGCGCGACGGGAGCCGCATGGAGTTGGGAAAAGGGGCTTGGAAACAACCACCCCCTCCTCCTCTCCCCCTTTTCCTCATCCCGGGGTTTGAGAGGGAATAAAATCCCCCCTTTGGAACGTCGGGGAGGGGCTGATCCCAGGTCTCGGATTCGGCTCCTTGTCCGGGACACAGCGGGAGCGGCACCTCCGCAGCCCCAACCCCAACATTCCCGGGATTCCCCCGGCACACGAGGCTGGATTTGGGATTTTGGGTTCGGGAGGGGTGGGAAAAGGCTTGGCCGCACATCCCGGCTGGCGCATCCCCGCTCCAGCAGCCCCCGGGGGTGGGATCAGCGGCGCACGTGTGCGGGAAGGAGGGTGGGATGCGTGTGAACACCGGCTATAAATTCCCAGCGCCCGGCCAGAGGCTCCGCAGGAGTCGCCGATCCCAGGAACCGGCAGCCGACAGCACAGCCCAGGTAGGAATCCCTCGTCCCTTCCCATCCCGGGGAGGAGGGGGAGAAGGGGGTTCGGGGATGCTCCGCGTGGATTCACGGGTGGATCTTTTCCTCCCCCCGTCCCCCAACCACTTCTCCATGAAATGCCACATCCCGGCCCTTGGATCCCGAGAGAGGAAAAGTTTCACTTCTCCGCGGCCCTTCAAAAATCCGCGGAGCCGGAGGGATGCAACAAGAGCCGGCCCGAGGCTCCCGGGCTCTTTGGGGATAGGCAGGAATTTTATTTTATTTTATTTTTTTGATTTATTTTTTTCCTCGGGGATTCTTTTCGGGAGCCACCACCACACCGCGACTTCTCCCATTCCACATTCCTGCCCCCTTTTTTTTCTTCACGGGATGCTCCGGGAGATGCCCGGCTTGCACCCATCCCTTTCCCCCCACCACCACCCTAAAAAAAAAAATCACCAAAACGGGATTTTTCAAATTTTTATCGCTGTTGCTCCGTCCATTTTCATCTCCCTCCCCCCCCCAAAAAATGAAAGGGAGGAATGAACGGCTGAGGCACAGGGAGGAATGTTCTTCCCCAGGTTTTCTTTTTATTTTGTACCTCCAAAAGGCCTTTTTTTCCCAGCCTTTCCAACCCACATCTGTGTTTACAGTCACATCACGGCGGCTAATTTTGGCCAATTATGGCCAATTACCTGATGGAGGGGCACCGAAAAAGAGAAAGGAGACGCTGATTTTTTTCCGCCCGGCGCTCGGCATCTGTATCCAACCAACCCCCAGCCCTCCATCATTCCCAAATCCATCCGCTTCTCCCTAAAAAAAAAAAAATCCCCCCAAAAAGCCGGGATTTGGGGGAGCAGGGAATGGTTTTATCCGGGGACACCGTGGGATGATATTGTGGGGATTTTTTTTTGGCTGGAAAAAGGCTTTGAGTCCTTCCCTGGATCCCTCTGGATCCCTCTGGATCAGGCCTTGGCTTTGGGCAGGGGGGGAATGAGGAGGAGAAAATGAATTTTTGGGGCTGGGAAGCCGAGAGCTCCGGGATGTTCTTCCCACGTGGAGGGGCTGATCCTGACCTGGGAAAAGCTGGATTTGGGGGCAGGATGGTGATCCCGGTGCCCGGGAGAACCCCGGGGGTTTGAGCCTCCCACGGGAAGAGGGGATGGAGAGAATCCCTGGGGAAAATCAGGGAAATGAAGGGAATAAAACCCGTCTCGGCAGAGCACCTGCTTCCCATCCCCACCTCTTCCACATCCCACATCCCTCCTTTCGTCCCCACAAATGAAATCCTCCCATCCCTCATGGATAACCCGACCCTGAACCCCAGCCTGGATTTCCAGGTGGAAAAAAAAAAACAAACCAACCCAACTCCTTCCTTTTTTATTCCCTCTCCCCAAATATTAATGGAGGTTATTCCACTGGATGGAAAACTCCGCCAGGATTCATCCCTGGATCCGTGGGGATGGAGGGGCTGGATCCTGACATCCCTCTGGGATGGATGGATTTAGTTTTTTGGGGGAGGAAGGGGAAGGTTTGTGAGGCAGGAAGAGCCTCGGGGGGGGGCTGTGACATCCCCAGGCACGGGGTGCAGCATCCCTCGGAAAATAAGGCCCGAGGGTTTGGTTTTCCAGGAGGAAAAAATAAATTAGCTTTAAAATGGTGAAAAACGGAGAGGGGGAAAAAATGTGGGGAAAAAATGCGAAAGGACGGGAGGAAAAATGGGAGAAATAGGAAAAAAAAAACCCGGAGGAAATAGGAAAAAATAGGGAAAAGGGGAAAACTGGGGGAAGACAGGTAAAAGGCATCCCTCTTTTCCACATGGATTTGTGGCTGGAAAACTCAGGAAGGGGCTTTGTGCCATCGCCAACCGCCCTCCCAACGCTTCCAAAGGTGGGAGCGAGGGAAAAACCCGCCGCGCTGGATCTCTCCCTTTTCAAGGGCTGATGTGGTTTTATTTTTTTGGGGGGTGGGGGGAGACACAAAGCGGGGCTTGTCTCCCTCTTTTCCCAGCCCCGGGAAACGCTGGCAGGGCACGGCTCCCGCCCCGATAACATCTTTCCAATTACCCGGGAAGAAAAGCAGAGCCTTAATCTCGGCGCCTCCTCCGCGGCCAGATGGGACCCGCTGCTCCCAGGACGTCGGACTTGGGGATCTCTTGGGGACAAGGCACAGGGAGGGGAGGGGGTGGCTTCCAGTCCCTTCCCAGCCACTCTGGCCACCCCAGTTTTGAGGGGTTGGGGGTTTTTTTATCAGGGGCGGGAGGGTTTTGCCCCTTTCCCGGGAGCTCCTGCCGAGGCTCTGACTCAGCCGCCGACTCGGCGAAGATTAAACCTTAATTCCCGCTCCTTATCAGCCTCCCCCTTGGACCCTCCGGCGAGTGGCAAGCGGGAGCTGCCGGGCTCCGTGTCACCCGCCCGGCTGGCGGGGACAAAAGGTGACCGTCATGCCGCCCCGGGAGCCGGGGATGTGGCTCTCGCCTCCCTTTGGGAAGAGCGGGGACGGTCCTTGGGACGGGTGGGAAATAATCGGGGGAGTCTCTCCGGCTGCCCCCCTCCAATCCAGCCTGGAATGCTGCTGGGGGGACACCCGGGTCGCCCCCCGAGCCAGGGTTTTCCAGGGGCTGTTCCAGCGTGGAGCGACCTCGGTGTCACCGGCTTCGCCTCCCCAACCTGCCCTGCTCCATCTTATCCCGTTTATCCTGAAATCCCGGTGCCCCCCAGCACCGCGGGGATGTTGGATCCCTTTTCCCGGCAGGATGGGAGGATCGACCCTCCTGGTTTTCCAGATAAACCCGCGGGAATTGGCCTCGGCCGTGTCACTCGGTGCCTGTCACCGGTGCTGGCAAAGCCGGAGGGGGACACGGGAGGTTTTGTGGGAATTGGTTTTGCTGCTCCGGGATGGGATCCCGGCAATTCCCGACGGCTGAATGTTCCCAAAACAAGGCAGCACCCCCCCCCAAAAAAAATACACCCAGGAGGGGAAAAGTGGAACGGGACAGGCTCGGGGCCGGGACAAGGAGCGCCCGGCTCTGGGGACAGCTGGGGACGTGCTGCCCCGACACGTCCCCCTGCTAAAATAAACCCCGAGCCATGAGAGAGCCTGGAGGGGAAATAAACCAAAACCCAAACCTCGCACCGAGCCGGGACACAGCGGGGCCCTGCTGGGAGGGGGATCCTTCTCCCCCAAGGGTCTCGCGGCGGTAATTCCGGGCGGGGGCGGCGGAGGGTCGCGCTGTTCCCGGCGGGAATGGCGGGGTGTGACAGGTGTGACAGGGGTGTGTGTGTGTGTGTGTGTTTCTGTGCCGTGTGCCAGCCGCCGCCCGGTGCCACCACCATGAGGGCCGTGCTCTGGGACCTGCTGCTGCTGCTCTGCCTCTTCGCCCGGGCGCGGGGGGACTGCCGGGGGGACTGTCTGCACTGCGACCGCCAGCTCTATCGCGACAGCTTCGACGTCCTCGTGAGTGACACCGCGGGCTGGGAGCCTGGAGCCTTGGAGGGTTTCTTGGAGGGATCCTGGGAGGGTTTCTTGGAGGGATCCTTGGAGGGATCCTTGTCTTTTTTCAAGGGATGGGAGAAGGGGGACGGTCTCTCTTTGTCTTTTTTGGGGGGTGGGGGGGGGGCTTTGGTTTCTGGTTGGTGGCAAACTCTGAGGGGGGATGTGGCACCGCTGCCGCTGTCCCCCGTCCTCTGTGGGCACCACAGGGGTTATCCCAAGGGATGACACAGACCCCCCCGAGTTGGAGGATGGGGATAAGGGTGAGAGGCCTCAAAGAGGGTCCCAGAACCTGGAGAGTTCCTGGTTTTCCAGCCCCAAAGCTTGTGGTGCTGCTGCCCCCATCTCTGCCAACCCCAGACC
>WEKX01008967.1:0-20268 GCA_013390025.1 Pitta sordida | reverse complement strand
CTCCTCTCCTCCTCCGTCTTCTCCCACACCCCGGGGACCCTCCGGCCTTCCCTCGCTGGTTCTCGTCCCCCCCCGCTCCCTCCAGGCCTTGCCGGCGGTGTCGTTGTTTGTGGGTGTCCATTTGAAGTTGATGGCAAAAGTGGAGCAGCAGTTTTGCCGCTCACCTTCTGACCCCGCGTCCTTCCCGGCCCCTTCCCGGCTGGATCCCGGCCCTGTCCCCTGTCCCCTTCCCTCTTCCCGATCCCCCTTCCCTTCCTGCTTCCCTTTCCCTTTCCCCTTCCGTGTCCAATTCCCGGCTGGAACGCGGCAGAGGGGACTCGGCCCCATCCCCTTTCCCTATTCCCTCTTCCCTGTCCCCATTCCCACTTCCCCATCCCTTTCCCGGCTGGAGGATGGCAGAGGGGACCTGTCCCCATCCCCTTCCCTGTTCCCGTCATCCCTATTCCCTTTTCCCCATCCCTTTCCCGACTGGATCACGGCACAGGGGACCTTTCTCCTTCCCCTTTCCTTATCCCCTTTCCTCCTTCCTTATCCCCTTCCCCATCTCCATTCCTGGCTGGAACACGGCAGAGGGGACCTGTCCCCCTTTCCCATCCCCCTTCCCCTCTTCCCATCCCTTTTCCATCCCCATTCCCAGCTGAAACATGGCAGAGGGGACCCGTCCCCTTTTCCCATCCCCATTCCCATCCTCCTTCCCCTCTTCCCATCCCTTTTCCATCCCCATTCCCAGCTGGATCATGGCAGAGGGGACCTGTCCCCTTTTCCCATCCCCATTCCCAGCTGGATCATGGCAGAGGGAACTGGGTCCCTGTCCCCCTTCCCCATCCCCGTCCCCCTTTCCCCATCCCTGTCCCCTTTCCCCATCCCCGTCCCCCTTTCCCCATCCCTGTCCCCTTTCCCCATCCCCGTCCCCCTTTCCCCATCCCTGTCCCCTTTCCCCATCCCCGTCCCCCTTTCCCCATCCCTGTCCCCTTTCCCCATCCCCGTCCCCCTTTCCCCATCCCTGTCCCCTTTTCCCTGTCCCTTTTCCCATCCCCATTCCCAGCTGGAACAAGGCA
Organism: Pitta sordida; assembly: GCA_013390025.1. Classification (NCBI taxonomy): domain Eukaryota; kingdom Metazoa; phylum Chordata; class Aves; order Passeriformes; family Pittidae; genus Pitta; species Pitta sordida. The sequence continues at coordinate 19,210 of WEKX01008967.1, read as the reverse complement.
GAGGGAACCTGTCCCCTTCCCTGTCCCCTTCCCATCCCCTTCCCTTGCCCATTCCCGGGCAGAATTCCCGTGGGTTTCAGGTGCTATTCCCACCCCCCAGGATGTTGTTCCCACGTCTCCCCCTCCCCAGCTCCAGGAACCCACCTGGAGCGACATTCCCACCCTTTTATCCTTCGTCCTTCATTTTCCCAGGAAGAGCTCCGCATTTAGGACGCCCTAAATCCCCTCCGTTCCTCTCTCTCGGGATCCTGTGCGTGTCCAGAACCTCGGGAACGATTTCCTGGCAGGAAAAAGCCCTTCCCTTCCCTCCCCCACGGAGATTCCCGGGAATGCCGGAAGCCTCCGGGTTTCCCGGCTGACCTTTGGGTGACAATTTCCTGCTTGATTTTTTTTTATTCTTTGATCATTTAATGTTTTTTTTTAAAGGGTTTTTTCCCCTGTATTTTCCAAAGTGGAAAAGCTGGGATGGAATCCTGAGGAATGTCCAGGAATATTTGGGAGCTTCGTTGATCCCATAATCCTATTTTTAAGGAATAAATTGACCCCCTTTACTGCTGGTTAATCCTGGAATTTTTGGGGGGGTGTCGTTTCCAGGAGATTTTTTCAGGAGAGAGGTGGGAGTGTCGCTGCTCCAAATATCCCGGGATAATTCGGGAAAACCGGGATATTTTGGGAGAAGGGAACGGGTTATTCCCGTTGGGTCGGGCTTTATCTCCCGGATCAAAGCCGGGTTCAGACTCGGATCCCGCCTTGGGAAAGTCCAGGGAAGTGGAGCCAGGGATTCCTGGAAGGCCAAGGGATTGTGGGATCCCCTTGGAATGGGGTTTTTTGAGGAAAAACAAGGGATTTTGGGTGGTGGTTCAGCCCCCCAGGGATTCCAGGGATTGGGGTTTTCCAGAGGGACAACGGGCTCTTGCTTCCATAGAATTCCCAGCCTGGGGAATGTTGGGCAGGGAGATGTTGTAAGCAGGGCCATGTGGAATTCCTTGGAATGTGTTTTTCCCCTGGAATTCTGAGCCTGGAGCAGCAGGAGTGAGCATGGGAAAGTCCTGGGCTCCAAAATCGTGGGGATTTTAGGATTTCCCGGGAAAACTGGGCCGAGTTTAACGGGGAAAACTAAAGAATTCAGGGACTGGCTGGGAAACGGGAGATGGGGAAGGGATTCCTGGCTGGGCTGGAATTCCCAGAGAAGCCGTGGCTGCCCCTGGATCCCTGGGAGTGTCCCGGGAAAGGTCGGATCCCCCTGGGAATTGTCGGGGTTGGAGCGGGATGAGGTTCATGGAATGCAGAGATCCCGGGATCGTGGATCGGGTCGGATTGGAAAAGGCCTTGAGGGGGATCCAATCCAAGGGGCCTTTCCCAGCCAAAACATCCCAGGATCCTGCTGGGGAATGGGGAGGGTGGAGAGGGAGGATGAGGATGGAGGATGAGGGATCAGGATGGTGGATGAGGATGGAGAGGGATGGAGATGGTGGGTGATGGATCAGGATGGTGGATGAGGATGGAGAGGGAGGATGAGGATGGAGAGGGATGGGGATGGTGGGTGATGGATCGGGATGTTGGATGAGGATAAGGAAGATGAAGATGAGGATGGAGATGGTGGGTGAGGATGAGGATGGAGAGGGATGAGGAAGGTGGATGATGGATCCGGATAGTGACGTTGGATGAGGATGGAGACAGTGGATGAAGATGAGGGTGATGGATGATGGATCAGGATGAGGATGAAGATGAGGAACATGAGGATGAGGGATGGTGGACGAAGACGAGAATGAGGATGAGGATGGTGGGTGATGGATCAGGATGGGGATGAAGATCAGGATGGTGGATGATGGATGAAGATGAGGATGGGGATGAAGATCAGGATGAGGATGGTGGATGAGGGTGAGGATGTGGGTGAGGATGAAGATGAGGATCGTGGATGATGGATCAGGACGAAGATGGTGAATGAGGATGGTGAATGAGGATGGTGGATGAAGATGAGGATGAAGATGAGGATGTGGGTGAGGATGAAGATCAGGATGAGGATAAGGAAGATGAGGATGGTGGATGATGGATGAGGATGAAGATGAGGATCGTGGATGATGGATCAGGATGAAGATGGTGAATGAGGATGGTGGATGAAGATGAGGATGAAGATGAGGATGTGGGTGAGGATGAAGATCAGGATGAGGATAAGGAAGATGAGGATGGTGGATGATGGATGAGGATGAAGATGAGGATGAGGATGGTGAATGAGGATGAGGATGAAGATGAGGATGTGGGTGAGGATGAAGATGAGGATGAGGATGAAGATGAGGATGGTGGATGAGGGTGGTGGGTGATGGATCAGGATGAAGATGAGGATGAGGCTGAAGCTGTGCTTTGTGCAGCCGAGTTGAGCCTGGAAACCGGGAATCCAATCCTTTGGAATTCCAGCCGGGCCGGACCAGGGGCCGGATCCACCTCATTCCCATCTCCTGCTCCAGGGAAATCCAGGAATTCTTGGGACAACTCCCCAGGGGTGACCAACAGGGAAAACAGGGAATACCAGATCTGGGAGCCCGAAAAAAACCCAGGAACACCCTCTGGAATTCCTGTGGGATTCATTCCCCAGCTGGATCCCGGGGTTTGGCCTGGAATTCCGGGGGGTCTTTAAGGAGAGGGGGGAAAAAATTCCCTGTGCCGGGTTATCCGGACATTCCAGCTGGAAAACTGGGAGAGGAGAGGGAAAACTGGGAATTCCAGAGGGGGGAAGGAGGACTGAGGTGCTGAGTCAGCAGGAATGTGGATCCCGGAATTCCTCAGAATCCCGGGAAAAGAGCCTGGATTGCTGCGCCTGGGGAGGTGGGAATGGTGGCTTTCCGGGATTGGGAGCGGGATTTGCCTCTGGAATTTCAACTCCCGGCTCGGTTGGGAATTGGGGATTCTCAGGGAGCCAAGAATTCCATCCAGGAATGTTTGAGGACATGGATTATCCTGGTGGGAAGAGCGGGAATGAATCCCTGTTTTCCTGCGGCCCTTGGATCATTCCCTCATCTCCCTGGACCACCACACCTTTTATTCCTGAATTTTCCCAGTTTATCCCAGAAAACAGAAAGTTCTGGGAATGCTGGAGCCACAGAGGCCTTTCCCAAGCTTCCCTTTGGAATTGATCCCGTTTTTCCTTCAGCCCTTGGATCATTCCCGGTTTTCCTCGTCTCCAGTGGGAAATTCCTTTGGGAATTCCATTTTTTTTTCCCCTCCCCTCCCCTTGGAAAAAGGCCTTTGGCGCCTCCGTTCCCAAAGAAACCCTGGAATTCCGGAGTGGGAGCGGGGAGAGGGTGTGAGCCGGACTTTGGCCTCTTGCGAAATCCGGGGGAAAGGCCTTTGGGAATTTTCTTTGGGAATAAAACCCAGAATTCCCGAGTCAATTCCCATTTTTTTCCCGTGGAAAAATCCATCCCCAAATTTCCAGGTTTGGGGTTTTTTTCCCTTCAGGTGAAATTGGATTTTTGAGGGTTTTTTTTTTACCCCTCAATATTTGGATTTTTTTAAAGGTTTAATTCCTCGTTTTTAGGGGTTTTAAGGCTGGAATTCCAGGAAATCCCCAGTGGGAATTCATGGGGATAAACAGGAATATTATTATTATTATTATTATCAAAATAATTCCGTGGGTTTTTAAAAATGTATTCCCCGATAATTCCAAGAATTTTTTCTAATTTATTCCCAAATAATTCCATATTTTTAAAATTTATTCCCAAATAATTCCACAATTTTTTTCTCATTTATTCCCAAATAATTCCATGAATTTTTCTAATTTATTCCCCAATAATTCCATGATTTTTTTCTAATTTATTCCCCAATAATTCCATATTTTTTCCTAATTTATTCCCCAATAACTCCCCGGCTTTAAAACCAGTTCCAATTGCAGTTGAAATTCCCGTTTTTCCTGCTCCGCCGCTCGCTGCCCTCGGGAATCTTTGGGAATTTTTTTGACCTGACTTTGGAATTTTTCCAGGGAAGGGCAAAAAAAAAAACCCCAAAATTCCCAGTTTTCTGAGAGGCCTTTCCCTAAAAAAATAAAAATAAAATTCCCAAGGATTTTTCGGGATTTTCTCCTTCCTGGGAATGTTGGGAATGTTTGGAATGTTGGATTTTCGGAATATTCCGAATAAAAGGGAAGAAAATTTGGGAAAACCCCCCCCCCCCCATTCCCACGGAATCCATGGAGACTCCCCGGCCACGTTGCCATGGAAATTCCAGAGGAAAAAGCTCCAAAAAAAGGAATTTTTGTTGGATTTTTTTTAACCCTTTCCCAACCTTTGGAATTCCACATTCCCAACATAGGGAATTCGGGATGAAAGCAGCAATTCCAGGGATTTTTCCTGCTGGGAATGAAATAAAGGAAAAGATGTTGTGGATCCAGGGGGGATCCTGGAAATCCTGGAAATGCTTGGAATTCTGTCCGAGTGAAAAAACCAGGAATGCCGAGATTCCCGGGCTGATGTTTCTGGGATTTGGGGGATTTATAGGATTCCCTTTCCAATTCCTCGGGATGATCGGAATTCCCAAGGGTTGTTCCAGAAGGATTGGGGCAAGAATTCCAGGTCCTCCATCCCGGCGTCTTCTGCCCCACCCCGGAATCCTGGAATATCCAGCCTGTTGTTTCTGAGAGGCCTTTCCCTCCAGGAGATGGAATTCTGGGAAGTGGAATTTGTTTCTTTGGGAATTCTGGTGGGATCTGTGTTTTCCCGGAAGGCTCCGAGCTCGGCCACAGGATCCCAAAGTTCTTCCGGAGTTTGGTTTGGTTTTCCCTGGAAAACCCCCTGGATGGATCCCGTTTATCCCTTTTTTTTTTTTTTGGTAACACTCCATCCCAAATCCCTAAAAACCTTCCCTTGGAATTCTGCTCCGGGCGAGGTCGTTCCCTTGGGAAAATCCCTTGGAGATCCGGGATAAACCCGGAATTCCCAGCCCTGGAAAAGTTTGTAATTCCCTGCCCATGGGATGGGATCATCCTTGGAATTCCCACCCAAACCATTCCAGAATTCCAGGAAAATGAAGAGTCTCTTCCCCCCTTCCCTCCCAGGTCTCCGGTTGATGCCGTTCCCGTGACGCTCCCGTGGAATTCCAATGCTTCCCAAGGCTTTGGGCTCCTCCTCTTTTCCCATTCCATGAACCGGCGCATCCCGATTTTCCCACCTCGGGAAAACAGAGGTAAACTCCCTTCTCCGGCTTTTATTTTTTTTGGCTCGGGAAAACCTTGGAATTCTGTGATTCTTGGAAAAACCTCTTCCCGTGGAATCGAGCGCTGAGGACAGGAATCCTGAAATTTCCCACGGGAATCTTCCTTGGGAATGTTTTCCGGGCCGGTTTGTGGCAACGGGATTTGGGTGGGAATATCAGGGGAATGGAATTCCAGGGAGTGGAATTTTGGGAAATGGAATTCTGGGAAGTGGAAATCTGGGAAGTGGAATTCTGGGAAGTGGAGTTCTTGGAAGTGGAATTCCAGGGAATGGAATTCTGGGAAGTGGAATTTGAGGAAGTGGAGTTTGAGGAATTGGAATTCTGGGAAGTGGAATTCTGGGAATTGGGGTTGTTGCCCCAACCGGCGGCACAATCCAGAGATTCTTTGGGAAGTGGAAGCGGCGGAGGGACGGAATTCCAAGGAATTCTGTCCATGGAATCCTTGGAGCTGACGCTGGAATAACGGGAATGGCGAGACCCAACGGGAAAAGGGTCATAGGGGAAAAAGTTGGGAACGGTCAAACCATTCCAGGAGGGAAAAATTCCGGGTGGGTTTTTTGGGGATGAGACATCCCGTTGGTTGCATCCCGATTCCCTGTGGGGTGGAATTCCCTGGGGATTGGAATGTCGGATCCCGTTGGATCCCTGCGGATCTCTCCCCCATGGTGGGAATCGGGGATTCGGCTGGAAAACTTGGGAATGCCGGAATTGCCGTCGTGCGCCGCGATATTCCAAGTGTGATGGAGGGTCTGGAAAGGACCCTCCAAGAATCCCGGGAATATTCCAGCTGGGATTGGTCCCAGTGGCTCCAGGGAATATTCCAGGATTTTCCCAATGGGTTGGGAAGGTGGAAGGGATGGAATTCCCGGCTGGAATTTGGGATGGGAATCAAGGATTGGGAGCGAGCCTGGAGGGATCAGGGAATCCTGGAATTCCCGTTATCCCAGATGGATCCAACCTTTCCCGGGACACTCCCAGGGATCCAGGGGCAGCCACGGATTCTCTGGGAATTCCAGCCCAGCCTCAGGAATCCCTTCCCAAAAATCCCATCCCAACCTTTCCCTTCCCATCCTCCGGAACATTCCGGAACCCTCGGGATGCTCCGTGTTCAGCTGCCTCCTCGTTAAGGTCGTTTCCCTAATTAGTTTGGGGCTAACGAAGGTGGGGCTGCCCCCCGGGATTGGGGTCCCAATTAATTGATCCCGTGGGAATCGAGAAGGGATAAATGAGGAATAAATACGGAATAAACAAGGGGAACGTGAGGGAGAAATAGGGAATAAATCAGGAATAAACAAGGAATAAAGAAGGGAGAAACAGGGAATAAATGGGGAATAAATAAGGAATAAATAGGGAATAAACATGGAATAAATGAGGAATAAATAGGGAATAAATATGGAATAAATAAGGAATAAAGGAGGAATAAATGAGGGAGAAATGAGGAAGAAATCACTCATAAACAGGGAATAAACAGGGAATAAATGAGGAATAAAGAAAGAATAAAGAAGGAATAAACAAGGGGAAAGTGAGGGAGAAATAGGGAATAAATGAGGAATAAAGAAGGAATAAATCAGGAATAAATAAGGAATAAATGAGGGATAAATAAAGAATAAATGGGGAATAAACAAGGAATAAATATGGAATAAATGAGAAATAAATAAGGACTAAGTATGGAATAAGCAAGGAATAAATAAGGGAGAAATATGGAATAAATCAGGAATAAGTCAGGAATAAATCAGGAATAAATGACAAATAAATGAAGAACAAATATGCAATAAATATGGAATAAATGAGGAATAAAAAAGGAATTATCAAGGAATAAATAAGGAAAACAAGGAATGGTCAACCCTGAAAATTCCCAACACATCCTCCCCCCCCAAAACCCCCCCAACCCCAGAAGGAGCCTCTGCCCATCCCCCCACTTTAATTAGTCCTTTCCTCATTAAACCCCTGGAAAAGCAGCTCCCCAGAATCCCCCCCGGGATGGGATCCCCGGAGCCGGGAGCTCTGGGAATTCGGGAATGATGCAACCGGGGCGGGCGGCGTCGGGAGGAGGAGTTTGGGTTCAGGTTGTTCCTTCTTGTCCTCCCCCCCTGGTTGGTGCCCGAAATTCCTCCGGGAAAACCGGGAAAGGGGCTCTGGAAACCTCGGGGTGAGATCGGGAGGAGACGCCGTGAATTTCCGAGGTGGAATTCCCGGGATTTTGCCCCCCGGTTCCTCTGGAAAAAAGGGGTCTTTCCAACCCTTGGGATCGTCCTCGGGTTTTTGGGATAACTGGGAGAACGATTCCAGGATAACAATTCCAAGGAAGATCCAGGTAAGCCTGGGAGGGATATTCCCAAAAAAACTGGGGCCTCAAATTCGCCAGGGTGGAATTCCTGGGATTTTGCCCCAATTCCTCTGGAAAAAGGGTCTTTCCAATCCTTGGGATTGTCCTCGGGATTTTGGGATAACTGGGAGCTCTGGGATCTGGAGGCTGGGAAGACACAATTCCAAGGAAGATCCCGGTGAGCCTCGGAAGGATATTCCCAAAAAACCCTGGAGCCTCAAATTTGGGATCTCTTAGGGCAGATCCATAACCATAAAAAAACTTGGAATATGGGCCTTGGAAAATTCTTTTCCCTCCCAAAGGGATTTGTTTTTTTCCCAGTTGAAAGGAAAGCCATGGAATTCCCAGGGAAAAGTTTAGGGGAGAAAACAAATCTTATTTTTTTTAAGGAATTTTAGGGGGGATAAAAAAAGAAATTCTGAAATCTTGGAATATTTAAGATTGGGAAAAATTATCCCAATTCCAACCCCCTTCGATGGACAGGGAGAATTCCCAGCATTCCCGGGTTATTCCCAGCCCCATCCAAGCTCTCCTGGGCCAGTTCCAGAGGGTGGGAATAAACGAAACCCTTGGAATTTTAAATCACCTTTTCCAGAGGGTTTTTTTTCCCCCCAGTTCCCTGTTTTTATTTGTCGGGAAAAACAAGTTCTTCCCAAACTCCAACCTCCCCTTCCCGCTCCTCTCATCCCATCCCGACATTCCCGCGGGAATCGCAACTCCCGGCTGGAAAAATGGAGGGGGGGAAAACCACAAAACCTCGGGAAGGGAACAATCCGGATTTGTCCTCATGGATCTGCTCTTAATTAGGCACTAATTGAGGCCGGGCCGAGGGACGGATCCCACGGAATTCCGGCTGGGTTTTGTGTCCCTTTTCCCGGGGAGTTCGGGAATAGGATTTTTTGGGGGGCACCAGAAACATCGGGATGGGCTGCCCAGGGCAGGGATTGGAATCCCAGGGGGAATGTGGATTGACTGCTGGGATACCGGGATTCCAGAGGGGCTTTTCCAGCCTAAACATTCCCAGGATCCCATGACCGTTCCTTTGCCTCTCTGTTTCCCCAAACCAGTGGAATTTGGGGATCAGAATTCCTTCCCTGTCATCCCAACCCTTGTCCTCCATGGGGGTCATCCATCCCTTGGGATCATCCATCCCTAGGGATCATCCATCCTTTGGAGATGGTGGTGCTGGTTTTCATGGAATGCTGGAATGGTTTGGGTGGGAAGGGATTTTAGGGATCATCCCATCCCATGGGCAGGGACACCTCCCGCTGTCCCAGGGGGATCCAACCTTTCCTGGGACACTCCCAGGGATCCAGGGGCAGCCACAGCTTCTCTGGGAATTCCAGCCCAGCCAGGAATCCCTTCCCAAAAATCCCACCCAAATCCCCCTGTTTCCAATGGTGACACATTCCCGTTTATCCCATCGCTCCAGGTTGTTACCCCAAGTCTCTGAGTGATCCCATATTTTCTTCCCCTCTGGGTCTCCAGAGGCACCTGGATCCCCATTTTCCATCTCTTCCCGACCCTGTTTTCCCTCTTTTCCAGGTGCACAGTAGTGGATCCACCATGAGCGGCCTGGGCGACAGCTCCACCGATCCCGCCAATCCCGACTCCCGCAAGAGGAAAGGCTCTCCCTGCGACACGGCCCAGAGGTGATTCCCACACCATTCCCATTCCCATCCCATCCCATTGATCTCATCCCATCCCATTGATCCCATCCCTTCCCACTGATCCCTTCCCATTGCTCCCATCCCATTGATGCCATCCCATCCATCCCATCCCATCCATCCCATCCCATCCCATCCCTCCCATCCCATCCATCCCATCCCATCCCATTTATCCCATCCCATTTATCCCATCCCATTTATCCCATCCCATCCCATCCCATTGATCCCATCCCATTGCTCCCATCCCATCAATCCCATCCCCTTCCCATCCCATCCCAAGAAATCCATGTTTTCCTGATCTTAGCTCTTGGTCCAGAGCTCTTGCTCCAGGAGGGAATTGGGGAGCACAGAGGATTCCCTGTGGAATCCCTGGATCATTCCCAAAGCTCAGCTCCCCTTGGATTAGGGAAATAATTCCAGGAGAGAGGCACCCCTGGGAATCCTTTTCCATGGAATCCTTCCCTGAGTGTGGGATAAATCCATGGATTCCCTTCCCCCCAAATCCTCCCTGACCCCGGAGCTCTTCCAAAATGGATGGATCATGGAGGAACAGGAATTCCGGGATGGGAAGGAACAGCACAAATCCCGGGAGAGGGACTTGGAACAAGGGGCTGGAGGGACAGGACACAGGGAGAGATGGGATTTTGGGAAGGGGTTTCCTGGCTGGGCTGGAATTCCCAGAGAAGCTGTGGCTGCCCCTGGATCCCTGGGAGTGTCCCAGGAAAGGTTGGATCCCCCTGGGATAACGGGAATTCCAGGATTCCCTGATCCCTCCCGGCATCTTGGGAAGGGCTCACTCCCAACCTTTTGATTCCCATCCCACCCCAAATTCCAGCCGAGAATTCCATCCCTTCGACCTTCCCAACCATCTCCTCCTCCTGCCCAGAACATCCTCCCATGTTCCTGGGAAAAATCCAGGAACATTCCCAGGAACCCCAAGGACCAACCTCCCCCCTCTGGAATATTCCCGGGATTCTTTTTGTGGCAGGAAAATCGGCCTCTTTTCCCTCTTTTTCCCTCTTTTCCCTCCCACCCGTGTGGACGTTGCCGCAGCAACGGCGACATCCAAGGTTTTTCATGGAACGGCTTCACCCACAGACACCGGGAATGTGCTGCTCCCTCCCCCCTCTGCTGCTGCTTTTTTGGGATTGCAGGGAGAGGGAACTGCTGAATTATCCCAAAAAATTCCCTCTGGGATTGTTGGGAATTGTTGGGGATCGCCCGTTGCCGCCGGTCCCAGACAATCCCAGGGAGGTGTTGTTGCTTCCCGTGATCCCTTGGCAGGGATTGGGGGGGATCTTGGTCCTCCCCTCCCTTCCCAAATCCAGGGTTTTTCCCTTGGGATTCGTGGAATGAGGGATGCAGGCAGGAATAGCAGGCAGGAACCACGGGTTCCATCCTGTGGTTGTCGGGGGCTTTTCATTTCAGGGAATCCAGGGAAAACTTCCAGAGGCTAAAGGGGCTCCAGGGGAGCTGGAGAGGGACTGGGGAATGCCAGGACACAGGGAATGGCTTCCCAGGGTTAGATGGGAGATTGGGAAGGGATTCCTGGCTGGGCTGGAATTCCCAGAGAAGCTGTGGCTGCCCCTGGATCCCTGGGAGTGTCCCAGGAAAGGTCGGATCTCCCCTGGGACAACAGGAATTGTTGCGCTTGGATTTGAATTATCCCTCAATCCCTTCCCCCCCAAACCATCCCCACCAAATCCCTCCCACCCCACCCATCATCCCAAACCCACTCTGGCTATTCCCAAACCCTCCCCCCGACTCCGCGTGTTCACCCTTCCCGAATTCCCCCCGTTCCCAGCACGGAGAAGCGCCGGCGGGAGCAGGAGCACAAGTACCTGGAGGAGCTGGCGGAGCTGCTCTCGGCCAACATGGGCGACATCGACACCCTCAGCGTCAAGCCCGACCAGTGCAACATCCTGCGCAAGACCGTCGACCAGATCCAGCAGAGGAAGAGGATGGAGCAAGGTCGGCGATTCCCGGCCTCCGGAATGGCGCCCTGAGCGTCGGGATGGGCCGATGGGGGTGGGATTCCTGAGAGGGGGGTTTATGCAAAGGGAGATAAGATGGGCTTGAGTGGGGTGGTGATTCCAGTGGGATGGTTTTCCAGCTCCTGGTTTTATCCAGAGCAGGATAAACTGGGATGAACTGGTGTGGGAAAATTCCCTTGGGATGGTTTTCCATCTCCCAGGTTTATCCAAAGCAGGATAAACTGGGCTGAACTGGTGGGAAATCCTGGTTGGGTGTGGGAATTCCTTTGGGATGGTTTTCCATCTCCCAGGTGTATCCAGACCAGGATAAACTGGGCTGAACTGGTGTGGGAATTGCCTTGGGATGGTTTTCCATCTCCTGGTTTTATCCGAACCAGGAAAAGTCAGACTTAACTGTTGTAGAGTCCTGCTCTGAGAATTCCTTTGGAATTTTCCATCTCCCGGTTTCATCCAAACCAGGGTAAACTGGGCTGAACTGGTGGGAAATCCTGGTGTGGGAATTCCATTGGGATGGTTTTCCATCTCCCAAGTTTATCCAAACCATGATAAGTCACAACTAAGATAAAGTCCTGCTCTGAGAATTCCTTTGGGATTTTCCATCTCCCGGTTTCATCCAGAGCAGGATAAACTGGGCTGAACTGGTGGGAAAATTCCCTTGGGGTGGTTTTCCATCTCCTGGTATCATCCAAACCAGGAAAAGCGGGATTTAACCATTGTAGATTCCTGCTCTGGGAATTCCTTTGGAATTTTCCATCTCCCGGTTTCATCCAGACCAGGATAAACTGGGCTGAACTTAAAGTGAACTCTGAGATTTCTTTTTTGGGGAAAAAATATTCCCAACATCCTGTGCTGTCCCAAGGAGTTGGGAATCCTGGAATTCCCTAAAAATGGCACTGATTAACCCAATAAACCCCCCCCAAATCCTGAAGGATTGGGAATAACCATTCTCCACAGGGAGCAGGTTTTCATGGGAAAAAAAAATAAAAAATCCCAGTTTTAATTTAAATAATGCCCAGGGATGGATCTGGAAGGTGACATTCCAGAGGCACGGAAAGCTCAGGGTGGAATCCCAGCAGCTTTCCCGTGGATCCCGCTGGGTTTTCCAGGCTGGATTTGCCGGGAGAAGCTCCCGGATGGATCCCGTGGTCCCTCCCCCCTCCGCCTCCCTTTGGAAGTCGCTATTTTAAGGATGGAGCAGGAAAGATTCCCAGGGCTGGACAACTTCCAAGGGGGAGCAACGCGCGCTTGGCAGAATCCCGAGGATTGCGGCAGAAACTTGGGAATCTCCTGCCAAAGGCGGCGGGGAAGGAAAGGGGCCGGGAAGGGAATTTTCCAGCTTTTTTGTGTGTCCCAAAAAAGTTGCTTGGGATGGTGGGTTTGGGTTTTTGGTTTTTTCCCCCCTTTGGAATTGGGAGGGTTCGGTGTCAGAGCCTTGGGATGTGCCGGGAATCGGGGAGGGGAATCCTGGAATCCTGGGAAGGGATTTTAGGGATCATCCCATTCCAACCTCAACACCTCCCGCTATCCCAGGGGGATCCAACCTTTCCTGGGATCCAGGGGCAGCTACGGCTTCTCTTTTCCCAAAATTCCACCCCAGTTCTTCCCAAAATTCCACTCTGGATCCCAAGTCCCTCCCTGGATCCTTCCCTTCTCCAGCCTGGCTCCATCCCCCCAAAATCTCCTGGATGGGACCGATCCAACCCTTTTCATCCGATGGGATTATCCAGGCTGGGGAAAACGTTGGAAAGATCCATCTGGGAATTTCGGTGGGGCTCTGATGGATTCCGGAGGCTCCAGGATCCCTGGACCTGGATATCCAAGGAGAACGAGGAATTCTGGTGTCCAGGGGGGAATAAAACCCAGCAGAATTCCTGGAAAAGCCTCAGGGAATGTTCCTTTCCCATAAAATTGATGCATCCCCCTGGAATTCCGGGAAGGTCACCCCTTCCAGAGGCTGGGAATGAACAAGTGGGATCCAGGAAAACATTCCCATTTTTTTTTTTTTCCTTCCCTGGCTGGTTTTGAATTCATGGGGAAAACGGGATATTCCCTTTCCTTCTGGGAATGCGACAGAGGGACGGGAATTCTCGGGAGCGTCACCCTCGGCATTTTGAGAGCCTCCCACCCTTTTCCCAAGGGATTCTCCCTGGAATTCCTTCATTCCAGAGTGGGAGCCTCCTCCAAAACCCAACTCACCCCGAGTTTTTCCATGAAAACTCCTCATCCTTGAGCACAGCTCGTCCCTTGGCTCGTCCCTCGGAATTCCCGCCGGGCCGCCGTCTGTCGGATTCCGCCTCCTTCCGGGAGCATCCGGAGCCCCCGCGGGGAGGGATCTCGGGAGGGGTTTTTCCTGGAAGAGCCAAAATCCGCAGGGATGGCTCCGAGCCTGCCAAAATCACGGTTTCATCCTCGGATTTGTCCCGGCTCCCGAGTCACCTCTGGGATTTAGGAAGAGGAGGAGGGAATTTTACACATTTTTATTAAGAAATTCCACGTTTTCCAAAGCCAATTTGGTCATAAATTCCCAGAATTTTGGGGTTTTTTGTCCCAGTTATTTCTGCAATGATGACGACACTTTTTCCCGGGAAAAATGACATTCCTTGAGTTTTTCTTTAATCATTCCCAGGGATTTTTGTAGAGAGAAGAGCACAAAACCCTTCTCCATGGAAATTCCCAACAAATCCACAGGGAATTTGTATCCCATGGACATCCTGGATTTGGGTTTTCCTGGAGTTTTATCCCTAAGAAATCCAACTCCTTCAAGGGAATTTGGGCTCCTTTGTCACATCAATCCATCCCCCCCCCCCAAAAAACGGGGAAGACCCTTCAATTGGGATCATCCCCCTTTGGAAAAGAACTTTCTTGGGAATCATCTTCCTTTTGGATAAATCCAGGAGGTCAATGAAGGGGAAAATTCGGGATAATTACGGATTTTGGCCACTCTCTCCCTGCTGTCCTGTCATCTGCTTGGATTTGGCCCCGGAATTCTTTCGGAGCATCCCGGGAGCAACTTGAGAAGTCCTGGAAGCACGTTCCGAAGAAATGGAACAGACTGAGCTCAAATAATCCCAAGTTTAGGCCCAACTTTTGGGGGTTTGAGCGAAGCACGAAATCCGAGGAGCGTCACAAATCCATCCGTGGATCCCAGAGAGATTTTTGGGGTGGAAACCCCAGTTTTCCATCATGGGAAAAGAATTGGAATTCCCACAGTTTGGAAAACCAAGGACCAGCCTGAGCTCAAATAATCCCGGTTTAAAGGAGACCTAAACCCAAGTTTAGGCCCAACTTTTGGAGTTTGAGTGGAGACCTGAAGCCGAGCAACGGGAACAGTGCTGGAGGAGCGACGATAAGTGGGAATTCTTTTTTTTCCGGGAAAACGGATTAAAACCAACCAGCTCCGAAGGGTTAATTAATGAATGAATTAATTAAAACCACATTAAGGTTTGTGTGGAGCCTGAAATTAGATGGGAATGTCTTCGGGCTACAACCGTCGGCCTCCTCTGGAAATCCATCGACTTTATCGGAGTTATCCCGATTTTTTTGGTTTGTTTTGCTCCCGGGAAGGTCAGGGAAGGGGGGTGTCGCTTTTCCCGGCTGGTTTCACTCTGGGATTCCTCGTTGGCCATTCCAGAGGTTGGGAAGGACCTTCTGGTGCCAGGGGGGAGGAAAAATTCCTTCATCCCGCTTGGAAAAACCCGACGGATCCGCTCCCACTCCAGGAGCGGCAATTCCATCCCAATTCCATCCCGCCGGTTTTCCCAACCTGGTTTTTGAGGGATCCAGGGAAGGAAAATCCAACCAAAGGCCTGGGGGTGGATCACACGCGACGGCAAGGCGGAATTCCCGCTTGGAAAACTGGAACCAAACACACCCCGACCCCTTTTAACCATTTCCCTCCTGGAATCTGGCGGGATTCAACAGGGGAATTCCGGGATGGTGGCACTGGAATTCCATGGCTCCGGGAAATCCAGGAGGTCAGACCGACCCCTTTGTCCCGGCTGTCATCCTAAAAACTGGAATATTTTCCTTNACACACCCCGACCCCTTTTAACCATTTCTCTCCTGGAATCTGGTGGGATTCAGCAGGGGAATTCCGAGATGGTAACGCTGGAATTCTGTGGCTCCCTTTATCCAGGCCATCATCCTAAAAACTGGAATATTTTCCTAGGGAAACCGGCCTTCCTTTGCTTCCCGAGCATCCCATGGATTCCCCTTTCCCAGGATTATCCACCCTCGTTAGCCAAGTCATTAATTGCAGCTCCCTCATGGAAGTGAAGACTTTCCCAGAGCACATCCCGGGAATCTCCCACTCCCTCCTTCTCCATCCTGGAATGCCAATCCCTGGTTTTCCATTGCTTCCCATCGAGAACGAAGGAATCCTTCGACTCCTCTCCGGAAAATCGGATCCGGTTGGATGGAACCACCTCTGGGAATTGCTCCTCCTCCCACCTCTTGGGGTTGTTTTTTTGGGGATAAAATTAACAAATTTTGAGTCATTTTTGATCCTGGGTCATTCCCAGAAATCTGAGTTTTTCCCAGTTGCATCCCATGGATCTTTCCTGGATCGTATCCAATGAAGCTCCGGGTCTCTCACAGCTTTCCCAAGGGAAGACCACCATGGGCATGGATATGGATTTGGATATGGATATGGAAGCAGCCACTGGAATCTGGGCTCCCTTGGATTATAACTTCCCACCCACCTCTGGATTTATCCGGAATTCCCTGTTTTTTCCATGGCTGGCGCCTTCGGGGGGAGCGCGACAGAAATCCCGGGAACGTCTCTCCCGGTTTTTTGGGTCGTGGTTTTTTTTCCCAAAGGAATTGCTCGGGAGAATTCCTGACAGAGCTTTTCCAGCAGCATTCCCTGCTCCATGTCGGATTCCAGAATGTTCCCATGGTCGGAGCTGCCTGGTTTTTTCCCAGCGGGTTTTTTCCATGAATTCTTCCCTGGTCGCTATTCCTTAAATTATCTGGGAAGTTTGGAATTAACTGCTGTCCCTTGTGCTGACCCGGACACACCATTTTTTCCCGCAGGATTGTGCTGGGAATGGATTTTCCGGGATCAGGTCATGACCTAATTAGTGCCTTTAATTTACCATAATTAACCAACAACCCAAAATTCCACGTTTTTAATGGGAAACGAGTGACCAGCCCAAAACCCCACAGGCTTTCAGAGCCCATCCCGGTGTCTCCCTTCAACCAGGATCGACATTCCAATCTTTTTTATTCTTTTGGGAATGATCCCGTAATTCCCCTCCGGTTCTGAAACTTCCCTTTCCCTTCATTCCAGAGAAAACGGCGGATGACGACGTCCAGAAATCCGACATCTCCTCCAGCAGCCAGGGGGTGATCGAGAAGGAATCCCTGGGACCTCTGCTCCTCGAGGTGGGTGCTGTTGTTCCCAGAATTCCCGAGAAATTGGGAAAAGCCAGAGGGGAAGTCGTTGGGATGCTCAAATCCCGAGTTTATCCCTGGATTTCATTGTGGATGAATCAGTTTTTAGGCCTTTTCCCTTCCATGGATTCTTTGGGAAGTGGGTCTTGGCCAAACTCGGTGTTTTTAATGCCGGAATTCCCGGGAATGTCGGTGTGTGGGGGGTGGTTTCCAGGAGATTGGAATCCTCTGGAAAACGGGGAGGAGGATGAGAAGAAAACGGAGAAGGATTTAGTTGGAGGGTCCTGTGTAAATCCCGGGATAAGCTCAGCATTCCAGTGGTGATTTCCAGGGATTTGGGAATGGGGGAGGGTTCTTCCCTAGGGAACGGCCGCCACATCCCTCTGGCTTTGGAGTGACACATTCCAGGGACAAAGGGAGGCACCACCTGATTCATTTAATTAACGGTAATTAAGAATTCCTGACGGGATGCAATCCCAAGGTTTCTGTCGGGAAGGGAACAGGGAAGAACTTTGGAGACCAGGGTCGGGATCGATGGTCCCGGAGGTCTTTTCCAACCTGGAAACTCCAATATTTGGGAAAAGGCTTCCCGGAAGAGCCATGCAGAAGCAACAACTCCGTGAAAATCCTGGAAATTCCTGGATTTTGGAGATCCATCGCTGAGCAGAGGATCCTCCAGCTGGGATTGATCCTTGTGTCCATCCCGCTGGGAATTCCCGTTGGGAAGGAGTGGCTCAGCCTCTGTTATTCCATGTTTAGATCCCAGATATTCCCCAAACAGGCTGAGGAATCATTCCCTGATTTTCCATCATTCCCTGATTTTCCATCATTCCCTGATTTTCCATCATTCCCTAATTTTCCATCATTCCCTAATTTTCCTTCTCCCTCAGCGCTGCCGATCCCGACCCATTCCCAAACTATGGACTTGGAAGATGCCAACCCCTTCCCACCCCCAATTCCTTTTCCACGTAGATTTATCCCGAGGGAATAAAACCTCCCGTGATTCCATGGATCCCTAAGCAATCCAGAGCCTCAGAACATTCCCAAAAAAAGCTTCCCTCGCCTCCCAGAGTTTTCCAACCGGGAAAAGCAACCACAAAAAGGGACCATTAAAAACCACCTCAAGGATTTCTGGGAATTTTTTCCCGGTTTGCTCTCCCATTCCCACAAAACCCCCATCCCCTGGGAATGGGATCCAGGTGGGATTTGCCATCCAGCCTGGGGCTGGGGGGTTTTTTTTGGGAATGACACAAGGCCTGGTTGCCTTGGCAACAGCTGGGAAAGGAATTCTGACAAAAGATTCCCTTCTCCCGTTTTGGTTTAAAGCAAAACCCAGTTTTTAAGGAGCTGCACTAAGGAAAAGCCGGATCTTCTCCCTCGGGAATTCTCTGCTGGCACAGGCACGGAGAGGGATCCAGTTTTTTGGAGAATCCCGGGTTCTTCCAATCCCTGGGATCAAGTTGCAGGATTATTCTGTCCAAACGAGCGGGAGAAGCAGGAATTGGACTCCAGGAAAAGCAGATCCTGGATGGATCATTTTAGGGTGGGGCTGGGTTGTCCTTGTGCTGCTCCCGTTGGATTTGCCACTTCCTAAATCCAGGAAAATGATTCCCCAAGGAAAAGCTCCGTCATTCCTAGGCTGTAATTAAGGAAAAAGGGCAAATTCCTGATTTGCCAAGTCAGAGCCTTTGGATTGCTCCAGGTCTTGGATCGTTCCTGTCCCTCCTTAGCGGAGGGATGATTGGATCTGCATCCAACCGGATCCCAATCCACGTCCAATGGGATCCCCATTCCAACTGGGATGTTTGATTGATCCTGGTTGGAATGGGGAGACCTGGGAGGGACAAGAAGGTTCTCCATGGGCAAGGAGCACTTGGAATGCTCCATGGGCAAGGAATGCTCCGTGGTCAAGGAGCACTTGGAATGCCCCATGGTCAGGGAGGACCTGGAATCCTCCATGCTCCAGGAGTAGCCGGAATGCTCCAGGATCAAGGAGCTCCTGGAATGTTCCATGCTGTGGGAGCACCTGGAATGCTCCAGGATCAAGGAGCACCTGGAATGCTCCATGGGCAAGGAGTAGCTGGAATGCTCCATGTTCCATGAGCACCTGGAATTCTCCTTAGTCAAAGAGCTCCTGGAATGCTCCAGGAGCACCTGGAAGGCTCCGTGGTCAAGGAGCACTTGGAATGCTCCATGGGCAAGGAACACCTGGAATGTTCCATGTTCCAGGAGTAGCCGGAATGCTCCAAGATCAAGGAGTTCCTGGAATGCTGCATGCTCCGGGAGCATCTGGAATGCTCTGTGATCAAGGAGCATCTGGAACATTCCACGCTCCAGGAGCACCCGGAACTCTCCAGATCCCACTTCCCAGTTCTTTTATTCCCAGGCGTTGGACGGCTTCTTCTTCGTGGTGAACCGGGAAGGGCGGATCGTGTTCGTGTCGGAGAACGTGACGGGTTATCTGGGCTACAACCAGGAGGAGCTGATGAACTCCAGCGTCTACAGCGTCCTGCACGTCGGCGACCATGCCGAGTTCGTCAAGAACCTGCTCCCAAAGTCCTTGGGTAGGAAAGAATTCCAGCGGGATGCAATTCCCGCCGGGAAATGGCGGTTGGGTTGGAAGG
>WEKX01008966.1:86190-182339 GCA_013390025.1 Pitta sordida | reverse complement strand
CCTCTCGGCAGAGCAGAGTCAAACTGCGCATGCGTCAGGCAGCTGGGCTCGCGGATCGCTAAATCATATTTGCGGAAAAATTGCTTTGCAAATGGGTGAGGTCGTGAAGGATAAGTCGCGATACAGAGAGGATTCACTGTATATTGTTTCTGCCATGATGGGATTGCACATCTAAGAGAATGTGGTTGTTGATCTTAGTACTAAAAACACATCTCTTTTTATCCAGAAGTGCTAAATAACTCCATGTGGCTATTTTAAAGAGGTGAGCAAAATACACACAACAGAAAAAGGAGAAAAAGTTTAATAGTTCAATAATAATTCAGAAGTTGAAGTTAGAAGCTATGCCACTCTCTACCCATTTTTCCAGCTCATGTTTCCAGATGAAGTCCTAGATAGCATAAATCACCTGAAAAGTCAGACGTAGTCCACTTATGCATGAGTTACAACACACAGTAAAATCAGCTGTAAGCATGAGGAGACTGTGTAGTCTCACTCTACCTGCAGCTCTTGGAGCACTATGTAACACAGCAGAAAGATTAATTTATGCACGCAGTGAATGACCATCAGTTTGCAGAATGGCCCCCATTTGTTTTGCCATCTGAACTTCCATGAATAATTCTAGAGGAAGCCACAAACTAATCTGTCAAGCAAACACCAGGAAAGGATTAAGTTTGAAGACTAGCTGGTATAGCTAAACACAGGAATGGAACTACAGCTCAGATCACAGTGTGTAATTGCACTGGGAAACATGAAAACTCTCAGTAATAATGTTTTACTACAACTAAGTTCAAAAACCAGAAATCAAACATTTTGGCCAGAAAAAGATTAGTTACAGTCCAGACCTGCAAACAGAGCTAAACACTTCGCTGTTACTTTCACTCTCAACATGTGATTGGCTCATGAATGCTTTTGTTGGAAACAGGGGCTCAGTGCTTCCAGCTTCCAACACTTTCTGCTGGCCCATATCTCCTACACAGCTGGGCAATTTCATTCTACTTAGGCTAAAAGACTAGACCTAATTAAAAGCAATGTAGTCTTTTGGAAGGCAAAGATAGGAAGATATTCAATCTTTACACCACTTCAAACCAAAATGCTCAGATTCACTTCTGCAACAATTTTGGAATAAACAAAACAACACTGACTGCAAAACGTAGACTTTAAAAATATTTTATATATATTGAAATCATTGATATATTTAAATGTCACTTTATTCTTTCTTAGAACAGTCCTATAAGATATTTCAAAACCATCAAAAGAAAAGAAACATGCCACAAGCTGCAATATATCCAGCTTTGAAATATGAGTAGGAGACAACTACAGCTAAGAGAAATGTTTTTTTGTAAAGACAGCATACACTTAACTACAGTTATGATATGGTACATCCCTTCCTCAGATAGGCAACTGTCATATGCTCTACACCAAGCATTCCAAGCTGTGGGGATTTTACAAGTGATCTCCTGCAGATAGCCAAGTCAGAACAAAAGACATGAATATTCATGCTGGTGGCCTTCAGTCCCAGAAGTGAAAAATCTGGGTTTATTTAATTTGTTTCATGGAGGGAAGGAGGGATTGTGCTCTTCTGCCCCATTTGTATTTATCTTACTTGAGTGCTACAAGCAATTAGGCCTGACTTATATTTCCACCACTGTCCTTGTCCAGGGAGGTCAGAGACTTTATTAAGGAAATCACATAACTGCTGCCAACCACTCCATTTTATCAAGCTGTACTCCCACTTTTTTCTTCTGAAGACCAAATTCATCCATATATTCAGTCCCCTTTAAATTCCCCCACTACTGTATAGCCTATCACTGGAAAAAGAAGGTTCTTCAAAACTGCTGCTCTGGTCCCACTCAAGCTAGTCAATGAGCGACACTATGGGGGAGTGAAAGCACTTAGCTCTGTTTCAACTGCTCAGTCATCTGGAGAGGCATATACATATAGGAAAGACAGTTGTCAAAACGTAGACATTTTAAAAGGAAAATACTAAAAATATTTCTAATTGCTGGCTCAGAGATTTGCAGTATGATATCAGTGGCTAGAATGACTACATAGCAAGTTCAAGAGAATGATAAATTGTAAACTCTTGATAACAAGGAAACACTTAGACAGTCCTTGTACTTTGTTGTAAATTTATTTTTACTTTTTTACAAAAAAGAATTTAAAAAAAAATGTTTGTGAATTCTTGTTTTACAAGTACAGGAAGCACTTTTGAAAGGAAGAAGCTCATTAACATACTGATGACAATCTTAAATATTTCAAGATTCAAGAGAAATGCTCAAGTCAATGAAACAATTTTCCATCTTGGAATTTCCACCTCTTAATTTTTATGCAAAAGAAAACATTTTCAAAAACCAAAGGCTTTTAGAGTGTTCAAGAGTCCACTCATAAAATGGGGAGTGTCATGAATAGATTCAGAAAAAAAGTTATCTGAAAAAGTATATATTTTGCAAATCATAAAATGCTCAGGGATGTTTCTTTTTTGTTGATTTTAACACATTAGACAATAATGAAATAAAATTATGGCTCAAATATAATTTGAAAAGTAGGAGGGGGAAAATATCCACCTTGAACGAGATCTGATTTTGACCTTGCAGTCATGTTTATTTTCCACAGAAAAAAATGAATACTTGTTTTAAATGAGAAAATACATTTCTTGTGAGGATGAAACAGCACAAATGAGTAGGAAAACAACATAGAAGATTAGTAAATATTTAAGCAGAAAATGACTCAAAAGGTTTTTCAGTTTCACACTGCTCTAGTATTCTTATCTGAAGATCTTGTCTATGCATTTTACAAATTTCCGAGCTGTTATAATGCTCCCAGCCTGATAGTGTCCAGCAGAGCCAGGTAACAGTGGAACCTCATTCTGCCAGCCACTGTACAAAGCACAATGGCAGATGTTTTATCTGCCTCAAATTGCTTATAGTCTAGAGGCCATGACACGCAGCTGACTGGTGACAGCACAATCACAGCCATCAAACAGGCCCTTCTCCAGTGATATTGCTATGATTTTACACAAAGATTTAAAGTAATACCTATCAATTCCAGGTATAAAGGTTTTATTCTGAAGACAATCAAGCATTTGAAATCTCTGCAGACACTAGCTTTTCAGGAAATCACATGTTACACAGGGTCCAGGCTCTCCTCTCACCAGCACACCATACAGAGAGACAGAGGGCTCCACAATGCTTTGGAAACTGTCTAGGTAGAGTCCTTTTACACAACTACGTGCTTCATTTTAAAAAAGCAGCTGAGGCTTTTCATTCCCTGTGTGGTATTTCTACTCCGAAATTTCAAGTGATCATAATTTCATGAGAAGCAGTTTAGAAAGGAAAAAAAAAGAAAATCTCAAAATCTAAATCTCAGGTTGGCTACTTTCTTTCTGTAGAAAACAGTACACTTGATACAGAAGTTGCCTGCTAAACATCTCAGTTTACTGCCACATTAAATAAATGCCCTTGTTTTGCCTCCACCTTCCATTTAAAAAATGGTATCAGAATTTTTGCACGCTTTCTCTTCTGCAAGTTTAAATGATCCAAGAACAGCAGTTTCCGATACATCACTGCTTAACTGCAGGCTTGCCATTTTTATCTTATAGGTGTAACTAAAAATGGATTTTAAACAACACTGGTACAGAAGCAGTACTGTTTCCATCTACACCTTGTACTCAAAGAACGTTTTTACCCTTTCAGAATTAATTTGGAATTGAGACAAAAAATATAAATGGAACTGCTTAGCAAGGAGGAAGCAACTCCTAAAACTGATTTTCTTAGGAGGAGACTTCTCCTCTGTTGATGGTTCATCCCTTTCCAAAGATTTTCTCCCATCATTCAACTCTGCCCTTTGGCAGCTTGAGATGGTGATTGGTCAAGTCTCTTTTCAAGCCATAGTAACTTTTAAATTTTTTTTTATCATTCAAAAACTAGATATATGAGTAATGGGCTGCTGCTTAGCACCTGCTTAATTATTACGTTCAGGTTATATCTTTCCACAGGCATTTTTAATTTATCTCTAAGAGGATTTATGGGATGAATATGCTACGTGTATTTGAAAAACACATGACAAGGTCATTGGGGCCCAAGGTATTTCATTGCAACTTTTATAAGTAATACACACACTGGAAGTGCTGGAAAGATCCCAGAACCACAGCGTATTTGTCAAGTGCTTCCTTGTCTCCTTCATCCATTTTCAACAGGAGGTAATGGAAATATAGCAATATCGTGCAAATTAGAAAGCCACAGATGGACAGTTGTAGGAATGAATGCTACAAAAAAAATTGACACAAAGTAGCACCAGATACAGTTTTATTTATTCATTGCAGTAAGTTTCACCAGTGAGAAGGATCAGCTTTGCTAAATGGACCTTGTTGAGAATGACGCAAGCTTCACTTACTTTTCATAGTTAACTTTCAACTGCCACACTTTGATGGCAGAATTCATTGAACTTGTGCCTGTTTTTAAAAGAAATGCCTCGTCAAGCATTACCCTTTGACCAGTATTATTATTTCTTTCTGCCTCAGCAAACATAAAAAGAGCAGTTTAGATGCTGTCTTATTAGAGATAGGGCTGTGCAGGACAAAAAAGGAAAATACTAAGGAAAAAAGGAAAAAAAGGAAAAGACATCCTATTAGACCTAAAATCCATGCACCGACCTGGAACCAGGGCACTGCTGTGAGATCTGGCACTCTTCAGGAAAACCATTGCTCATTTGAACTCAAGTTTGGAAACAAGTCACTAAAGAGAACTGAAAGCCTAAGGATTTGCACAGCTCTATTAATACATATATGAAGTTATACTGTATAGGATGCATCCTCAGGGAGAGGCAGCATTATATAAGTATTGCTAAAGAAAAAGCAGCACTGAAGGGAGAAGGGGGAGAAGGAGGAGAAGGAAGAAAAAGAAATCTGAAAAATAGATACCCAGGGGATGAATTAGTAGAGAAGAAAGCCGGTGGTTTCATTTTTACTTAGTTCCCCAGGACTTGGTAAAGCCTGTAGCTCAGCTTACTATATTTAGAAATGGATATCTTCCTGCAGGTTTATTCAATGATTTGAACTGGAAAAAAATATCTGTTGTTGGGGGAGGAGAAAGGTAGAGGGCAAAACATCCTCTTGTGCTGCTAATATTGAAATTATATTTCAGATTCAACTAAATCTGCAGTAGAATAAAACACCAAATTTTGAATCAGACCTTGGAGTATATACTTACATAATTTCAGTATTAGTGATTAGACACAAAAAAGCAGTCATCTATTTTTTCATTTGTTAGCAGCTCCAATTTCTAAAAGATAACTTGGTTTCCCAGACACAGCAGGAAGTCAGATTTTCAGTGTGCAAGATAACATTACTCTCCTTCCCATTACCCCTGTCATGTATTTACAACAGAAAAAGCCTCAAAACCCTTTATAAATTACCAATAAACCAGAAAAACAAACACATTTTTAATTCCAGAGAAAAAGAATCAAGTTTCAGGCACAAAATACCCTCTATTATTTGGCTGGGCCATCTTCATCTCACCTGAACAACAGAAAATTGGGATCAAATTAAGAGGTGTTCTCACCTACTTGATATCAATTCAAAGGTAAAGACAAGTACCTATTAAGCTTATAAAAAGTATAGATGTATTCTGAGGGTTACGAACATTAAATCTGAGTGGTCTACTGGAAACTTGCACAGGGAGAACACCGAGCAGCAAGTACTGTCCAAAATGGATACAAATACATTGTCAGGTTGCTGTGACAGATCCATTATGGGTGAGCAGCTTAGCAAAATGAACTCGATCTCAACTGTCTCACAGTATAAATGCCAAAGGCTCAGAAGGACGTGAGCTTCCAGTTTCCCCATCTCTTCCTCTGAGATTTGCAAAAGTGAGCTGGCATTCAAGAGAAGCAGCAGGAAAAGGAAAGCCTTATCCGCAAGAAAATCACTCTGGGAAAGACCTTCCTGTCACATGCCAAAACTGCCACACTGTGAAACTACACATTTTCAAACACATATGCTTTCACAGTTGCTCTCTTTTCCAGCAGTAGAAAGGAAATTTCAAAGGCATTACAGACAATAGGTCATATACAGTCGGCCCACTTGGACTTCGTACCCCCCTGGTGGCTTCAGATCTTAGCAGCATGATTTTTTAGTGAAGAAGGAGGCCCCTTTTTGCAACCGCACATGCGTGACCTGCTGCTGCTGTGGTGGCAGCGGCAACGGCAGGGGGAGTGGCAATGGCAGGGCTGGTGGCGGTGGTGCGGGTGGCAGTGGCGGTGACGGGGGCGGCAGTGCACGTGGCAGCGGTGGGGGTGGGGGTGCGGCCGGCAGCGGCACGGCCGCCATTCAACGCAGATGTCCATTGGATTAAGACTGCAGGTCCGCGATATAGGAGACCTGACAGCATATGTTTGCATAGCCTGATTTCTCAAATCACACCAAAAAAGCACATGACATTTTTTTCTTATCAAGAACTAATGAAAGAGCAGAAGAGGGATATCTTCAAACTTGTAAAATGAAATTTCCACAAGATATTAACAATAATACTTCCAAATTCAACCTATGTGATATATATGGGTAATTGAAAGCTAGAGCTTTGAAAATGTACTCAATTTTTCAAACACAAAATATTTAACAAAATGTTAGGCTTTATGATAAGAGTTAAGGTCACATTACAATTTTTGCTCACACTTACATGACTGTTCAGCAAAAAGCATTTCAGCATATGTTTGAGTCTCATTAAGGACTCAAGAACCTTATGGGTTGCTGAGCCAGACACCATGCAATCCACTGAAGAATACACCATGGCATGAGCCACCAGCCAAACTCAAAGGATTTTCAAAACAACCACAGTAGCAAGGCAGCAGGGTGTGGGCGGAGAAAAGGTGGAGCATATGATCTCCAACATTCAGGAGGATTTCTCCCACACTGTGCTGAATTTATTAGAAAATACAGTAATTTATGAGATATCCTATTATTTCTTTCCTTGAAAATTATTGTTCCTGAGCAGACCTGAGTTTCACAGAGGATCTCTAGCTGTTCAGTATAGTACAAGCAATGCCCCCTGAGTGACACACAGAAAAACACACTAGAAAAAAGGCTTAGGCAAATATGTCTTCCTTGCCAACATGAGGAGAGACTAAAGTGTAATAGGTGCCCTCGCTATAGACAATGCAGGCAACTCCACTTGTTTATCAAAATCTAACCCTGGCCTTGCTCCAAATTCCATGTTTGATACCACAAAATACGAAGATTAGCAAGGGATGTCTCCTGGCTGATGGTCAGCTTAGCATGTTGCTTCACATACTAAGCACACAGAGGAAAAGTGTCAGGCACAAACCAAATCACACAAGAATCACTTTGATATCTGTCCTCTTTCTTTCTGCTTTCCACCCTTTCTCTTTTCCAGCGCTGCAACACAAGAGTAACCCACCTACTGCTCATGTCTTACTATTTTTCAGTTCAACTCAGTGAACAGACTGACAGCTGACACTATTGCTCTTAACCTTAGCCAAGGTCCAAGAGTGGGTGGCAACCCAGCCAACACTGCGTGGCTCATTCATGGAGTAAGGATTCATCTGTTACATCCAAGTGTTGGTTAGCATTCATCAAGCAGACCAAATACTTTCTCACATAGTTGCTTAAAGTCACCTGAGTAATTCAGTAACCATTTCTACTCCCCATTCACTCCACATTTTTTAAAACACACAGCCCAATGTTTTCTACAATACAGATTTTTAAGATCTATGTACCTTGATGCTTGTAACTGAGTATACTGGTGCCAATTCTAGCTTTGGATGTTTTTTGAGATGGAGAGGAAGGGCTTTTCCTTTTCTTAAGCTGGTCAGGTCCTCACTGACAATGTTTTTTTATTTGTTTGTCTGGTTTTATGTTCATTTTTTAAATACAAATACAGTCAAACCCCCTCATTTGCGAGGAAGGGGACAGCCCAGGGGTCTCACAGAAAGTCAAACTTGCAAAGAAGTGCAGGTCATTAATATGCATGCAGGCCACACCCATTGCTCCACCCCCCAGCACTCCAGAGCGCTGCAGACCATTTTTTGCCTCTCCCCTCGGACTGTCAGCACAGGGGGGCAAAGGGAACCATTTCTGAGCCCCCTCTGACTCAGGCCAGGCTTAGCCGGAGAAACTGCGCGCCCTCCCTGCGTGCCCTCCTCGGGGGGCGGGCCCGTCCCACCTCACAGGGAGAGCCAGCACCGCCCCTCGGCAAAGCAGAGGCACAGCGCATACGTGCTCCGGGGAACCTCGTGGACCCCGGAAGCCGGACTGCAAAAAAATTGCTTCGCAAATGGGCGGGGTGGTAAAGGAGAGATCGCGATGCAGTGGGGATTCACTGTAATTATATTACTGCAGTGAGCTCTAATTAGATATCCAATCCAACAGACTTAACTTTTGTACTTTACTCTCAAAGGACTGCATTATATTAGTAGTACAATTTGTTCAAAGAAAGTGGTCACTAATTTTTCAGTGTGCTCATATAAAATGAAGAGATATTAACTTATGGAAACATTTTTCTGAACTAAGTTACCATTGTCAAACGATGAACTTGTGAGACTGGATAAAGAAAATAGCCATTAACATAAATTAGTAGACTGCCATGAAACCAAAGGAGAAAAATAATGAGATTTAAAGCAGATTAGCATTAATTAAAAACCAAGCAAACAACCTACACATGAAAGAAAAAAAACCCATAATAAATCAGCCTCCAGTCTTCATTTACTGTACATATAATGCGAGGTTATTTTTTCTGACAACATTCTGAGCCTCTGCACATTGCAGCACCTTCTAATAGAAATACCACTCTCAGAACAGAAATAGCCTCATTTTTAGCTCTGTCTCCACTAAAAGTTTTTTCTAGTTTTTTTAACTCTCAATTCATCTCTGCATGACTGTTGAACCATAAATAATGATATCATTGTAATTAGTAATAAAAAAAATCAACTTAAAAGCAAAGTAATACATCAACTGATTTTTAAAGTGAGTTTGCTCAGAGTTCTTACACATGTAGTGCAGGTTCACTGCACAATTTACCTCTCCCTTATATTTGAACTACGTGTGGATGCTGCTCCTTCATTTTCTCAACACACCAATTGTCAGAATTATTCCCCAACAGAGAAGCAACTTCTCACATAAAGCTTCAGCAGATTCTATTGTCTTCTGCCAACCCAAGAGGATTTGTCTGAACCTGGCCATTATGGCTCTGATTTCATTCCCTTTGTCCTCTTGCTCTTTTTAAGTCATGAAACTGGTAATTAAAGCGGAATGAATCAAGATGGGGAGCTACCATCACAACAGGTAATTAAGCACTAACAATGAGAGAAATCCAATGCACCGAGCTAGAGACAATGAAGGATGTTTTTAATTGTATTTTTTTCACTTTCCCACTCCCACCATCTTCTCATTGTAACTCCCTCACTATAACATCTGCCACTGAGCTCTCACTTTTGGGATCTTCATTTCCCTCTTATCCCCATATTTCCACCTTACTGGAATTTCCTTTCCTGAAACAGCTGTTTGTATGCCTGCCTCAGCAAAGTGCTGTTCTGCTTGCAACAATAAAAGTCTCTCTATCCTCCCCATGTAATGAGCTATATATGCATCAAATTCATAGCCTGACATTATATTCCTGGTGCTTTTTTAGGACATTAATTATGTTACTTCAAGAAATTTGAAGTATGTTCAAAGCTTGATAGCACTGTGTGTGTACTACAGACTTATTCTGTCACTCTTGTGTTTCCTGTTTCAGCCTGCGGCACAATTTATATTCTGTGTCCTCATGATCAGACCTTCCAAAACAGTGGACACTTGCTCCTAACATATTTAGGAAAAAAATTAATCCTCTTTTTCTGGCCTCTTTCAAGGACAGATCCATCTATAAAATGCCTTGATCTTTTATGCGACAGAAGAGGTACTCACACACAGAAGCGCACACACAGAAGAAAACCTTCACTGAAAGATGAACTCATGGAGTGTTCTCCTCTGAGATGAATCCTTCTCTTTCTGAAAGGAAGGACAGACCCACATATTTCTGCAGCATCATTTTTCCTTTTTCTTCTCACAAGCAAGAATAGATTTACCGAAACAATAACAAAAAGCAATATAACAATGCAAAAATATATCTATTTGATCCAGTGTTACAAATCACATTTACATAACACACATGTGCAACATCAACTTCTCAAAAGCACTCCTGCAATATGAATGCACTTATCATTTGAGGCATTCATGCTCAGACCCCATTAAGTGCCACCTGTAAAATTAATTACAAGGCATTACACACACACAAACTAATGCTCATTTTATCTAAGAAAGGATGAGACTCTGAACTATAAATCACAACGCACTGATACTTTAGAAACTGCTCAATCTATGTGTGATACACAGGTCTGGATGGCAAACTTTTCTGGGGCTAAACATATTACCCTATATTTTATATTCCATGTCAGTAAATTTACTGTCACTTCATCATCCCAGTATTAGTCTGCTACTACCAGTTTGCCTTTGATGGTCTGTATCAAAATGAATAAAAAATGAAAGTTAAAACCCCCAAACATACTTGACTCCTTGATGGAAAAAAGCCAGACTGAAAGGACTTAAACTCTCTCCTACCCAGCTTCATAAAAAGAAAACCCTGAAATACCAACATTGAAGTTCTAGAAATTTATCATTATGTTCAAACTAGTAGAGAAAGCACTGACAATTTTTCCTACCTTAATTTTTAAATCTCAGCATAAAAAAGTGAACGTAGGCAACAACATATATTGTAAATAGGACTGAAAATCCTGCCAGAAATATGTATCGTCTTGATTACTTCAGAAAGAGATACCTTGCAACTTGAAAAATGACATCATTAAGGAGTCTCCCAAAACAGATTCCAGAGATGGCAAAATAATAGCTATTTCTTGTTTCCTTTTTTTTTTCTTACTTATAAACTCTTACTCCAACTTTCAGTTCAGCTTTGTCAGATCGATGGTATACAATTAAATACACTTCTCTACAATGCATTTGTTTGATTGACACAAGCAGTGCAGGCCACCTCCAGTTGCCTAACTGCTTCTAACTGCCAAAACCCTTCCAGGAATCATTGCCATGGTAGATGTCCCTGTGACAAGGGGTTTTTACAGCCACACATAGGCTTAACTCAGATCTTTTCACATTTTCTTCACCATTTCTCTGGAATTAGAACAGCCTTACATAATTCAGGGTAAGCAAAACTCCTGCTTGGTCACACCAGTGTTTCAGGATTATAAGACTAAACACGTCTGTGGATGCATGCCCTAAGTATTAAAAAATTGCCATGATAAAATTCAGGAAAAACCCACAATATAGAACTCTACTCAGTTTAGTCTCTTATGTACTGGTGACACACCAGGATACCTTTTTTTACTGCACTGCCCATTTTATTAAATAGCTGAAGAGAAAACAGTGCCACAGTAATTTACCATTGGTGACTACACCCAAATAGTTATCTGTTATTTTATGAGCTCACAGGCTGTGCATCAATTGCACCAGATTTTCTGAATTGTCTTCTCATAAGACCAAATAACCTTTTTCACAGTAGAGTATCATACCACCTTATTTCAAGTAATAAGTTTTATTGAAATTACTTTTTTTTT
The DNA here is from genome assembly GCA_013390025.1 of Pitta sordida. Lineage (NCBI taxonomy): Eukaryota > Metazoa > Chordata > Aves > Passeriformes > Pittidae > Pitta > Pitta sordida. The sequence goes on along the minus strand of WEKX01008966.1, from coordinate 170,723 downwards.
AAATCTCCTGATGTATGTTGTTTCTAAATATAAAGGTCATTAATAATATTGTAAGACTTGTTTTTGAAGGGTCATTTGGGAGAGAGGGAAAGGAGGTCAATTTTCATCTCCCTACCACCAGCAATAATCCAAAATAAGAAAGATAATACATCTATAGTTTGCATTTACACCGGCATAGTCAAGATCAGTATTTGTCATGTGGAGATAATAAGATGTGTTATATTCAACTTACCTATCACATCAGATGTCCATGAGACACAGTTCGGCCTCAATTTGAAAAAACCTTGACCTGTTGAATATGAAGCAACACATTTTCAGTCATGATGAAGTCCTGCCCTCTTTAGAACAGGTTAACAGGTCAAATTTTTGTGAGGAAGAACCAAAAGCACTTTGGCACCACATATAACTTAGCATCCCAAAGCTTTCTTTCACTTTCCATTGCAATTTGAATACTTACAGATAAAATAGATTTACCAGTCAGCAAGCTATCTCATTTTATTATTTATACAGTGGTCACTGGGGTTCAGTGTTTGGTTCTAAGAAGCATCTCAGAAAGATGTACAAAAAACCCTGAAGGTTGCTGATTGTTAAAAACTGGTACTCACAAATTCTTATTGTGCCCTTTGGACAAACCTGCAAAGATCATAAAACAAAACATGTTTTTCTTCCATTATTTCCACTTTTCATCTTTGCTCCTTTCTATATATTCTATCCTTCTCGGAGTAAAGTTGAAAGAACGGAATGGAAAAGAAGGGAAATGGAAAGAAGAACTATCAGGGAGATGAGGGGACTCTTCTGCCGACAGTATCATTACATCAATTGTATTTTTATAAAATCATCTCTCTGAAAATCATAGCTAGTATTCAGTTTTCTTATATTCACACAGCCTAACTGAGACTTGGAACAATTTTGCTGGACTTTCTTGANTTAGATGGATTCTACATCACTGGCTCCTTTTTCTGTAGTCCACAGGCTTACTATGGTCCATCCAATTCACAAGCAGCAGCGGGATGCCTGGAAGAACATCTCTACCCCTTCTCTCTTGAGCCTGGGGGGCCTTCGGGCTTTCAGCTTCTCGACGCAGGTTCTGAGATGGCACCTACATCTTGTTACTGAGGTTTTTTTTATTCTCTCTCTCAAATATGTTATTCACAGAAATGTCTCTATCTCCTTCTGCTCGTGACCTTGGCAGCGATGGGGCCCAGGCAAGAGCTGAGCTGTTAACCCCCTCGCTGCCAAAGCAGAAAAAACCCTAAAACCAGGACAAAAACAAAGCAAACAGAAAAACCCAGCCTGCATTCATCAGAAAGTAAGCAGAGGTGCACAATGCTCATTAATGTATGTAAAATATACCTCAACTGCAAATATTCTTGAAAAAAAAAAAGGTCAAGTTTTAGCTCTGTCCTAGGGTGGTGTGTATATATTCCATATCTTTGTGTTTTGGCTTGTGGATACCGGTCCTTAGCAACACCAAGGTTGTTTTCTGGTCATTTTCTCGCTATCTGTCCAGAAGATGAGAAAAAAAAATCAAAAACTGAGAAGCGGCAGTTGAAGGAAAAAAAATTTTTTTGGGGTAGCTCACACAGCAGCAGCAGAGGCAGGGAGCTGGTTGGAGCTCTCTGGCAGCCGTGGTTGTGTGGGGCTGGAGAGGGGCTGGGCTGGGGGGGTTTTCTCCAGCTTTTGGGAGAGCCCCTTTTTTTTTTTCCCCTTTTTCCTTTTTTGCTGTTTTTCCCTTGGACATATTTCTTGCTGCACTCCAGCCACTACAAGAGGGGAAGAGGGCCTGCAATTCCCTGTTTAATACTGTTGTACCTGGTCTGTGTACTCAAGTAAATAGTTTATACTTTTCACACTTCCCTTGTTTTTTTCCAAACCTGGTGAGGGGGTGGGGTGGTTTATTTTGTTTTTTCCTTGGCTCAGCCCCAAATTTGTCTCAAACCTTGTCAAACTCCCTACTAGCATGCCAGCAATATAACATGAATTTTTATTAGCTGACTGAGTTTGAGATGATACAATACACAATCTACATCTTTAGCTGTATGGAACTGTAAGTGTGCTACATTAATTGCCTCCCAAAACATGAATCCACCATTACTGACTTAAATTGTTTCACTGACTCCACATAAGCAGCACAAGAAAAAATATGCAAGTTAGGACTGCTTAACCTATGACATTTGATATTGATTTTTTAACGCAGTATCTATTAATGTGGGCCTTCCTACGTTTCCCTTGGTCATACGGATCCAGTAAACTTCACTGCACCAGGACGAGATCAGTAAGCAAAGGCTCAATCCCATTTGTACTCAGTTGAATGGCAGAACTTTCATTAACTTGATAGGGAGCTATGGCAGTGCCTGAATGGCAAAAAATGCCCTGCAGGCCCCTTTACTTGCCTGGAATTCTATCTATCAATATTTTAGGATATAAGAGGGAGGAAAAAACAAAAATAGGAGCTATTTGGGAGAATTGAGAGAGGGGATTATTTCCATGGTTTGTTTGTTTTTTTCTCGATCCATGTTTACACATACTCTAGTGCAAACAAGATAGTGAAAACTAACACTGTTACAATGCTGCAAGGGAAAAATCCAGCAATCTGGTTTCATACTACATCAGGAAATTTCCTCAGGAATAATACTGTCACAGCATGCTTGCATGGTATGAAACAGAAAGAGATGCAGACCATCAAGTTTCTAGTATTTCCTGCAAGCAAATTGTCTTGTCACGCACTTACACCTTCATATGACAGAGGAGTTACTGAGCACATTGTGCTGATTTGCATCACTTGTTTGCTATTGCAACAGCTTTCCTCAGGAACACTTCAATAATTAAGATATTAGCTTGAAGACAGCTGGACAATTAAATAATATATATATAAATAATGCACTAAATGTATCCACTATTTTCAAACAAAAAACTCAAAGCCTCTGTAAACTACACTTCGCTTTGCTTTAAATTTCCTGTGGTTTGAATACCTTTGAAGTAAAATTTGCATTATGTCCTTGAAAGGAGTCCAAGCCCTGCCTTTGAAACTATTAGGAGCAGGAAATGAATCCACTTCCTTTAGTCCCCTGCTGCTCTCAGAAAGGCCTTTCTCTACATTTCTCTGAAGGTGCACAAGTCCTGCAGACTTTAGTGGGTGGTCCTGGCATTTGAGCAGGCTCTGCCCCTAGAAGAACTGTGACTGAGTAGGGTTTTCACAGCTTCTTTCTATGAAGATCTCAAAACATCTTGAAGGAGAATGGCAGGATACACATTGGCATATCTACCTTATTTTTATAATCTACATTTGGCCCTCGAATACCACGAGTCTTGCCCTGCCCCACGCAGCCCTCTGTCCATGTAGAATGGCAGCTCAGTAATATGCAAATTTGGCCCCAGTTGCCCCACCCCTCAGCTCCAGAGTGACTGTGGAGCGCTCCTGGAAGTTTCCTGTGTGCTCAGAGGAGTGAAGGAGGTCTCCTCTGTCCTGTCCCCACCTGTGGCGTCCTCAGGAATCATGATGAAGGGGTCCCTGAGCCCATGCCGCCTCCCATACAAGTCCTGTGCTTTGGCTGCTGCCGCTGTGGGAGCTGCAGCAGGTGGAGGAGGCACCGCAGGACTGTGTTGTATACTTCTGAGCTCTCCCATCGTGTTCCCTCCCAGGGGACACATGTGGCCAGCTTGCTGGCGCTGGCAAAGTTTCCATGGCTGTCCCGCTCACATGTTTCAATGCCGAGTGCTTCCAGATAAAAAACTCTTCAAACCCAGGAACCTGGGATTTTTTTTTTACTACAGCAGAGGTTTGTGTAAATATCTCCTCTGGGATGTGGAGGCGGGTGAGGGGAGGGTAGGGAAGGGGAGAAAACAGCTCCGAATGGGGCAGGCAGGTGCAGCCGTCAGAGCCAGAGAAGAGTTAGAGAAGGAGACCGCTCCCTCCCTCCTGCATGCAGCCTGAGGCTGTCATGGGACCGTGAGGGATCATGCCAAGCTGTGCAGCACTGCTGAAACCAATCTCGGGACCTAGCGCTGGTCCTGGAGGTGGGAGGAGGGTAGCTGCACTGTGATTTTTCCCTTTGGAGCTGCCACGTCACTTTTAAACGTGCTGCTGCAGCACGCACATTTGAAGTGGAGTTTCAAAGCCTGTACTCCACACGGGCTTGCACTGACATCCCAAGGCTGGCTACACAACAGCCTGGCCCTGCTGGCAATGCAACGGTTCCGAGGCAGTGCCGGCCCCAGCCCTTGTCCCGCTCCCGCTGGAGTTGTGGAGCCCCAGAACCTGTATGGCGAGAGTGGGACTTGCTCAGCCAGTGTGCTCCTGGCATCAGTGTTACTATGGCAACCTAACTCAGCCTGGAAGCAGCCAGCACCCCTTGTAGATTCAAATGTTAATCAAGGTACTTGTCTTACTTAACATATGTTAAGAAAACCCAAGAAAGGAATACATACAGTTTGTATATTGTAATGTTTTAGTTAACTGCACTGGTGGAGAAACAGAGCAGAGCGAGAATCACTGAATCAGTAAGGTTGGAAAAGACCATAGAGATCATCAAGTCCAACATATCACCTGTTAGCTAACCTAACCTGTTACCTAACCTGTTGTCATCCTGCTGCCAACACCCATCCTACCAATAACACACTACCCTAATATCTAGGTCATGCTACCAAGTACATTATCCAACTTTTTCTTAAACACCTCTAGGGATGGCAACTCCACCACCTCCTTGTGCAGCCCATTCCACTGAGAGATCACCCTCTCTGTGAAAAGGCTCCTCCTAATGTCAAGTCTAAATCTCCCCTGATGCAGTTTAAGACCATGTCCTTTCGTTCTATCACTGGTAGCCAGAGAGAAGAGACTGATACCCAGCTGGCTACAAGTCCCTTTCAGGTAGTTGTAGAGAGCGATAAGGTCTCCCCTTGGCCTCCTCTTCTCCAGACTGAATAACCCCAGCTCTCTCAGTCGCTCCTCATAGGGCTTGTGTTCCAGCCCTTCTTCCTCATAAGCTCAGTCATAATTTCAGAATTATAAAACTTTAAAGGTCTAACTAACATAAGACCAAAACATGGATGGTTTTAAGAGATCTTTGTTACCTTTCAAAACACTTTACCATCTATAGTGCTGCTGCTTGTCAGATTTCAAAACCTAAGATCACAAGTGTATGTGCAGGCTCTTTAGTCTTCCAAAACAGACATACAAAGAAAGTCTCAGAAATAATGTCTTAAATAAAGGCAAGTGGCTTGGGATTCTCATACCCACTGAAACACCTCATTCACAATTGCTGACTAAATCCATTATAGGTGTTGACAGCTCTAGATCTATGTATTACATTTTGGTGAATAAATGCCACTACATAGTTAGCCTTTATAGAGCAAAGATTTTATTTTGTGTATAAATCTGTGTTTAATGAGCCTTGAAAGAGATGATTGCTATATACCAGCCTGCTGCATGCAAGCTCAACTGCCTCCAATTATATTGTTTATAATTATATAATTGTACAATATAATGTGTGTCCAACCGTTCCTGTGTTTTATTGCTGCAGAGCACTGTGACACCAGCATAAATCACCTTTTCACTTTCACAGTCAGCCTCTTTCAGTTTGCTTAGTCAGCCAACACAAATGCACACAAACTGCACTCTTGACTGCTGAATGCATCAAACCTGCTTACCACCCTCAGCAGAAATAAGAAAGTAATACAAGTGGTCAACTCACAAAGATGAAATGGGAAAGAAAGGTACTGTCTATATAAGGAAGTGAGGGAACAACAAAAAGGAGAAAAATCATTAGTTCAAAATCATACATGTTGCTTATGAATTTCATTTCTTAGGGGGTTTCTTATTGGCAAATGCTTCTGAATATCATGTTTATCCAAAATACCCATGAGAATGAGTGTAAAGCAGTTGACAGGGGCAGGAAATGTTCTCTGTACTCTTTGTATTCTTTGTATTATTCTTACTCTCTCCCATTTATGCTTTGCTCTCCTAAGTCTGGCAGTGCCTTAAGTGGCCAACACAGAGGAGTATAAAAGTTCTATGGGCAGAATGGGCTCGTTAGCCTCCCACCAACCATCTTAGGAGAAGGACAACTGTAATTTCAAACCTAGGCAGACATAGCTTGTTTTGCCCTGTAAGGCCAACCATCTAAGAGAAAGATGCTCTAATTAAACCTACATCCTATGGACTCTGCTGTCACTGTCCAAGCTACTGTCTAAGCTACTAGGTCCTGACAGATGAAGCCTAGGATTAAAGGGTGGGGCCAGTTCTATGCACGTTGAGCCTCACCTAAAAAATCCATTGTGCAGGCTTGAAGGATACCCCCACATTTGCAAAGTCCTGTAGCGACAGGTGAGGGACAAAATGGCAGGCAATAAGGTGCACTAGAAGCTGCAGATCCAACCCTGCGTGCAAGCAGTTCAGGGCATTGGCTGTTTGAGACTGACCCTGGAGATGACAGTCTTGTTTGGCAACATCCTGAATGACCAAGAAGACTTTTTCAAGGAGAGCACAGCTTGCTGCATATGGAGAGGGACCTAGAAAATGTGGCCGAATCAAAGCTCATCTCCACCCTCCACCTGGTTGGCTAACCATGGCCAATGGGCATCTTCTGATGTGGTCAAACAAAACCAAAGAGACAAAGGCATATGCCTGTCTCTAAAGGGGCACTAAAATTAACACTTGCATGGGAGAGGGATTTAGAGGGATTTAGGAGTAATGGTAGACAGAAAATTTAGAGATGAGCCAACAGTGTGCCCAGGTGGCTAAGAGGGCCAGTGGCATACTGGCCTGTATCAGGAACCCAAACCAATGGTAACTTATTTAACTTAAGATAATTGAAGGTCCATTCTAAGACTCTAAGTTACCTTGTCTGCAAGTTACTTTTTGCTGATGATGCTGCCCTTGTTGCTTATACAGAAACAGTTCTGGAGAGCTTAACATCCAGTTTTGCAGAGGCTGCAGAGTTTTTGGGCTGGAAGTCAGCTTGAAGAAGACAGAAGTTCTTTACCAACCTGCACCTCAGGAACCTTACCATCACCCTCATATCAACATAGGTAAATCAGAGCTTAGGTCAGTCCAGCAGTTCAACTATCTAGGAAGCATCATTTCCTTGGATGGTAAGATTGACAGAGATAGACAACAGGAAAGCAAAGGCATACAGAGCTTTCTTGAAACTTCATAGCAGAGATTGGTGTAACAAACACCTGAAGAAAAGTACAAAGATTAGTGTTCATAGAGCCACTGTGCTGTCTACTCTTTTATAAGGGTCTGAATCACAACCCCATACATCGCTACCGACTGGGGACTGAGTGGCTGAGAGTGGTGAAATGGAGAGGGATTTAGGAGTTATGATTGACAGAAAACTTAATATGAGCCAGCAGTGTGCCCAGGTGACTAAGAAGGCCAATGGCATCCTGGTCTGTACTGGGACAGTGTGGTCTGTAGGACTTCGGAAGGTATCCTTCCCCTGTACTCGGTGCTGGTCAGACCACATCTTAAATACTGTGTCCAGTTCTGGGTTCCCCAGTTTAAGAAGGATGTTGAGCTGCTTGAGAGGGTCCAGAGAAGGGCGACAAGGATGGTGAAAGGACTGGAGAACAAGCCCTATGGGGAACAGCTCCAGGAGCTGGGGTTGTTCAACCTGGAGAAGAGGGGCTCAGAGATGACCTAATTGCTGTTTACAACTACCTGAAGGCAGGTTTCAGGTGAGTGGGTGTAAATCTCTTCTCACAGGCTGCCAGCACCAGAACAAGAGGACATGGCCTTAAGCTATGCCAGGGGAGGTTTAGACTGGATGTTAGGAAGAGGTTTTTCACAGAGAGAGGGATCTCTCAGTGGAATGGTCTGCCCAGGGAGGTGGTGGAGTCACCATCCCTGGAGGTGTTTAAGAGAAGACTCGATGAGGAGCTTAGTGACATGGCCTAGATGATGGGAGGCTTGGATGGATGGAGTGTGGTGCCCGTGGTTCCACGTTTGTGGGCCTGATCCCTGAGTGGGTGTTCACTTGGGAGTTGGATTAGATGATCCTGTGGGTCCCTTCCAACTCAGAATAACCTGTGAACGTTTGAACCTGTGAATCATGGGTCATCTACTGCCATCACCTGTGACTCCCTGAATGCTTCCATCAGTGCTGCCTCCATACAAACCTAAACATCCACTGGACTCATTATGTGACTAATTTTGCTGTCCTTGAATCGACAGGGGTCACCAGTATTGAGGCTATACTATTAAGAACGTAACTGCGCTGGGCAGGGCACATTTTCAGGATGGAGGATCATTGCCTCCCTAAGATTGTGCTTTATGGTGAAATCACCCGCTGCTGCAACAGATGAGCCCCAAGGAGGAGATACAAGGACTCCCTGAAACAACACCTCAGCCTTGGCCATACTGACTACCATCAGTGGTCCACTCTGGCCTCAAATTGAGAGCCATGGAGACACACCATCTATAACGTTGCTGCCTCCTTTGAAAACTCATGTAGAATTAATTTTGCCTAAGGAGACTTTCCACTGTGCCTTTTGCACCTGGACTTGTCTATCCTGCATCAGCCTTTTTAGTCATCAGCGTGTTTGTAGCAAGTGTGGCTAGAACCCTTTCTTTACCTTCCTTTGTGAGGCTTAGCCATGATTATTCTTACTCCTATACGAACACCGCGGTATTTGCTGTAATGGCACTAAACTTAGCACGAATCTTATTAGGAAACACACTGTCATGCAGCTAAACACCTACACAAACCTCTCTTCTTTTCCCACCTTCAAAGACCAACATTTCTACTCTCAGTTCCATCATTTGAAAACTAACTTAAATTTTAATCAGCAATTTAATACACTGGAACTCAGCATGTAATTATACCAATTCCTGTCACAGAAATTTAAGCCCTAAAATCATCCATAAAGCCCTAAAACCATCATCCTTTTTTACTTAATAGGGACAGCTTTTTTTTTTGTTGTTGTTTTTTTTTCAGAAGCCATGCTGTACAAACATTCAAAGGTAACAAAATTCTTATTTTAAAATATGGCATAAAAGCCCTCTGCCTCTCTCCTCCCTTCAATCACACTCCTCACACAGGAACTTCTTTTCTCTTTGGCTCACAAGTCCTCACACCCACACCTCCTGGCCTTTTAATCAATGAAGCTCCAGTACTGCAAACCCATCAGAAGGGCTCTCATCAGTCTCCCCACCGGTGGAGGAATGCACACAGCTGCCTACTACACTCACATCTCTATTCTTTTTGCTTTTGGCTGCCTGTAAAGCATTGACTTTGAGTTGGCACAAGCTGACTTTTCGAGCTTGCAGCTTAGCTTTACTTCAAATTAATATACTGAATTTTAACAATCTGAAACTATGATCTTTTTAATGTTTTCAGAGTCATTACATGGCTAGAAGTTGAGCCCTTTAAAGGAGGCTTCAGGCTTCACATCTTTTCAGCTACCTCGGTCTGTCCTCCCCCCTCATAAGCATTTACACATAGGTGATAGGTTGGACTTGATGACCTCTATGGTCTTTTCCAACCTTACTGATTCTGTGATTCTGTGATACACACCTTTTAAAACTACAGCACTTGAAGGCTCCTGTAGAGCAGAATGCATCTCTGTATGCTTGATGGCTCAAATCACTGTCTTCTGAAACCCACTATTGTTATTTTAACATCTTGGACAATTTACTAAATTGGGAGAAGCTGGTTTAAAACTATGACTAATTTTTTCAGTGTTACCAATGAAATTACTGCAAACAACTTTTCAGGTCAATTAACTTCTATATTGCATATCAGTTCCTAAACAAACTCTTAACTAGAGTCAATGACTTCAGAAAAGCAAGAAACCTGAACATTTTTCAGGTTGAGATGCTGCTTTGAAACTGCAGACTAACTTAAAAATTAAAAATCCCCATGTAACTATAATTATACGGTCATTTTAAAATAATAACTGCATGACTTTCTTTGATCTTGAGGAAATGTTTCACCATTATTTATCAAACAACTCAAATTTATATGCCGTTTTTATAATTCTTCAAAATTACCTTAATACAAATATTTGCATTGTGTTGAATAGAAAAATATCAAGTAACAAAAAAAAAAATCACTATCTCATAGTTTTATCTGATTGCCACAGCAAGAAATCCCACATATATGACAATATTAACTTGCATTTAGGTTTAGCAAATCCTTTCCAACAGACAAGCAAACTTGTTAAACAGAATCCAAGCACAAGCCAATTAAAGGAGGCATGCAAGGGCAGGTGGGAAAAGGTGCACTGAAGAGGCAGTCCACAGAGACTGTCTCCCAGTCACTGCTTTTCTTGGTCACTACAAAGACGCCTGGGGCTGACTGCGAGGCCACAGGAAAAAGCAATGTACTTTCAGTGTAGAACATAGCACCCCTTTTATTCCCAGCACAGTTTCCAGATCCCCAAGACTACTCAAATATACTAACCCAATTTCCAACTGTTGTGGTGCCTTAACTAAAAGAACTGGTAGAGTTTCTCACTGTGTCCTTCCCAGGTGCTCACCCTTTTTCAAGGTGAGCATCCATGCACCTTTCCCTGAACAGTGACGCTCATTATCACATATTATTATTATTATTATGATTGATGATAGAAGAGACTTTTTCTGCTAAACTGTGAGGGCATATGTACAACTTAAATTGCTAAAGCAATTTAAAATACTTTCACTTTCTCTTCCTGTTACCAAGTCTCTGGAATTTACTCTTCCACATTTACAAGGTTTTCTCTGCAAAAATAATGACAACACTTCTTTTTTTTTTTTTTTTTTTTGGAGAAGTACCAAGGTTTCAAGTGTTATCCTCATCCTTTTTCTATTTTGTTGTAAGGGAAGGAAGGGTGAGCATTGCAGTAAGGAGAAATAGCCGTTTTGAGTGCAGTACCTTGAGTACATTACCTGGGGAGTAGTTCCATAAGACTCCACTGTTCATGAGCAGTGCCTGATGAATGAAGAGATGACACTGTGTATTTCAGCATTTTAAGTAAACATGCATCTGAACTCTTCTCACTTGGCTTGCTTTCGAGCAGAAAATTAGGTCCCAGCAAAAGAGGGAGGAAGCACTCAGCTAAGTGATTCAGGTTTTGACCATGTTCTTTAAAGGTTGTTTTCCTGACAGCTATATATGGACTCCTTAGTCTCCAGATGATGCAGTGAAGCATCTTATATTGCATATTTAGTTTTATTTATTAGTATTTATATTTATATATTTATATCTATTTATAAGTATTTATTTTTAAGTATTTCTTTATTTATAAGCATTGCATATATAGATTTCTAGTAATTTTGTACAAGTTTTCTAAAGCATAGTTTATATAGTTTTCACTAATTTTCACTTCTGCTAAGATTTTCTACAAGGTGGGAATGTTAGTCAAGATAAAGGACCTTGATTGTTTGTGAAGGTTGTACTGAAGAGGAGCCGTAACAGCTGTAAAGCCAGCTAAAGCCAGTCCAGGATGCTTGAAGACGTTCCAGAGGACTGGTGGCATGCCAAAGGACCAAAAAGTTAAAGGAGGAGGATGAAGATAGGAGGAAGAAAGGGTCTTTTTGAGACCCCAGACGCAAAATGGAGGCGTGTCAGACATGTGGTGAGGGCAGAACTCAGGGAGGGATAGCTGAGGATGATGTAATGGTTAGATAGTCCAACTAGATAATTGTATAAAAACTGTAGAACCTATGCAACTGATGTGTTCCACTTGGCATTTATCTCTGGGGGCACTTGAAATCTTAAATAAAGAATGCTTACCATTTAATTACTTGAAATTAGTTTGGATACCATCACAGAAATTACTTAATTTGTGTTGTTCTGCACTTTCGGAATATCCATGTAATATAAAACAATATCAGCTGTAGAAGAACTCCTTCAGAATTTTTTTTCTTAAACTACCCCTCTCTGGAGATGTGGTATCATATCATTAACTGAAATAGTCATAGCTTTAAAAGAAAAAAAAGTGTGAGCAAGTACTCCTAAGCAATAGTGCATATTTCAATCCATACTGAAAAACAAGAGTGAAGGTAGAAAGAAAAGTAGAAAGAAAAGTACATCAAATTTAAGAGGAAAGGAAGAGTCTTCCTGTTGTAACCGTTGATAAAGGCCACTTTCCACCACTCCGAGGTATAAACCGACAGTGGATAAGAAAGCAGCTGGGAAAGAATATGCATTAGATACCAGAATTTTTGCTGAGAAATCGAAACTTGCTACCCTGTAGATACTAGACATATCAAACACTTCAAAGAGGTATCAGCTTACTACACACACACAGATGAACTGTTTCTTCCACAGGCACTACTATTTCATGCAGCAATTTTCTGGTTGCCTTTTGTGTTACCAGAGAAAATAAAATCTTCATTTTTTAATCTATGGAAGTCCTGGAAAATGTATGCTTAGCTTGCCAAACTGTATGCACTTTAAGCCTTGAATTTGCAAAAGCTTAAATGAAATCTGAGCAATAAAAGCCCTACATAATATATTATTTTTCCTCGAATATGGGGGGTAAAATGCACAACTGAAAGACTTCACACAGTTATGTGTGGTTGCACACCTAACAATGGTATCGCTGACAAAGAGCTATTAGTCACTACAACAATCTTGGAAAAAGTGCTCAACTTACCAAATTTTATATACATTAGCTTTCTTCACAAAGTTGAAATATTACAAGAGGATAAAATATTCCTGCTTCAACAGCTTCATCAAAAAATCTATCTCTGTTTAAGAAAAAAATGTGATGTTAGTGCATGTGAATGTAAATTTTTCACTTCTCATTTCCTTGAACACTCTGGTACCAAAATTTTGCACAATAGGTTGTTTCAATTTATTTAGTTTCACAGAGTAGGATTTCAAACACATTCTTCCAACTCTGTTTTTCAGACAACGCAGCACAACTGAGGGAATGTGGTGTTCTGTTTTCGTCCCCTGTTTAATGGATATTCATTAATTAAAACAGCAGTGAAAGTAGAAGTCTTTATTTACAGGCTGATCAAGCATGGTATGCCTCAAACTGATTCTGAAAAGAACTTGTAGATGCACTATGTATTTGAATTCAAAATAGAATATGAAAAAATTCCCTCAAAATAAAATCACTGAGATTTGTTTTAACAGAACATGCTAAAACATTTTTTTTTAAGAAATGGAAATGAATAAAGCGAAGATAAAGGCAGAAGAGGAGTCTTTTCCTCAATATTAGATTTTGGTATATAATGAGGTTCATGTCCTTGCTGACAGCTGACAGGTAAATACATTACTGCAAGTAACCAATATACATTCTTCAATCAAACACTGGAAGTCCACATCAGGAATTAAATTTCTGAAAATGCCCTTCCCTCTAAACTTTTTCCCCCACAATGCTTTCTTTCCTTGAAAAAGTAGTTTCATTACCCAATGAAAATTTTATTAGTATAATTTTAAAGGCTGGATATCATGCAGTCATTCATGATACCATAGATACCATAAGACACAATAACGTAGTTCAGCCATTGGTCACACACATTTTTACTGTGGGTGTCAGGCAGGGATGGGTTCAAATATTATAGAACTTGAAAGTGAACAGCTTTTCCGTTTCACTTGTAAAATACATGACTGATTACAAAGCTTAAATCGTGGGTGTGGTACTCATATCAGGATTGGCTGTCTTTCCACATCGGATTCATCTGCAAGAAATCTCAAAGCTTGTCAACATTGGCATTCTAGGGTCTGCATTTTTCACAGGAACAGACTGAGAAAAACAGACTCTCTCTTGCCTCTGAAGCACTAAAAAGAGATGGGTTTTGGCCATGTTTTTGAGCCCACTGCTTGGGCTGTGAGCAAGAAGAATTACTTCAAAGGCCAATGATTGTTTATAGAAGATTTTAAGTTTATTTTCAAGCTTCACCTATGCAATCAGATCTTAGGTCATCTGCCATATTTACAAGAGCCCAAAATTTCAACAGCCATATGTTTGGACGCTGTGCCTAGAAGGGTCTTCAGTTTTGGAGGAAATGCTTGCTTTGTGCAGGAACTGAGATCCATCACTGAATGTTTCTCTCTCCTCTGAAATTATTTCTACACCTCCTAAAGCAATTTATTGGCTCACTGGGAGGACAAGTAACTCCCTACTTTACAGAAAGGAAAATGGGCAACCTAATTCTCTTCTGTGAATTCATGTGGCCTCTTTAAACTCCTCACAAAACCCCACTGGGAAGTTGCTCTGAAGCATTTTCAGGGCTCTGGAGGGCTGTTCTCCCTTCTGAAAATGCTGACAGTATCCCTGTGTCTCCTTTTAAAGATTTTGTCACAGTTAAGACATTCAGAGTTTCTTTTCTGAGCCTATCAGTATTTCTCCAGGGTCTCAACCAGCTCTAAAAGCATAAGAGAATAAAAAAAGAGGCATGTACCTTAACTGCCTGTTCCTTTCCAGAAGTACTTAAATCCTTTTACTAATTCTTCACCAGTTTACCAAAACCATTCATCTGATGCTTTTTTGTTGGTTTGTTTGATTGATTTTAATAATATTGGTTCAATTTTTAGCTCTGTCCCCTCATACAAATGTTTCCCTGCTTGAAGCCTTATGGATTCTGCTTGGACTTTTTAGTATAACTCCTTTGTATAGGACACTAGTTGTTTTGGTTTTTTTGTTGTTTTCTTTTTCCCCAACTCTGCTGCTTCTGCTGAACTAGCAACTACTAAGGGATCTAGCCTGATTTTGCATGAACTAAGATGTCCCACGTATTCACACTGTAACCCATGAATGAAAACAATTATCAAGGAACAGCAAAGCTAGGAAGCACATTGCCTGTGTACTTTTATTATTATTATTATTATTATTATGAGTTGGAAGGGATCCACACGGATCATCTAGTCCAACTCACCATCTAACACCCGTACAGAGATCAAAAGCACATCCCAGAGCGGTAACACAAACCTAGTTCCCTCACAGTCTAGCAGGCCACTCCGAGCCGGAAGGGACCCACAGGATCATCCAGGCCTATACCCCCCAGCTAGAGCATGTCACTGAGCTCCTCNGTCAGGCATGGCCAGAACCAGGCGAATGGCCACAGCCAAAACCACAAGGGCGTCTAAGAAGGCCAAACCCACAAGGCAGGTTCGGATGCAAGCTACCCCTGTGACAGCGGACCTGGCTGTCCAGAACTCTGGCTGCAGGGAATGCCTGAGCCTGTTAGGAGCACAGGAGGACAGCCTGCAAAACACCTGTGCTTGCTGTGAGCTGGTAAGCGACCTGCTCTCCATGATAACAGGGCTAAAGGAAGAAGTAGAAAAACTGAGGAATGATTGCAGTTATATACGGGAAGTGGACAGTGTGCTCCCAACCTCTGGGGATTCTCTCCACATGTGTACTTAAACAGCTCTTAAGAAGCCTGAGTCCAATCAGGCAGCTGAGATGAGCATGGGCTGCTCAAGACCACTGGTATCTCCGTACAAAGCCCCTTCAGCCTATATGGACTTCTGAAAACAAGTACAGCACAGACACGCCGGCTATGGATGTGCATACAACCAGCCTGGATCCCAGGGATATTTATTTCCCCAGACTTCAGGCTGCAAGACCGACCCTAGAGTTCTTCCACCTCAGAGCTGGCCCTGGAAGCCATCTGTCCACATCCACACATATTTGAACATGATCTGTCTGGTGGGAGTTGGCTCCCTGTGGGTAATGGTGCCGGTGACAGCACTGCCTCCTACCCTTCACCAAAGCACTGTATCCCATGCCATTGACAGATTAGCAACAATGAGGATGTGCACCTATTCTCAGTCTTCATGGTGGAAGAACATCACCAAACTCACTAAAACTCAAACTGCACCCACACTGCTGTTTCAGATACAAGTCCCATATTTCCAAGAGGAAAGCAAGGAGAAGGGAAATTTCTCCCTTTGTATCTTGTGAATACTCATAGATATTTTCTCTATGAACATTCAGTGAAAGAAAATATGAAATGCAATGATCTGATGAGATCATAGACTGCATTAATTTATTACAAATTATTGAAATATTTTCTAATATGTTATATGTGACATCTTTTTTTTAAGTGAAAGAGGGCTTTGGATACAGTCCAAAGGTGTTTCCTCATTTAAAAAACTCCAAATTCTTCAAATCCAGGAGGCCCCCTTTAACTTTTTCCTAATCTGATTTATGAAGTCTCAAGTAACAATGATTACTCTTAGTATTTATGGTGCCATAAAAATATCATTAAGTTCATGTAAAAATTAGTTCAGTCTCTTCCTCTGTCCTACCTATCCTCTAGCCTGCATTTGCATTGGTTGGTATCAGAAAAGAAAAATTGGAAAGCTTTGCAAGTCTAAGGTCTACAACTCTGTGACATTTTTCTAAGGACAACTACATAGTTGCACTAGTAAGTTATAACACTGGTAAAATACCTCCTAGAACATAAAGTTTCATAAATAATTTTCAGGCATCACAGACATGATTGGGAAAAATTGGTGAATTTTGACCTTATGTGTTTGGAAAATCGTAGATCAAAACCTTGGTCATAAGAGCCTCAGTAACAAAAATACTGGTCTTTTTGGTGCAATTTTAGACTGCTACAATATGGACATTAGAAAAACTTTCCATAGGTAAAAGTGTTTGATTTTAATTAGTGCTTTCCAAAACCACATTTGCATATTTTTGCTTGTGAATGCATCCCTCATTAATTACTAGTAAGGCCATAACTTGCCACTGCTGCAGAGTAATGATTGCACTATGATAATACCTGAGTTTGGAGATCCTGGTGGGATTTCAACATTGTATTTAACCTCACAGTATGCTCACTGGATGCTTTGAGGTACTAAGCTGTAGATTTTTGTTGTCAAATCACATTCTATACATTTTAAAACCAACTGTCTCAGCTTAAACTTGAAGATCTATCCATAAATAAAGCATGGGCATGGCAGAATCTGAAGAAATGCACTTTTTTATCTTGTCAACAGTGTCTGGTAGATTTCTATTAAAACTTCAAAGGCATGCATAGCTGAAGGTGAATCAAATAACATGTCTGATAGTACTGGGAGTTTGCAAGGATCACTCAAAAAACCACAGCTTGCTAAAGAGAACCCTAGAGAAACAGATCATTCATTAAAACACAAAAAATTAAGTTGGTAATTAGAATAAGAGTGATTACAATGAACACCTTGGGAACACATATAGTAAAATCTGAAACATAGAAACTGTTGCAAGCATTCTGGTTTAGCTGCTTAATAATAACCATTTAACATCTATATAGTTCTACCTTAAGTCAATAAATGCTGTCCTTCGATTACATAGCTTTACTAGTTTTCTGGAAAAAATGTTAATGTATTCCTATGTTTCCATATCATCTGAAATCTGCTCATTTTTCCCAAGTTCTCAATTATTTGCAAGGAAATATATACATTTATATACTTTATGCTATGCTAGTCCTCAATCACATATATTTTTGCTCTCACTGTAGAAATAATGCCAGTCAAACAAAATTAGGGAGACAATTATTTTATTGTTTCAAGTTTCTCTACTACATCTGTACTGTAGAAGCATAAACATTTCACAGGTTCACAGGATATTCCAAGTTGGACCCACAAGCATCATCTAGTGCAACTCCCAAGCAAAAGCCCATCCAAGGATCAAACCAACAACCCTGGAGCCACGCTCCATCCATCTGAGACTCCCACCACCTAGACCATGTCACTGAATTCCTCATCCAGTCTTTTCTTAAACGCCTCCAGGGATGGCGACTCCACCACCTCCCTGGGCAGACCATTCCACTGAGGAATCACTCTCTCTGTGAAAAAGCTCTTCCTAATATCCAGTCTAAACCTCCTCTGGCATAGCTTAAGGCCATGTCCTCTTGTTCTGGTGCTGGCAGCCTGTGAGAAGAGATTTGCACCCACCTGACTGCAACCTCCCTTCAGGTAGCTGTAGACAACAATGAGGTCACCTCTGAGCAGATATGGTTCTTCTGAACCCTGCCCCGATATACATGTTTATATAGACATGAGGAGGGTTGTGAAGTATAACTATGCAGTACACAGTTGATAAAATGTCTTGCATAACAGCTTTTATGTGGTTTGAGAAGTCTTCTTCAAAGTACAAAGACAAGTCGTAAATAGATTTTAGACAATGCAAGTATCTTCAAAGTTACTTGGTGCCTGCACACTGCAGCTCAGCAAGAGATGAGAATTTATTCTCTTTCCCAAGCCCTTTTAAAATACAGTCGGGTCTCCTATACCACGGAACCATGGTCTTATACAAGTCCCGTGAAGCCGTACTTCTGCGTTGAATGGCAGATCATTAATATCCAAATTTGCCCTGCACCCTCACACGGCTCCCCAGCACTGTTTCGGCACTGTGTTGCTGTGTATCCGTTGCCAGAGCGGCCGTGCTGGCGGGGCACCATGCGGCGGGGCCACTGCCGCTGCCATTTTGGGGCCAGGAGGAAGCGGCGGGGCCGCTGCCATGGCTGTGCGGGTTGATTTGCATATTCATGACTGCCTCATATGAATATTTGTGCGTGCCTGGTCACACATGTGCAGTTACGAAAAGGGGCCTCCTTAATCACTGAAAAATCATGCCGCTAAGATGTGAAGCCGCAATATGGGGGGCGCTAAGTGCAAGAGAGCTGACTGTACTAATTGCGTTTCACATGGACATCTCCCTAGTTTTAAATGACAGGAAGATTATCAGAACTGAGGGTTTCAGGTTCTTGATAAACTGCAGGGATTTATTTCTTTTATGATTCCTAGGCTCACTCTAAACTTACAAGTAAGTACAAGTTTCAGTGATGAAAATGTCAGCATGATCCTCTCACCTCAAATAAGTAAAACAACAAAAGCAAAGGTCTTCATAAATGGGTAAAAAATTCAGTAGAGACCAATTTGATAGCTGGTCACCTGTAGCTCCAGTAAGTGACTATTTGACATACTGTCATTGACTTTTCTTAGTTATCTATTCCCCCTCAAGGCACCACACTAATTTTTGAAGATTAAATACAGTGAATCCTCTCTGTATCACGACTTCTCCTTCACGACCTTGCCCATTTGCAAAGCAATTTTTTCGCGGTCCGGCTCTGAGGATCTGCAATATTTCATACCCAGTGCATGTGCTCTGCTTCTGCTTTGCCGAGGGGCGAGGCCGGCTCTCCCTGTGAGGCGGGATGGGCCCACCCCAGGCCTGGCTCTCCCTTGAAGGGGATGGAGGGAGGGCTCGGGGTTTCCCCGGCTCAGCCTTGCGTTTACACTCCTGCCGTACTGTGCCTGGCTCCTGAGCTGGTCCTGTGTGTCTCCGTGCCCAGTTCCTACAGTGGAAGGGTCACGCTGCACTATGTCCCAGGCGGCCACTGTGACCCACGCAGACCATCACAAGACATGCCATGTATTAGTATGTACAGTGTATGTATGCACGTATAATTTATAGAATTTTAAAAAGTGTTGTGGAAGCTTTATACGTGCTGACTTTCTCAACGGCTTAATAAAATTCAAACTGCCTTCAGGGGCTCTGGACTGGTGACAGCAGGGAGCACCTGGGGGGCTGTGGGACGGGGACGGCCACTGTGGAAAGCAGAGCAGGTCCCTCAGTGTCGCTTGCCTGCCCGTGTGTGCGAGCTGCAAGTGGGCAGTGCTTGTGTGTGTGTGTCTGTGTTACTCTTTCCATGGCTACAGGCAGGAAAGGCAATGTGGTCTGTGCCCAGGGACTGCCAGCCGGTGCACCCAGTGATGACATAGCCGCAGCGAAACTGCCCGACAAGTGAGGCAAGCGTTGTGTGCTGGGATGCGGCAGCGGTGGGGTGTTCCCACACTGCTGTCACTGTGCCAGGAGGAGGTTTCTGTTCCCTCACCCTCTGGGACCGTAGTGGCGGCGCTGCCTTGCTGCCTCTCCCGGCACCGGTGGATGTTAAAGGGAAAGAAACTTCAATACCGAAGTCCCTGCCCTGCCATAAGCGCACGGGGTGTCTCAATGTTGCAAAGTTAAGGTTTTTCCAGGCTCCAAGAATGCTGACCAGAGCTAAGGGACACTCCTTCCCCACCGCGGTGACAGCGTGAGCGCGCGTGGGCAGGGCGAGCACACACGGGACGGCGCGAGCAGTGGTGCCGGGCCGGGCTGGGCTAGGGGGGGGAGCAGCGGCACGGAGTTTGCGCTGGGAGCACACACAGTCAGAGCAGCTGCTCAGAAATGGTCCCCTTTCCTCGCTTGTGCTGAGAGAGACAAGGGGAAGGAGCAGAGAATTGTCCACAGAGCTCCAGAGTTCCGGGGGGTGGAGCAATGGGCGTGGCCTGCATGCATATTAACGACCTGCAGTTCTTTGCGAGATTAATGTTTCGCGACGCCTTTGGCCTGTCCCTTTCCTTGTGATGGAGGAGGTATAGCTGTACTATACTTTTTCTTAGTTTTTACCTGCTAAACTTAAGAATCATAAAAAAAATACTTTAGCACTGAACCTTGGTAAGGAAACCACAATCATACATTCAAAATATGTACTTATAATCCTTCTTATTTTGGAAACATTATAAATAGTTATACAAAATAAAAGAAGTAATTGCTGCAAACTATTTATAAAAAAGCAAGAAAAAGAGAGCCCTAAACATCGTTTGTTATGTTTTCAAGTATGGATGCTTTGACTTTGCAGAGCACCCTTACATGTGAATTTCTGAAAGCATAAAAAAATCAGGATTATTTTATATCATGGATGGCATACTTGCCATTAAATATAGCTTTCATGAGCCTCACAGTCCTCTAGGGTGCATCACACATCTACATGGTACACCTGACTGCTAGGCCTGATATTTTTCCTTTTTTAAACCAGTAAATGACTAAAACCCCCGCATAAATCTGAAAACTCTCAGTTGGATAAATTTCTCAGAGGATTTTACAAAGAAAGTTTTATTCCCAGAAAGAGCTAAGAAAGAAACACATACCTCATTAAATTTTTGCCAGAAAAAAGCAGTCCCCTCCACTGTCCCTCAGATTTATCACACAGACAGCTGCTGAGTCAGGCAGAAAATGATACTACAAAAAAACCAATCCAGATTCACAAAAAGGGAAAAAGAATATAGAGACTTGCAGGACGTAGAAAAAAAATACGTAGCCTGGAACTGGACTCCCTTGCTCAGTAGCACTAAGGAAACCTAGGTATGAAGAAATAAAATGTTATCTATACTGTCCTTCTGGGAGTATATGCATGCAGGTCTGGTCAGAGGCTGACAGTTTTACTTCCTCATTATTTATGTGGGTTTCTTAAAGTCCATAAGAAGGTTCTCACAGAAATTCATATCATCATGGAAGGACAAAGTAACTACAGCCTTAGTAAAACCACTCCAGCATGAAGCTATATGAAGCCACTCTACCCTTTGAGGGGCATTGGATGTGACAATTTTCCATTAGATGGTTTTACTGAAAGAGATCCAAAGCATTGGCTCAATAATCACTTCTCAACAGTGATAGTACAACCATCATTTTTCTCTGAAGAAGCTTTTTACTAAATGCTGTTACCATATGGAAATTACCAACAGACTTTTGTCCATCTGTTTTCAAGACTGGGACATGGCATAAAGACAACTGTTTCCTCTTGGTTGATGATATTCTCCTGCAGAAGAGTAAATGTGCAATGAATGAACATGACTTTCAGCCTACCAGCCAATTCTCTGGGGTTGTCTGTTTGTCTGAAGTAGCCACAAACCCAGAACAAGCTCAACGAGCACAAATCTCTACCTTGTGGTTTGCTTGCTGTTCCCAGTAGGGCTTACTTTTGGAGGGAGAATACATCTGCACTAATCAAACTGTTTTCACAAACAGCAGAGCAGGCTGGGAGTTTCCTAATGAAAACACATCCATGTCAGGAAGAACTCCATACTCCACCAAGTCCCAAACCAGAAAACACAGTGCCTGCCAGTGTTCAGCCCCTCACACAATATGAGATTTAACAAGTCCAAGTGCCGAGTTCTTCACTTTGGACACAACAATCCCATGTACTGATATCGGCTGGGCCATGACTGGCTAGAGAGTGATGAAATGGAGAGGGATTTGGTAGTAATGGTTGCCAGAAAAGTTAATATGTGCCAACAGTGTGCCCAGGTGGCTCAGAGGGCCAATGGCATCCTGGTCTGTAACAGGAACAGTGTGGTCAGTAGGACTAGGGAAGTAATTCTTTCCCTAAACTCGGCACTAGTCAGACCACATCTTGAGTACTGTGTCCAGTTCTGCATTCCCCAGTTTAAGAAGGATGTTGAACTACTTGAGAGGGTCAGGAGAAGGGCGACAAGGATGGTGAAAGGACAGGAGAACAAACCCTATGAGGAGCGACTGCTGGAGCTGGGATTGTTCAACCTGGAGAAGAGGAGGCTCAGAGGTGACCTCATTGCCATTTACGACTACGTACCTGAAGGGAGGTTGCAGTCGGGTGAGTGTAAATCTCTTCTCTCAGGCTGCCAGCACCAGAACCAGAGGACATGGCCTTAAGCTACTCCAGGGGAGGTTTAGAGTGGATGTTAGGAAGAGCTTTTTCACAGAGAGAGTGATTCCTCAGTGGAATGGTCTGCCCAGGGAGGTGGTGGAGTTGCCATCCCTGGCGGTGTTTAAGAAAGACTGGATGAGGAATTCAGTGACATGGTCTAGGTGATGGGAGTCTCAGATGGATGGAGCATGGTGCCTGTGGCTCCAGGGTTGTGGGTTTGATCCTTGTGTGGGTGTTTGCTTGGGAGCTGGACTAGATGATCCTTGTGGGCCACTTCCAACTCGGAATATCCTGTGATCCTGTGAGACTGTGGTTGACCCAATTTAAGGGGCAGCACTGCCTCCAACTCCTCCATGAGGAGACATTTTAACAAGCAGCCTATACCTTCCATGCCACTCCTTCCACCCTAGGCAGCCATAAGGCGCTAACCTGAAGCCTTGTGTGGCCTTGTCCCGACCATCCCCACCCTCATGCCACCGTCTGCCCCCATGATGACTGGGCACCTGGGACACACTGTCATAAGCAACCACCCTCATGCCCCTCTTCCACTCCAAGCATGCCACAATCTATTGTGGCTTCTGAAAAGGCTGGTCCTGGAAGGATTCTGCCACCTTGTTACTTATTTATTTTAATGAAACACTGTGAGGTTATTGTCCTGATGTGGAATGGAAGCATTTTGCCAGTGCCATATGGGAATGGTGGGTGTCCAGTTCAGGCCTGTTGCACATACTCTGCCAGATTCCACATCCCAATCTCCCCTTCACTTCAGCCCTGTTCTTAATTTATTGTTAACACCATCTCTTCTCCTTAGGCCCAGACAAAATGTAAATATCAGAAATAATTACAATACTTACTGACTCTGGAATTAGCGCCAAGTGAGTAACCTGGTGCAGTGGCATTTCTCCTGCTTTAGACAGGACATGCCAGTTTTTTAATGTCACAGAATATGTAATGTTTTCATGCTATTTGTTTTATTGTCAGTCTTGTCAATTTGAGGGGAATAGAATTTATTATTTTTATACCTAAAATCTGATTTCTATGCACCATCTGCAGGACAACACAATACATCAGAAGGCAAGGAAAACAGAGTCACTCAGTGACAAAATAAACCCAGTGATCTATAAATGTAACTGGATGTGAATTTTTGCACCTGTAAGCATCCTTTAGGATATGTTAAATAAGCCAGAAGGTGATTGACAATTTTCATCAGTTCTAACGACTAAATAATTTACATGCAGGGCTTCTTCTCCTCTAATACAGAAGTGCGAGTGATGAAATCCTAAACAAACACTGTTGAATTTAAATCTGGTCTGCACAAAATCTGAAATTGAGAAAACCATTTAACCCCACATGAGCCTGCATGCTCCATGACTGCAGTACCACCTGGCTATGGGGAAAGTGGCAGGAAAATCTACCTCTACTGCAAAGGTAAAAAGGATAAGCCATGTTAAACCCACCTGAAAAAAAAAAAGCCAAGAACAAAAATCACAAGCTCTGTAAATGTACTAGTTTTACATGATGGCTAGTGTTTGCCTAATTTCACTACAGCTAATGTTAGTGGGAGACGTTCAGATCCTCATGCATCGCAATAGCTGCCATCTTCCCGAAAAATTGAGTAACATCCTGAAAAACCTCACTATCATTTCTGAAAAGCCTCAGAAGAACTTCAGAACTATGGAAAAGTAGCAGAGCAAGTCCTTTATCTTGGGGAGGAAGCAACCTGCAGTTGAGTAGGGCAGCTGTGTTCAGGAATTAGTTGATGCCTAGGAAATAAGGGAAATCTGCTTTCTCCAGTGTCCTAGATCATTCTAAGTTACGTGAGCTGTTATTTCACCTTCATCAGGAAGTCCTCTTCAAAAGCCCTTGCATAAGCCAATATTTTCATCTGTTTTTCCCAGTCAATACTCACAGAACTGAATTTCCATAATTTTATCTGGAAATTAATCCTAGGGGTGCCTTATATAGCACTCTTTAACATCATAATCATTGTCATCAGCTGGTAACATATTAACTCCAGTGGTGGCATGCTGTGGCAGTTGGCCATCTTATTCTCCATTATTATAAAATGAGGGCAAACTGCAGAGATCTCAGAGTCCTGTGATTTTACATTTTCCCTTCTCCATCTTTTCTCATATCTGTAAGACCCTTGCAACTCTAACAGTCTTTTCTCAGAGTCAAAATACCTCAGTATTCAGTCTTCCAATGTACATAGTGCTGGTAGCGATAAAACTCGATTTCATTGGTCTTGTGCTGTGATTTAACACAAAATGCAGGTTGATCTGCCTTTTTTTTTTTTTTTTTAGATAAAATGTGTAGTAATGTAATGAGTAACCTAACTACTTGTTAGACTCAGTTTTAAACACCTTGCTTAAGCACAATCTCTATTTTTTGCATCAGGATCCAGATAGCTTTACACAAACTGACATCTAGAACTGGCAGTTCCTCCTTCCATAATGACAAAGGCTAGAAATACACTGTTCTGGGCAAGCTATTCAAATAACCCTAACTGCTTTTTTTGACAGATATCATTCACAGTGTAACTCTGATAATCCCATTCATGCCTCTTTCTTCCCTCATCCCCATCAAACTGTCATTTTTTGTCATCTAGCTATGATTAGCTAGAAATAGCTAATTTCCACAGTTACACTTTTGATGAATGTTCGGGAGAGGGAGTTTGCAACCATATAGTTTCTCGCAGGTTATTATTCAGTTTGCAACCACCAAAGTGCTCCCTTAAGACATGATCACAAATAAAACTATTTTGCGTTTGTGGCTTCTAGACAAAATTGTCTGGTTTTCGATCCCTGTTTTCACATAAATACATCAAAAAGCATGAAATTCTTGTGAGGATCAGAAATGTTTTAATACGAAAATGTTATATGCACATCTCTGGTACTTGAAATATCTCCAACAACATTAACTTTAAACCGCACATTTAAGGAATATAATTACTATTTAAATAACTATTGTATCCAAAATGTGAAACATTTATCTGATTATGAGATTTCACTGAAGCCAATAAAGCTTGTCTTTTTCTTTTCACAATGTGTCACTACATTTTTCTTCAGTTTTTAATCCAGATGCAATCTGGCATGACAAAAACTGCTGGCTTCCCAGACACAGTCTGATAAGCCAAATTCCTTGCTGATTCCAACCCTACTTCAGTGGGGCATGTGAGTTTCAAAGACAGCATACAACAGTTCTTGCTGTTGAGAAGCTTTTGAAGAGACATGAATCACCACAGCCACAATAAAATTGAAGATTACAGGGATTTCTTTCAAAGACCAAAGATCTTGCCCATTTCCATTTTTGCATTAATCTACTGCATGTTTTTTTCTGCTTGTTTTCTTTCTGATGAATTGATAGCAATCAGTTCTTGCCTATGTTGCTGCTATATCAAACAAATCAGTTTTCATGTACAGAGCATGGTCAACTGGAAAACAAACAACGAACCCTCCAATGTCACACAGACAAGTTTTCTTTGTTTAATCATAAATGGAACCAGTGCTTTCTTATCCTGCCTTACTTCCATTGTTGATAGTGAACAGTGTCGGTTGGGATTTTTTTTTTTTGGAGGGGAGTGCATGAATTTTTAAAAGTTAAGTTAACATTTCCATTTTTGCTGCCACAGTCTAGACTGAAGTTCTTTGCTCTATTACAAATACAACACAACAGTAGAACAGATTAAGTCACAGCCTTTGTCTCCCTGTTTCAGCTGCAAATCTGAGATGCATTGCCAGTGATTCCAACAGAGTTCCACAGATTCAGACATACAATAAAATAGACAGAATAATTTAAATATAAATTTGGACCAAAAATCAGGCTTACTTTTGCATGAAAACTTCTGATAATATGGCAATTGGCAAAGCACATCTATGCATACACATATATATGTACATATATAGGTTATGTTTGTAGCTGCAAAACCATGAATAGAGATGAAACCCATTTAACTCTATAAGAAGAGAAAGCAAATGAGGAAATCAAATTGGAATCAGGAATAGTTTCACAAAAATATTATTTTGTATCATAAATATAAAATACCCTTTTATAGACAGACAGTCGTGGAGGCAGACTTACTGAAGTCTTATTGCTTCTGTCAGCACATGATGCAACTTGTGCCTGTTTGTTAAGAAAGACTATATTCCCCAGTAAGTTAATGTCCTCATTGTAGTTTATCATAAAACATTGTTGTTAATATTCGTTCTGAGCAGAAGAACAGCTCTGACTGTGTCTTCATCTGTTTGATTTTCCTATACACACATGGTCCATGTTGACCTACTTTGTTTGTAGCTGATTAACAGAGAACAAGTCTTGGGCATAGCAGTGGATTTTAAGCGTATGTTTTAGAGCAACCAAATAAATTTTTTAAAAAAGTTGAAACCGTGTTATTTCAAGCATCAATAACACAAGATCCCAACAATGCAAGCTGAATCCTCCTTCAAGTTCTCTGTTCT
Source organism: Pitta sordida (assembly GCA_013390025.1). Classification (NCBI taxonomy): domain Eukaryota; kingdom Metazoa; phylum Chordata; class Aves; order Passeriformes; family Pittidae; genus Pitta; species Pitta sordida. The sequence continues at coordinate 143,888 of WEKX01008966.1, read as the reverse complement.
GGAGTCATGTTGCTCAGCTTAATCCTTAAAGTGGCCTTTAAATTAAATCTTTAAAAATATGGGTCTGTGAGAAGGAGGAGAGAAAAAGAAGGTGGTAATCCTCAGAAATCCTAGGGTAATAATTCAACATCTGGTCAGATGAAGCAGATGATAGGACAGCAGCTGATGCAGTTAGCAAGCACACAACCCCTGGGATAACCCCTTCTTTATCCTACCCTTCCTCTCACGCTTCGAGGAACAACATCTTCTAGTGACTTTAGGAAGAAGGAATCATCAAACTGTCCTTTCTCCAGGAGTCTGGGGATGCCCATAGGGTTCGTTATACCACCTTGAGAAGAAGAGAGGGATAAAACCCTCAAATGCTCATTTCCTTTCTATCCTGTATGGCTGTTGCTAGGTATACGTATACATGCTGGAAATGGAGAAGAGAAAGGAAACTTGTTTCAAAGGATTTAGAGGAGAGACAATTTTCAGAAGTTTGGAGAGTTACAACCTGATTGCCTTTTGAGCCTTTAAGGCTATGTCTAAGAACCACCATACAACTTAGAAAGAAAAGCAGTGCCCTTCCCAAATGGTTCTGCCTCTAAATTCAGACACTCACCATCCTAGTTGGACACACTCCAGCTAGACCTTAAAACTCTATCATTACCCCCTTCACCATGTAAACTACAGTGAGCTCCTGGAACTCACATGGGAATGGGTCCGGCCAGGCTGCAAGCCATGAAATCTGCTAAGATAGAAACCACATGAATATTCAATTAGGCCTCTGTGCACACACAACTTGCTGGAAAATAATCCACAATTAATTGAAATCGTGATTTGAGGACTGTGAATATGCAGGGGTTTACTGTATTTCATTTAAACATGCAGGGGATATTTTAGGCCTAAATTTTCAAAGCAATTTCAAAAGCACTATTTTCAATTCACACACAAGAAANCCCTGAAACTAAAAAAAAAAAAAAGGGGGGGGGGGGGGGGGGGGAAATGGGCTGAGGCGGTGGTGGGGAAGGGTGACCTGTCCAAGGCAACTTCTCAAACTGCACCTGCTTGCAGTACAAACCAGTTCAGGCTAGGCACATCTATGTGAAGCAGAAAGTCAGATGCAGATACCCAAGGTACACTTGAACATGGCAGCAGCAACACTGCCATCAGTATAAAGTTATCAGCATAATTCCTGAGAGTATGATGAGAAACAGGGAACAGCAGTCCCCAGAGCGCCACTCCAACATAACCATGCTGTGAAAATATGTGAGCACCTTTATCTGTGGGCATGGTTCTGGCACAAACCTACATGTGCTTAGACACAGCATTGATTTGACTGTAGGTTGAGCTCAAGAATACCTATACAGAGAAACCCCACGTATTCGCAGTTTGCATATTTAATTAGTCATATTTAATTAGTTAGATTTTCAGCGAGTTGTGTGATCACATGCACGTGCATAATGTCCTGGGTTGTGTATTCCCCAGCCGAGAGGCAGCAAAAGACACTTCCTCCGCTTTAATGAGGTGCTACAGTGCGAGCCACTTCCCAGGACTGCCCTCCAGACATAATTAGTGGAGGGTGTGTGGCTATGGGCAGGGCGTAATTGAATATTCATGGGTTTGGTATCTTCACAGATTGCATAACTCACAGGACCTGCCCATACCCAATCCCCTGTGATTTCTGGGGGTGCTCTGTATAATTCTCCATTTTTTGAGATAAATACAATCTGTTCTCAACCTAGCTCACTCTCTAGAACCTTCATTACCCATACAGCAAGTGCTAGCACAGCATTTTTTAATAGAAATTACTATATAGGATGAAAGCCACAGAAGTGTATAGTCAGAATAGTGCATACCTGACTGAAAAGATGAACTGTTCTCTAAGTTATGTAACACTCAGTAATTTTAACTGTGTACCCTGTTAATCTATTCACAGATGCAACTGTATCTCCCGGGAACTCCTTTCTTCCCTTGTCCCCACCTAGACTCAGGCTATTCCCTGAAAAACATGGAGAGACAGATCAAAACATGTTCTCCAGAACATGGGGAACAGATCCTTTCTCCAATATCTAACACCCCATGCACAACCAAATAAGGTTTCATTTTCATTTATTCTATTTTACAGAAGCAAAGTGTAGGGTCCAAAGACTCTTTGGAGGGTCTTACACTATGAGCAGAACCAGATAAGCAGCTTTTGCATTTGTTTGATTCCCTGATACCAAATCAGAGGAAAGCCATTAGAAACATTAGCTTGTTCAAATAATGTGTTCTCTCATTGAGAAGTGAGATTTATAGTAATCCACTCCGTTTTTAATTGCTGATATTTAATCTTTCAAATCTGAGTATTTAAATAATTATTATTTTATTGTTTACTCACCCTCATTTGTGAGGAACAGGTCGTGCCAGGGTTCTTACAGAACGTCAAATTCTCAAACACACACAGGTCATTAATATGCATGAAGGCCACACCCATTGCTCCACCCCCACCACTCTGGAGCACTATGGACACTTTTCCACTCCTCCCCACGGGCTCTCTCAGCACAGGGGAGCGAAGGGAACCATTTCTGAGTCCCGTCTGACTTGGGAGACCATGTGCTCACAGCCAAAACCCCGCGCCACTGCTCCCCCCCCTAACCACCCCACCGGCTCCAGTGCTCGTGCCCACCGCGTCCCGGCCCCACACTGTGTCCTGGTCCCACGTGGTGTGGGAAGGCTGCAGCTGCAGCAGAGGAGTGAGCATGTCCCACTGGCTGCTGTGGCCAGCCCCACTTTCCTGGGGCACTTCCTTCCCCCACCTGTAGCCATGGAAACAGTAACACGCACATGGGAGGGGTCAGTCCCCAGCTGCACTTAGAGTAACACAGGACAGAGCAACTCCTGGTCCTCCCTGCAGGGAGCGCCGGCATTGCCCCTCGGTGAAGCAGAGGCACTGAGCATGCATCAACCAGGGAAATGCCTGAAACCAAAATTTGCGAGAAATTTTCCTTGCAAATCTGTGGGGTCGTAATGGAGGCATCGCAATGCAGCAGGGATATTCTGTATGTTAAATATACAGTCGGCCCTCTTGCACTCCGCACCCCCTATATTGCGGCTTCAGATCTTAGCGGCATGATTTTTTAGCAATGAAGGAGGCTCGTTTTCGCAAATGTGCATGCATGACTTGGCATGCAAGAATATTCAATTAAGCAGTCATGAATATGCAACTCAACTTGCACAGCTGCCGCGGTGGCCCCGCCGCTTCCTCCCAGACCCAGGACAGTGGTGGCGGCAGCGTCACTGCCGCTTTCCCAGGCCCTGGTGTGGTGGCCACAGCGGGGCTGCTCGTTCCCCCTTTCCCCCCCCGGCATAGCGGCGGTGGTGCTGGTCTTCACCCATTACTCCCTCAGTGCAGCACGGCGGCACTGCTGGGCACAGCCGATGCCGCGCTGGGACCACTCCTCCCCCACTCACCCCCTGCACGGCACGGCGGCGGTGGGGCCGCTCCCCTGGAACCGTCGCCATGCAGTTATGAAAGATTTACGCACTTTCAGGTGTCTGAGACTTTCTTGAGTGACTCTCCAAGACATACTTGTCTCCCCCGAGCATGGAGAGACCAGGTCTACCCACCCCGAGAGACACTGGGACAGTGGCCCGGGCAGCTCCCCCCACCCATGTCCCATGCCGAGCTGAAAAGTGCTTTTTCCCAGTGTGAGGTGGCTCTGGGCACCGGGAAGGGCTGGCACAAACACTGATACACAGTAACACAGTGCCGAAACAGCGCTGGGGCCACGTGAGGGTGTGGGGAAAATTTGCATATTAATGAGCTGCCAATCAACGTGGAAGGCAGGCTTCACAGAACCAGATTAAGCCCTTGCAGCCGTGATATAGGAGACCCAACTGTATTTCAAATGGCATTTTTTAAGATAAGATTTTCCCTCTTAGTAATGAGACAGCACATCTCAAGTTCTGCTCCAAGTTATACTGATTGCCATCTCTAAAGAATGACTCCAAATACTGATCTAAGTTACTCCTCTACAATGCTATCAGAGCATAACTGAGAGTAAAATTTAGTGAAGGTGCTAAAAATGAAACTTCACAGGCTATGTAATCCAGGTTCATAGTTCCAAAGGCAGGAGTTCCAGCTGCAATCTAAAAGAATTCTGTACACTGTCAGTTTTGAAACATGTAAGGCAAGTGCGGCCAGAGTGCTCCCACCTGAAAAACCTTAGAATTTGTGAAATTCCTATTAGTCTAGTAGCACCATTTAAGATGCAAATCCAATGTGCAACTGGCAAAATCCTGATTCCATTTAAAACCAGGTCTAAACTATACTAAATCCACTAAAGAATATAAGGGGATTCTGGATATACACCAATGCAAGCAGGACGAGATCCTCTCTTTTTGAGAATGTTGAAGGCCGGATGTCTGCATTACATATTTTTATTATAACTGAGTGCCTTAAATTATTCATTAAGCTAGTATCCACTGGGGATTAGTGGGCACTTGCATGATCACATTTTAATGGTGTGTAGATTCAAGAGTACTATAGGAAGTGCTTCAGAAAATTAGGGATGAATTACATGAAAAGTAAAATCTTGGAATTTATGCAAATAAAATAGAAACAGGGATGACCAGTGAAATCAGAACAGCAAGTGCAACAGAAGCCAGCAGAGAACACCATGAAGATCGATGATTTCCTTTTCTTCAGGTGCTTATGGTAAGTTTCTAACAAATTCACAGAAGATAAAGCATCATTTGTGACAAGAACAATGAATGAAGTCCAAGATGGGCATAACCATAGAAACGGCAGAAGAAGGGAATGGCTTGATTGCAGTTCACTGCACACTGGCGAGTGGAAAGAAGAAATCCACATTGAAGGAACAAACCTTGCAGACTGTTCATTGACCAGGGTGCTTGACTAGCTTCGTAGCACTAAGTAGACTAGCCAATGCCACCAAAAAGGTAAATGAATACAGGAAAACAATCACAGTAGCTGGAAAGTAAAATGATAAAACTTCTGGAGGTTTTACATAGAATCCCAAAATTAAAAATACAACTGTAACATTCAAAACTGAAATTGCAAAATAATCCTCAGAGACTAGCATCTCTCAAACTGTTCTCTCACAATTTAGCATCCAGTCTTGCTTTTGTTGTGGTTTTTTTTAATGGGATTTTTCTGCATGCAGTACAGATAAATGTAAATGTTACTGGCTCAAATAAACATATTAAGTGCTTTTCTAAAGCATGTAGGGTCAGACTGCAAAAGTTTCCCCTTTCTTCTACGTGTATACCATTTACAACAGAGACACATTTCACCACAGAACTCTGTTTTGCATATTAGTCATCTGATTTTGAAACTCTCAATTTTGTAGAGGTTGGCCCAATAGCTAAAAATTTAGAACTAATCTCAAGAAAAGTTCTCAAATATACATGAACCCCTAACATGGTTTGAGTAGATAAACCTCAACAGTTCAGCAACAGATGTAAGACATATATAAAAATGTTAAATTCTGGGAATACTGTAATGCTATCACTGTTTCCTCTATGCCTTAGTAGCTAGGATGCCAGAGGCTCTGATAATCTTTATGAGCTAATAGAATAACCCTATTTTTTAGTTTATGCAAGGTAACAAAGTGCAAGGAAGGTCAAGGAATGAGCTTAGACCATAGTCATGAGCAATAAAAGTCTCTGAAGCCTTCCCTCTTATACCAAGAAGGGAAAGGGGAGGACAAACCAAGAAAAGGAGTGGGAATTGACAGGAAATGAGCCTGGCACATTAGCTGAAATGCCATCCCCTGTGTAATGCTAAGTGGAGCACTTATCTGTGCAACACTTCAAGTCTTGCTTTTCCCACTACACAAGAGTAGCAGCAGGACTTCCATTAGCAGAGGACTAGATCTTCCTTAACAACATTCTCAGAATTGGAAACACACTCTCATAATTTTGTATTTTTGTCATGGAAAATTAAGTTTTCATGAGTCAAAATTGAGAAACTCAAATCCCAGACCAGTTGACAGTAACTGAATTAACACAGCATGAGTTGACTAAAAATAAACAGCACCTCCTCACTGTCTGCAAAAATCCCTGTTCAGCATTAACTCCACTGTAGTCTGTTTGCAACTTTATTTATACATTTTCTTTGCCCCGCCAACTTTAGACACTAAGATTGATCTGTACAGTCTGTTAAATATATGCTAACTCATCAAACTCAATACATTTCATTCAGACACTTCCATTTCAGCAATGCTTCCAGTGAAATTATTTTTTAGGAACAAGAAAAACAAACTAAGATAAATACCACAGGCTAGGAAGTTGGAAGCCCTGGTTCAAGTGTCTGAGCTGTCTCAGTGAGTGATACAGGATGTAAGATTATTTTGAATGGAACATAGTGAAAACCTGAGGTGAGGTACTCCATATTACACCAAACAACCCCTCACCACAGACCAAGCTACTTACTTCTTCCTAAACCAAGACTCACAAGGTTTCTATTTGAAAAGGGAAATGCATTGACATTCAGACAACAGATCAATACAAAATTCTTAAAATGTTTCACTTTTCTTTTGGTGCCCGGCAGAAATGGAATTTAGAAGCCTTCAGGAATTGGGTAAAATAGTAGCAGCACCTTCCAGCCAATCAGAGCTTGCCCTTGCATTGACAGCCATGCAGTTGTTTGGAGACTGACTCTTCTATCTTTTCATCCATACTACTTTGCCTGTCCCATGTTATTTCAAAACATGGACATGAGAAGGGGAAAAATCCTTGGGGTTTGTGCTGCGGGTAAAATTACACCAGCTTTCCTTCAGGCTGAAGAGAAAAGAGCATTTAAAATGTATTGTCAGAGTACTCCCCGACAGCTAACTGCAATTGATCTGGAAATTATAGTTGGAGATGAATTAATAGAAACCAATTAATATATTTTTATATTGTTTTGAATACTAAGGGGAGTTATTATTGTCCCTGAAAGCGTCCTGACAATGAACCACAATCAATTGAGTTAAATATACAATGTAAGCGGCAGTATCTGGAGGGATTGTTTTAGTATCTACTGTAATAACAATTTGAACGAAAGGAACAACTAACCAGAAAAAGAATGTGGAGTTGAACAGCCTTTAAAATGGCATTTCACTTATCAACCACTGACAGGTGACAGCCACCACATCTATTTCATCCTCTATCCAACAGCAACAGGTTCAACAGACAGAGAGATTAAAAGCAAAGTAAGCGAGGGAATATTAAAATTATGTTTGATTGTCTACCCAATTCTGCAAAAGTCAGTTGCACTAGGCAGCATATCACATCTTATTTTCTTCAGGGAGGATAGTTTTTTATCTAAACTGAATAAAACAAGTAAAATTAGTATAACTTATTAGGTATCTAGATACTCCATATGTCAAAATAATAATTTTTCTACTGTAAGTAGTCTGTATCAAACATAGTATAAATGTCCAGTTAGCTAAGATTAAAAAGTGGAAATCGTTATCCACGAAGAATATATCCCTACTGTCAGTTCTGAAAAAAAATCCATTTTTTAAAGACACTAAAATCTATCATTAATATCTGGGTTGAGAATTGAAGGATCAGTACACAAGGGTAAGAAAAAAACCTGGAATTACAGGTTCGTGGGAGGGTTTTTTGCCTTAGGAAGGAAAAAAATATAAAATAAGCATTTGGAAATGATCCTATTCTTGCAAATTCTAAACATAAAGATCACTAATTTTATCTTCTTCATTTATCTGATGAAGAAGTGCAATAGGGTTAATTTTCCCATTGTTCACAGAATCACAGAATCACAGAAAATTATGAGTTGGAAGGGACCCACAAGGATCATCTAGTCCAACTCACCATCTAATACCCATACAGCGACCGAGGGCACATCCCAGAGCATAATAACAACCTAGATGCCTCATTGTTACTCCATAATGAGTTCTTTATAGGATTTACTAGGACGACCTAACTTACTTGAAATGAGAAGGAAAAGAGCATTCAGTAACAACATAAAAATATATGTAATACTCTTTAAAACAGCCACAAAATATTTGAAAACAAAATATTTTTCTTACACCCACATGCTTACTCACAAACGCAAAAAACATACAGGAATTACATTAGAATCAGGTACCTGATCCACAAGCACTGCTGTGAGACCTACTCAATACTTTAAGTACACTCATTGACTTCAATGGGAATTGTGGTTCTAGATACCACTGAATATTAAGCTATTTTTAATTAGTAATAAATTATGAAAGTGGCATTTGTAAGAGTTATTGAGTCACTCAAATATACTTCAGCTGAATTCAAAGCACATCAGACATGGGATCAACAGGTAACACCCTCATGCATAATTTATCATAACAGGACTTCTCCAGCATCCAGCTGCACTTCTCTGCGGGCTGCTCCTGCAGGCAACTGAAAGAGTACTGAACAAGTGGTCTCTTAGAAGGTTTTTGGGTATCACAGTTCCCCTAAATTGAAAGATCACTGCACGGCTGGCAAGGACAGTAGAGGGACTTTTCATTCCCCTCATTACATTTGATTGATGTAATTTTGGCCTCTGGATTAAAGTCAGAATCTGTGGTGTGAGTACCTTATGAATCCACTTTGAACTCAGAGTTGAAGTAAGAAAGGGAGTAACCGAAATAATTCCCCTGGAATCTAAGCCACTTTCTGTATGAGTTATTAAGACTTTTCAAGTCACTTGTAGAACTCAGCTGGAAGTAAAATCTGTCCTTCTGGGAGATCTTTTTGTTGCTAGTGATGCCAGAAAAGACATTGAAACGTTCTGGGAAAGCCAAAAGTAAAAGTCTACTGGGATAGCCAACTTATAACAGAAAAAAAAAAGTCTCATGACAACAGTCATTGCAAACTACAGACACCATTGGTGAACTAAAAGCATAGAGGCAAATGTTGCAGCATAAAGTACTCATTTTCCCATCTTTTTCACATCAGTTTGTGTACAAATTTTTGTCTTGAGAAAGTGTAAAAAGCATAAGAAACAAACCAAAGAATCGGTTACATTAATTTATAAAGATATTAATTAAACCAATTTTGCCTTGAGATGGCTTCTTCCAGTACTACCTTCTCCAGCACTAATTGCATACTTTGAGTCAAATCAAAGTACAGGGTAATTAGTCCTATAAACCAGAGACCTTATTCAGCATCATTTGCAGTCAAAACTCCGGCTGAAGCCCCAGAGAATTCTGCATAATTAAGACACAAAGAAGTTGTCTCTCAAATCATATCTGAAGAAGTCTGGCTAGAGAGCGAATCTTGCAGTAGTTGGTTCAGAAATATTACCAGTATCCAACTCAATGATATGTTGCAATCAGAATGTGAAGTTTGGTAGATCAAGCTAACAGGAGAGCAAGCAGTTAGTCAAAAATGACCTAACAAATGTAAAAGGGCTCTTTTGGGAGAGATCAGCCCTTTCCAAGAAGGGCAGAACCTTCTAAGTGGGCCTGATCCCTGGGTGGGCATTCGCTTGGGAGGTGGACTAGATCCTGTGGGTCCCTTCCAACTCAGAATAACCTGTGAACCTGTGAGTTCAAGTCCCAGGAGATGCTGCAGTCCTAAGAGGAATAGGACCAACCCACATGCCAGCTGTTGCCTGGCCTCCTTATCACTGACAAAGCATTTATTTGTCCAAGCCAGTGCCTGGACATTTTAAGCTGGAAACAAACAATTTTTGGTTGCTCTAGATTTATGCAGCCTCAAAGGTCTACAATGCTAATGAAAGGATGGTACCATAGTGCCTAGCCGATAGATCATGACATACAACCATGGATTTGGAGTACAGTTGTACCTCCAAATTTGAAAGGAGTGGGTCTCCTGAGGGTCTCGTGACATGTCTAATTTGCAAACATGCACGAGTCATTAACATGCATACAGGCCACACCATAAGGTGACATTGGTGTTGGAGTTTCTTTCCCTTTATGTATGATAAGTACATCTGCTTGTCCCTAGTGTGGGAGCAGCAGCACTGGCCATATGGACCCAGCAGAACAGCACTTCCCTCTGCTGCAGCAGGTGGGAAGGCATGAGCGAACAGGAGCCTCCTCCTGGTGCAGCAGCTGCAGCGGTGGCATGNGGGAGGTGGACTAGATCCTGTGGGTCCCTTCCAACTCAGAATAACCTGTGAACCTGTGAGTTCAAGTCCCAGGAGATGCTGCAGTCCTAAGAGGAATAGGACCAACCCACATGCCAGCTGTTGCCTGGCCTCCTTATCACTGACAAAGCATTTATTTGTCCAAGCCAGTGCCTGGACATTTTAAGCTGGAAACAAACAATTTTTGGTTGCTCTAGATTTATGCAGCCTCAAAGGTCTACAATGCTAATGAAAGGATGGTACCATAGTGCCTAGCCGATAGATCATGACATACAACCATGGATTTGGAGTACAGTTGTACCTCCAAATTTGAAAGGAGTGGGTCTCCTGAGGGTCTCGTGACATGTCTAATTTGCAAACATGCACGAGTCATTAACATGCATACAGGCCACACCATAAGGTGACATTGGTGTTGGAGTTTCTTTCCCTTTATGTATGATAAGTACATCTGCTTGTCCCTAGTGTGGGAGCAGCAGCACTGGCCATATGGACCCAGCAGAACAGCACTTCCCTCTGCTGCAGCAGGTGGGAAGGCATGAGCGAACAGGAGCCTCCTCCTGGTGCAGCAGCTGCAGCGGTGGCATGGCCCGGCCCTGTGGGGAGGGTGCACGGAGCCTCCCATTCTCCATGATGTTTATTGTTGTCCCGTGGGTCTATAAATGGAACCTTTGCAGCATTCATAAGGGAGGGTGAGCCTTCCACAGTAGGGACCGGACATGGAGACACACCGATGTGGGACCATAAATGCCAGTCCCGCCCCACAGGAAACACCGGCACTGCCCCTTGGGGAAGCAGAGGTACTGCACATGCATCGACCGGGAGACTTTGTGAATCACTGAGGCAGAATCATGGGGAAAACTTCTCGCGAACCAGTGAAGTCATGATGGAGAAGCCCCAATGCAGTGAGGCATGACTGTATAAGGGCAGAGTGGCACAGGACAGATCCTGACAGAGACATGATGCATGTCTGCTCCCTTTCCTCATCTCACCTGTTCACCAGCATGGCTCCTTTCTTCCTTGAATTTGCTTTGACTGACAGCAGAATAAGCAATTTTCTTTTAAAAAGAAGATAGAGGAGGTGGAAGGGAGAAGGAGAATGAAGGAAGACAAAAAAGAAAAAAAAACCCATCACTGTCTATTTTGCTGGCAGAGAGAGCATGCTGGCTGACCAGTCAAAGCAAGGGAGAAGACAAGATAACATTGCCAGTTTTGGATGTAGAAGGGAACGGATTACTATCCAAGATGACAGCCAGCTGTTGGATTAGATCAATAAGTTTTTGCAACCTGAGAAACTATTTCAAACAGTAGGGTCTGCTTCTTGAATGTCACTGTTGAAATGTCACCCACAAAAAGTTAGGAAGCTGCCTTAATCTCTAGAGGACAAGCAAAGACATGGTGATCTCCTGACCCCTCTGCGCACTTTTAGAGAACATGCCTCCTGCTAATTTGCCTTTCCTTCAAAAATGTGTAGAAAAATGTATTTCTTTTAAATAATGTCCTTTTAATTTGAAGAATTTTCTTCTCTTTAAATCTGGATATAGAAAAATTTTGAGACGTAAAATTAATTTCAGATTAAGCACACTTCAATGCAACATAGACAGAAATGGGAAAAATAATAAAGGACACTTTTTAACTAGTCTGTAAAAAGGCTTATTCTTGTATCTGAATGGAGTACATCTGTACAAAAATGAAAAAGAGATGTCAAGCCTGCTCAAGCAGTCTCATAAGATGTATAAATTTACACAAAACCCCAAACTCATCCCTGAAGATGAGAGCTTTTCTATCCAACTAATTTTCAAAAGTATGAGCCACATAAACAACATCAGATATCAGATTTTAAAGAATTTTAACTAATTGAAACAGGTGAAATACTGTATTTCACACAGAATCACAGAATCACAGAATATTATGAGTTGGAAGGGACCCACAAGGATCATCTAGTCCAACTCACCACCTAACANTAATTATTTAAATAGTAATTTTAAAATTCAGACTTTTATTTACAGGAGAAAGATCTGCAAAGTCTGGCTCTGCATACAGCAAGTATAAAAAGGCAAGCAGAAAGTGAAGAAAGGTTTAAAGTTATCACCACAGTCTTTCAGTTGTCTACACACATCCTACTGGAAGGAAGCTGTGTCAGAGGAAGTTCAGATTGGACATTAAGAAAAGGTTCTTCACCAAGAGGATGATTGATCACTGGAACAGGCTCTTCAGGAAAGTGGTCACAGCCTCAATCCTGCCGGAGTTCAAAGACTGTTTGATTGATACTCTTAGATAGTTTATTTTTAGGCAGTCCTGTGAAGACCAGGAAGTTGGATTTGATGATCCTTACTGGTCTCTTTCTACTTGAGATATTTTATGATTCCATATATGCTGAAGTCAGTGGAAGTTCTTATGTAGAATTTGCATTACTGCCTCTAATAGAGATATACAGGAAACACAAGGAAATTATTGAAGAAATAATTTTGATATTCAGAGATTTGAACACAACAGTGACGTATGTTAAAATTTGTCTATACAGTTACCAAAAAAATTAAACTCAACATGAAGAAGGAAAAAACCTCCCCACAGTACTTCTCATGTAAGAGATACATTGAAGAGGAAATTTGTATCACATGAAAAAGCATGAGAGAAATGCAGAAGTTTTAACTGTTACCTTTGTCTAACCCCAAGTTTTGAATTGTGTGTAAAGAAAATAAAATTACCTACAAATATCATTAGAAGAAATATCTAGTCTAATGGAAGTAACAAGTTCACTTTTCATAGTATTTTTCATAGATTCTTTACAAGTACAACTTAAATTTAAAAACTCTATTTAAAATATGGAGGATCATATTTTATTTTAATACTATAACAAAATGTGTATGTATGTGTGCACGCACACACACATCTAGAAAATCTACAAGATAGAGTAGTTACATCAGCATGTGATGAACTGGCAGAAATTGATCGGAGAACTTGTGAAAGAAACATCTCAGAATGGAAGAAGGGGGTTACTGGTAATTACCAGTTTTGCATGCTGAATCATACGTACATAATCAATCAGGCATCAACTGTCACAAGGTAAATGGCAAAAGTTCCTAGTGCTGAGGTAAGAAATGAAAAAGGACAAGTGGAAAGCAAAGCATGTGTAGCAGTTTTAGGAAAAATAAAGCTTCCTACGGTGTGCATAATGACAATTAAAAGGAAATAACATATAATGATAAGCAAGGATTATGGAACATAGAGAAATGGAAGAGGTTCTAACCACCTTAGAAATGTGACTAGAAAACCCATATTTGGTGTTATTTTATTCTAAGGAGCAATGTCCCCATCCTGCTGCCAACTGATGCATAGAATTCATTCTCCTTGAAGTTAATTATAGTTGTGTTCCTTACAATAGCTAGTGTTCTGATGATGATTCCTGTATCAGTTTCCTAGAGCCATTGTTCTCTGGTTCACTCTGTCAAAAAAGGCTCAGTTTGAAAGGGAACAAAGTTTGAAATTATGTCACAAATGGTTGACTTCTGTTGCTCATAAATGCAAGCGCTCCTTCCTTTCTTCTTAGAGAAGACCATCTACACAGACTAATGTTAATGAGTCTCCTGATTGCATTTCAAGTACGTATATCAGTTTTGTTCTAGTGCCATGTTCTGCTAAGAAACTTTTAGAGTGTGGTATATAACATGCTGAAATATATCTATTAGGAAGAGACCCATGCTCCTAGAAGTGAAGATTGATTTATGCCTCTTCTCTTCATACTAAAATACCATGAATTTCAAACTGGGTAGAAGTTGCATACTTAAAAGGTTTATGGAAATGATATGTTTATTTTGCAAGAGTAGATATCAGGCACTTGTCAGGACCCCTACATGAGCAAATGTTTCTGCTGCTTATTTTTGGCTAAGAGAGTACATGCAGACTGACTCCACATGCAAAATTCCTACACCACTTGATGACAAAGGGATCAACTTGACAAATAGCTGGAACCGTACACACAGGAACACAAATAACCATGATGAGCTGTGTTACTGGAATATATATTTATTAATAAAAATTCTAAAAATGCAGGATTCCTTAATAGACATTAACCAAGCAGGTAACTTATCTAGGGTGATGGATACAATATGCTAATCAACATCCAACATCTCAGTGAGAGACTGGACACTAATTAGAGACTGATCATTAGGAGAAACAAACTCTTGAGTAAGAAACTTCAAAATAAAAGCTTTAGATGATATTCATATTCCTATTAGGACAGAAGGTACATTTGTCAGGTGGGAATATCTGCTGTACTTACTGCATGCAGGTAAGAAGAAAAAAATTCTTTTCCTCAAAGACCTTTATATTACAGTCTGAAAGATAAACATAAATTAATCAGAGCCCCTGAGAATAAAAATGGCCATGTTACAAGATAGATTTCCTCTTTGTCCAGAGAAAAAATGAACAAAATTTGATTGGGGAACATTTTGGAAGTGGTTAAAAGAAAGTTGTCCATTTTCTCTGATCATACCAAAGAGGGTCTCCAAATACATAATGATAATTAATTCTCCTCAGTATTAAAGGCACTTTACAGCTCTCTCTACATTTATGTACAAATATCAGTTCCTCCTGGAACTTGTGAAGCCCTGCACCTCCTCAGGACTTTTCTCTACTTCCTTTCACTGGAGAAATAGTCTGAAGCAGGTTTTTCTTTTTTTTCTCCAATCCTCCAAGAGATGAGCAGTGCTACAGCAGAGCTCTAAAATTTTCTTAACATTTACTTTGAGCTCCTCTGCAGTCATAAAATCTACACCCCAGAGTGCAGGGAATATAGAAAAGGCAGCAATGCAGACAGCTAGTGGGACAACAACCTGGCACAGTGCTCAATGGTGGTAACTGCTTCCACTTAACAAGTATAAAATACAAAATAAGTTAACTGTATTAGGAACACATTAAGACCTGAATGGTGCTGACCAATGTCTTACAGCACTTGCAACCAACCTAACATAGGAGACCACTGACTTGACTTGTTGCAGTCTGTGCTCCTCCTGTGTGAAAGATTACCTTACAGCAGAGATATCTCTGCAGTAGAGCTATCTGCAATCACATTGTTGTTCATTCACACTGAAAGCAGCAGAAATTTTCCATAGACCACAAGGTGATACATGGCATGGCCTAGAAACTGGATGTAAGTACCACTGAACTCTCACATAAAGCTGGCATCAGATAACAAAGGCAATGTGGACCGTTAAGACTGTAACTATTACGTCTCCAGCTGTATCAGTTCTTAAATACAAGTCATTCGTTCATCAGCAGAGGAATTACCTGAGCCTTAAATGCTGTTCACTAGCATAGTTGTTCCAAGAATCTCTGATTAAAAAACGATTGCTGATGAACACTAATGTAGGAATAATTGTCTAGTTCTTTCAACTTTATTAAAAATGGCCAGAGACACTATGCAGAAGAAGGAAAAAAAAATAGTGTATCAGCAACAGGAGAAACTAAACAAAAAGGACTATCATGGAAGACTTCCAAATCTAATATCTGAGCCAGGTACAACTCTTTTGGGGGTGAAAAATCAATTTGTACATTATGTTTTATTGTTGTACAGCAGATGCAATCCAATATTGAATATATTGGAAATGTTGAGGGAATAGAAAGACATAGTAGGAATCAAGTACTAGGGCTTAAAAATCCTTGTGGTAAAAAAATGTTTTTGATGCTGTGTGGCAAACTTACTTTAGAAAACATGACAACTTACTTACTTTCATTTCCTACCACCCTTAACATCAAACCTAGTACTGAGTCTATTACCAGTGAAGACAATCAGGAAAAGTTATTTTGGGTAGCTTTTGGCATAAAAAGAGATCATTCACTGGTTTTATAAGTCAGCCTTAAACCTTGAGAACTTGGACAAAAGCAGAAAGAGATTGCTCCATAATCCATCAGATTAAAAAAAAAAAAAAAGGAGTAAAATTTCAGAAGAGGGATGAAAATTAAGAAACTCAGGAGAGCACAGAACACTTGCACATAAGAGAATTCTAAACTAAGGAGTAAATGTTTTTGTATCTTCCCTTCCTGGGAGCTTAAGGAAAAAAAATCAATTAAACAACAGACAAGAATTTTAAAATTAAATGGTATGTATTTTCAAGAGGCTGGGTTATACCCTGTTCTATGACGCCAAACTCACATTTACCAAAATTCCAAAGTATATATTTGGAATGAAACAGAACTACTCAGATACTTAGAAGACTTAGACATTATTTCAGCATCAAATAAGATTATTTTTCCTTTTGGTAAACTGAAATTATTGTGCCCCACGTATTTACTTGAGGGCTGAACATACTGAAAGCCAATGAAGAAAATCATACTTGGTGGTATAAATTATTTGTACTGTTTTTGTAGTTTGAAAAGAAAGAAGCAATGAAATCATTCAACAAAAGCACTCTCAGATATTGCCTCTGAAGTCCCATTGAAAGTGAAAACAGGAAAGGATTCAGCCCGTTTTCCTGCTGTCTTCTCCAAAACTAATGATCCCTTAGTCATCGTACCCAGAGAACAAAACTCAAACCAGACTTCAGGCAGCTTTAACCTGAGCTGTGACAATGAACCACAGACACATAACCATCTGTTGGATCTCAGGTTCCTCTGTTTATACCATTCCTGAAATGATAGAGAAGGCTACCTCCCAAATTAACTATTTTTGGCTCATGCAGAGCCTGTGAATTTCTACTTAATCCTTCCCAAGTACTATGAGGGCCAAATATAAGTCTTAGGTTCAGAGACTCTTCAGTTTCAAAATTGCAAAGAGTTGGAAAATAATGCTTCCTTTTGCAAATCAAAAAGTATACACTTCATCAAAATTATCCAAAAGCCACAATATAAACCCTCAAGATCCAAAACCTCTTCGAAAGTAGTAGGAAAAATTACCATATGCTACAAATAATTATAGAGATAGAAGGTCTGTTTGTCAAACAGTATAAATTGCAAACAGTTTTCACTGATCCTTGCTCATTTGTGAGCAAAAGTAAATGACTTTTCAACATTATAAGCACTCAGCAAATTTGCTGCAGGTGCTAAAACTGACTTCCTTAGAGGATTACAAACACTCCTAATTACTGAGAAAGTCAAAACCAACCCCAGATAAAAATCTCTGTAGCTTAGTTCCATCTCTCCTCCACAAGTCTTCTCAATATAAATCTCAGTCCCTTCCAACCCAAAATACTATCGCTGAATATATAACACACTAGTGATGATGCCTATTCCTCCTTTCAACAGGTAGAAATAAAGGCAAAAAGAAATACCGTGATTCCCTGGAATTTGCTGGGCGTTGCGTCTGGGCAGGTCCTGCGAGTTATTAAATCCATGAAGACACCGAATCCATGAATATTCAACTACTCCCCACCTGTAGCCACACACCCTCCACAAATAAGGTCTGGAGGGGCGGTCCTGGGAGTGTGGCTCACATGGTAGCACCTCATTAAAGCAGAGGAAGCACCCCTTTGTGCTTCTCGGCCGCAAAATCCGGGCTCAGACATTCTGCGATGTGCACGGTCTCACAACTCACTGAATATCCAACCGTGATTAATTGAATACAGGGATATGCAAGCCGCTAATGTGGGGGATCACGGTAGAACCAGGATTTTTATGCTACATTTACACTTCTTTATTGTCTGCTCAGAGCTGCTATGGTGCAAAATACTCTAAATCTACGAGTAGCTGCATCTATCTGGGAGACATCACCATAACAAAGGAATGAAGGCATGGCCTCAGCTAAACAAGTCGCAGCAAATATTTTACTCTTTCTTGGACAGGCATTACAACTGAAAAACAGGCAAGGAACGTATGGGACACTAGAAAGAGAGATGTTGAGAATATGTAAAAAAAAGAACAATTTAAAGAGTCTTATTTTTACAGGTGATTTCTACATGATAGTCTGAGACCTTTTTACCTTTCATAGTCTAATACATACTTTTCTCCTTTAAATTCCTATTACAGTTTCAGCTGTGAAGCAAAGTGCTGCAAACAAAATATTCCAGAAATAAATCAAGTTACTCTAAAATCACCTCATGCAAGAGGTTGCTATCTACATTATTTCCAAAAGGAACTGAAAGCATAAGGATTACGAGCCTCAAAATAACGCTGATGGCAGAAGTACAAAATTAACCCGACTTTAAGTCAGCCTGTTGTGTCATGATTACTGAATCATCTTGCTCTCCCACTAATAAATCTGAATGCTAAGAAGGGATTAGGGGAGTGTTAGATCTTTATAAAATAAAATAAGTAAAATCAGAAACATGTTAATTTTGCACTCTCTGTCCATGGTATGATACTCTTACCTTCACATTGCACAGGTATGCAAATTGTATTTGCAACACAGGTGGCAAATACAAAAAGCCACAGGGCAATGGAAAAAAAAGTATGCTCCATTACTGTATATTAAACTTGCTAATTAAATCAGTTCCCATGAAAGCAAAGGGATGACAATTTTAACCAACCCAGAAAGTTCATGTACAGTGGGTACAGTACAAAGCTGAGATTGCAAAAGGATGATGGCATGATCTCATTTTTACTCAGAGTTATTGATGTAATGCTACAAGGGTCAGTGGAGGGCTCTTGGTTTAGTACTCCAGTCAATCAAAACAGAGTTCCAGTTGCTAATAACATCAGTTCTCAGAATTGTTTTTAAGCTGTTTATGAGCCCTGCCGGGCATCTGCAAAAAGATTTATTTTGGGTTGTAAAAATAAGCATATTTTCATGCAGGCTTACAGAATTAGAAAAAAGAAAATACTAGGGCAAATTCTCAGTTGGAACAAGCTGAACTCCCTCCTCATATTTACATATTTTCAATTGACACATTAAGAGATGTTGATATAGCTTTTAAAAGACAAGCATGTCAAACTGACCTTATATTAAAGAGACCTACCCTTCCCCTTTTAACACCTCTGAACAACAAAAAACCAAACAACCACAACAAAAAAGTTCACTACACAAACCCAAAACTCCATAATATAGACAGAACACTGATGTGAAGCAGAACACTTAACTTTAGTTGAAATATTTGGTGAGTACTTTTTAAGGTCAAGAATCTTGCCAAATGACGCTTCCATAACAATTGGAGGGAGGGGAAGGTGGGGAAGAGCGGCAGACAAAACCAAGTTTGAATTAAATTGATGAATAAATGAGCTAAGGTAAGATTCCTTTGTAAATCCCTTGCTAAAATTTAGGGTATCACAATCTGCAAATATTTTTACTTAAAGTCTGTTGTCCCATTTTTCAGACATGCCCATTCTAGCATAACCTTAGATTTGACCAGACACAAGTAAAATCCTGTTTTATTTTGTCACATCCAAAGCCAGTAAGAAGTGTAAAATACCCATTCTGGGAAGGATAAGCTTCTAATTTTGCTGGCTCAGTAAAACTTCATTACACAAATGTCTTGCTGTACCACCTGAAGAGGCTTAGCCTGATCTTTTCACTACTGTAAGCCAGTACTTACTTAAGTTGCACAAAAGCTTAAGACATCAAGCCTCAAATACTCAAAATTGACCATAGCTAGCCACAGGTGACATTCAATATCCTTAGGAAAGCAAAAATCCTTAATGGAACTTCTGCTAAATATTATTTTATTTATTTTCCCACTTGAGCTCCCAGATCTTATCTGGTCCCAGACTCACATAAGGGAGCACTACCTGAAGAAGCTCTGACATCTGGGATTTACTGGCCCATTCCAGAACTTCAAAGTCAGTGAGTATGCCTTGGTTGCAACCTGTCTGTTCTCTAGGAAGACATTTTGTAGTCCAAGGAAAGGGATGCCTTTGGATTAGGAGAGGAATTTGAGATACCACAGCCATTTTTTCCTGCTGTTGATTACTGGAGGCATTTACAGATTTTAAAAATATGGTAATTTACAACATGAAATTACTATGATACATTTAAAACAAATGGATTCATAAATCATTTATTAGTATATGGATGTTTCAAATGCATACTTACACTTAAAGTAGATTAACTAATGGTGAAATGGAGAGGGATTCAGGAGTTATGATTGACAGAAAACTAAATATGAGCCAGCAATGTGCCCAGATGGCTAAGAAGGCCGGTGGCATCCTGGCCTGTATTAGGAACGGCGTGGTCAGTCGGACTAGGGAAGTTATCCTTCCCCTGTACTCGGCACTGGTCAGACCACATCTTGAGTACTGTGTCCAGTTCTGGTCTCCACAGTTTAAGAAGGATGTTGAGCTGCTTGAGAGGGTCCAGAGAAGGGCGACAAGGATAGTGAAAGGACTCGAGAACCTGTCCTATGGGGAGCAGCTCTGGGAACTGGTGTTGTTTAGCCTGGAGAAGAGGAGGCTCAGAAGTGACCTGATTGCTGTTTACAACTACCTGAGGGGAGGTTGCCACCAGGTGGGTGAGGATCTCTTCTGTCAGGCTGATGACACCAGAATGAGCGGACATGGCCTTAAGCTACGCTAGGGGAGGTTTAGACTGGATGTTAGGAGGAGATTTTTCATAGAGAGAGTGATCGCTCATTGGAATGGTCTGCCCAGGGAGGTGGTGGAGTCGCCATCCCTGGAGGTGTTTAAGACTAGACTGGATGAGGCAATTAGTGCCATGGTTTGGACAATGGGTTGGTGTTGGGTTACAGGTTGGACTCAATGATCTCCAAGGTCCCTTCCAACCTTTCTAATACTATGATACTGTGATACTGTAACTAATACCTGCAATAAATCATTACAAAAAATGCAAATGACTTTTTTACTGCAATAAAATTTTATTCAAGATTTTTGATATTTATAGCTATGCTCCATGTAAAGCAATACAGTGGTCCTCCGTATAGTTGCAATCCGTTATTTGCGGGATCCAGTAGTTGCGGGTGATATTTCAGCAAGCTGTGAGACCTCGACGTGTGTGCAGAATGTACCATGAACCCATCAGCTCGTGAATATATAATAAGGTTATGAATATATAATTGGTCCCCCCTGCCGTCACTGCCCACCAGACTTGCTGTACATGCTTCATTCTCACTGTTTAGGAGAAAGGGGAATTGGTCCCGTCTCTGTGAAACTCGGAGTGCTGCTGCGCTGCCAGCACAAAGGGACCGGCCCCATGCTGGCATTCCCGGGCATGGCACGGCTGTGAACTGGGAGATGGCGGGGGATGGTTGCCACTGCCAAAACCAACTTCGGGGTGGTGGCATGAGCTAATCTGCTCAGGAATACCTAGAAACTCAAACCCTTGTCTTTCATCATTACCACGTACGATAACTTTTTAAGTCTAACTAAACCCCCAAACCTGTTGAAATCTCATTATGTAATGATAGTAAGGACTTTCAGTTGCATTCAACGTACATATCTATGGGCAACACATACTTTATGCTTAGTTTATATACAAAATTTCTATTTCTCTTCCATTTTTTTATGATGGTGCCCCCAGCATATTCAGCTAATTCCTGGAAGTGTAAAGTAAGCTTTTCACCTCCTACATTTCCAGTGGTTCTTAGTTATGTTTAACTGAAAACTTACATCACAGACCAAATTTTTGGCAATTGTACATCTGAAATGAGATTTACTTTCTACTGAAAATATGCATTACAGTACAAGTGTTGCCATTAATTATAACATCATTTAATGCATATAAAAAATTGCACTAAGTTTTGTTTGTAGTTTGTGGTCTTGATTTGTTTTTGGTTTTGGTTTTGGGTTTTTTTAATATACTCAAGTAAGGAGGAATATACACATAAAATTTGTTAGACTGCATCAGTGCCCACAAAGCATCAGAAAAATTTTTGTCCCTTTCAGATTGTGATCAAATATATATTTTCAGAACACATACAAGACTTTAGAAGGAAAAACCAAATTTATAAGAATTATCTTGCCCTGAGCCAGTTCTTGTCATCTGAGTTCCAAAGTGGGGAGTCCATATAGCATAAGAAAACCAATTACTCTAAGAAACAGAAGACTCTACATGTACCCAAGGGGGAAGATTTAGTCCACTTCCTTTCTCAAAAGGACTGAAAAGTAAGAGGATTGCTATTATAATGAAGGGACAAGGATACAGGATACATATTTTTGCCTTTCTGCCTCCTGCACTGCCTACAGTTTGCACTCTTTGCTCAAGGACTGGACCTTGAATAGACTTCTTGAAATTAAAATATCTGCTCTCTTTAATTATAATCAAAATGTATAGGAGTTTTCATTACCTGAAATGAATATCTTTGCCTTAGAAAGAATAACACAGAAAAACATTTCTTCTGAATGGTGCTCCACCTTGAGCAGTGGCACAAGTACAAAAACTCACTGCCATTTGCTTCTGTTCCATATTGAGAACATTTGGGTTCTGATAGCAGAGAAATAGTATCTTTAGGCCTGAGGAAAAACCTGGAATCTCTGTCAAAGCCTTCATAAGACAGCAGCTAGCATGCAAAAGCTGAAGATACTAACAGGACCAATGGCATTGAGTTAAAAAGATGTGCCTCCAACTTGCAAGTATGAAATAATGTATGCCCTACAATATAGCACGGAAAATTACCATTAAACAGTAAAACAAAACTAAAAGCCCCTTACTAATATTTTTATGGAACTAAAAATTTATTGTATCACTGAAAATATCTAATATATTACTAGAGAACTTTCTTTCCTAATTCTCATGTTTAACATTAATATGCCTAAAAAGAATACCATTTATAAGAAAAGATATACTTGAATAAAACATATCTTTCCCAAAACCAATCTGATCTAAAGATCTAGAACTGCTATGTTTCCTACCTACTTCAGCTTTCTAACAATGGTCTACCTGAACTATTGGGAAATTGTGCCGCATTCCCAGTCTAAATTTCCCTCAAATTCCAAATGCTGAATCTTTCTTTTTCCTAATGATACAAAGCTTATTCCCAAGTACGATCTCTTTGTGCAGCTATTCAGACACTTATCATAAAATAGTTTCCAAAATGGTTCCAGTATCAAAGCACTGTTTCACAAAATGTTACTTGTGAAAGACCTTTTAGTCAGTATTATTTATAAAGAATCATGACATCCCACAGGCTGCACAAGCAGCACTGTCCATGCATTCTCAATATCCTTTTATCTTTTCAGGCTTGTGAAGAACAATATCCAAGAAACACAGTGACACTACACACATTTCCATACACCTCTGAGCTAAGAATCTCCATAATATCTTTGTATATTTATTTGGTTTCAGCAAGGATGCACCATCAAAACTATTCCAGCACTTTTAGGAAAACAGACCATCTGTTATGTGTCAAGAGACATGTCCTAAAAGCCTATATAATGCTAGATTTTATTTTTCTGTTCAGCAGCAAAGCATTCCATATTTATTTGAATTAACATCAGGAACCCAGAGACTTTACATATAGGTAAGTTGAAGAGTCATCTGGTAAATACTGACAGTAATCAACTTCAGTACTTCCAAACTTAGCATACAAGATTTGTGAAAGATACTCCTTTGCCCCCCATATTAGAATTTCAGCACAATTCAGCTGCCACCATTCTTGGTTACAGACATATAGTCTGTACTTCCAGACCATTGTTTCTCAACTCACTCAGAAACTGGAAGAAGAAAGAACTCCTTCAAAGATTTGTCACTGAAATCTCAGAATTCTCAAAACTCTCTGATACATGTTTTCTTTTAGCCAAATCTTTCTTATCTCTTACAGAACTTTGTATCATCTTTGATGATATCATGGTATCATGTTTAACTTTTCTGTATAAGTAATTAGATAGAAAATATCTAAGAGAAAACGCAAACATACTGTACCTCTACTGCAAAAATAACAAGACTTGCAATAGGAACAAGTCTAATCAATGATTGAGGATAAGGCAGTAATGGATGCTAGTTATCCACCTTCTTCCCAGATCTATAGTTGGAAGTGATACCTTTTAAGCTTTGATAATGTCCTTTAATTTAAGTTTCCCTCCAAGCCTGAATGAATTTGTGTTAAAGACCTCAGGGGATTCTTCTGGGGAAGAGACACATTATAGGGCCAGCTGGATCCTAGGGGGCATCAGGCAAAGCATCACCAGCCAGTCGAGGGAGGGGATTGTCCTGCTCTGCTCTCCACTGGTGCAGGCTTACCTTGAATTCTGTGTGCAGTTTTGGGTACCACAATATAAGAAAGATATTAAACTGTTAGAGAGTGTCCAAAGGAGTGCAATGAAGATGATGAAGGGCCTTGAGGGAAAGTCATGTAAGGAGCAGCTGAGGTCACTTGGTCTGTTCAGCCTGGAGGAGAGAGGACTGAGAGGAGACCTCATTGTATCACAGTATCACAGTATCACAGTATAGAAAAGAATGGAAAGGACCTTGAAGATCATCTAGTCCAACCTATAATCCGACTAACCTATCCTCTACATCTAGATCATATCACTCAGTAAGCTGTAGTTACAACTTCCTCATGAGGAGAAGAGAAAGATCACATCTCTGTGGTGGCCGATGACAGGGCTCAAAGGAATGGCCTGAAGTTGTGTCAGGAGAGATATAGGTTGGATATTAGAAAAAGGTTCTTCACCCAGCAGGTGATTTGGCACTCATAGAGGTTTCTCAGAAGGTGGTCACAACACCAAGCCTGACAGAGATTAAGAAGCATTTGGATGGTACTTTCAGGCACACGGTGCAACTCTTGGGGATGGTCCTGTGCAGAGCTAGGAGTTGGACTCAATGATCCTTGTGGGTCCCTTCCAACTTACCATATTCTGTGATTCTGTGATCTCCAAGCAGGGAGCAGAACCAGGCTCAGAGTACCTCTCTCTGAGCATCCCACATTCAGGCTGCAATTGCAACCACTCCCTAGAAAACAGAAGCTACTCTCTGCCTGTTTCTCACCAATGCACAAATACATTATAAAAAAACATTATAACATTAAAAAAAAAACCCAAACCAAAACCCACTTCCTCTCCCCCGAACCAAAACAACAAAACAAACAACAACAAAAACAGAAGTGGGGGGGCAAGGGAATGGAATTAAAGCCACAACTGTTCCCTCTAAAAACCTGATGCATCTGCCTCCTGTCCATCTTTATAGCAGAAAAGAAACTATGTAAACAGAGCTGGCTCAGGACTTTCACAGGAGAGAGGCTAATAAACTTCACTTGAAAGCATGGTTACTTGGACATGAAGAGGGGAATGACTAAAAGTAAAAATTCCGAAATATATAGTTTAATTTTGAAACTTTCAACTTTCCCGTGAAAGAGGAAATTTTTTTCTTCAGTGGGTGTCCAGAAGGGGCTAGCAAGTGTCCGCATGCTGTGGGAGCTGGCTACACTCGTCTTAGCACTCTTCCCCCAGCTCACGTCTGAGCTCTGGTCCTGCATCTCCTTCCCTTGCATGTATGTCCCAACCTCCTTTATTCCCACACTCCCAGGAAGGAGATCTTAGCAGAGGCAGCAGGAAGAGCTGCAGTACTTCCCATCCATGTGGGACACCCAGAGTGGCCAGCCAACCAGGGCAGACTGTGTGGTGCTAGAACCTGTTACAAGAACAAGTGACAGCAACTTAGGTACCATTCCTTGTATAAATTCCTCACAAAGGGGTTCAATCATTTCTAAAATAAAAAGCTCTGTACTTAGAAAACTTCACAGAAAGAGAGAAAAATCAGTTGAGGTAACTCTATTTGCCTATGTTTCATCTTTTTAGAATTTCCTCTCTTTTTCTGCCCGACCTCCAGCTTGAAGAGTCATACAGATACAAATATCCCATAATACATTTATATTGTCCAATTCTAGAGAGGGTAGTATCTTTGTATATCACACATATACATTTTTTTAAATGGTAAAATACGTATCTCATCTGACCATTGATAACTGTGTTGCAGGTATTTCACCTCGATAAACATTTTGCAAAACCTGTAAATGGTCTAAACAAATTACTGTATTAGGACAGGGGAAATATCTCCCAGAATTTAATGCTTATTGGGAGATTCAGGGTGTGTCAAAATAGTACACTGTTTCTTTCATTTCAGTATTCTAGTGTACCATCTAAATCTGACTTGGAACAAAACAGTATCAGAAAGGAAATCTATGATCATAAACAGCCATGGAATAATATCCTAAACAGTACTATTTTGCCTGTAAAGCATTGCTCCCTGGGCAGGATAATTCTCAAGTGTTCCCTCTCATTCCTTAGGTTTTGTGACTATTAACAGCACACCCATTAGAGCTGTCTGCCAGCAGAATCTCAGGAGTGCATACAGGTACATCTGGATGTTGCAGCTACATCTCAGAAAACAGTTCAGTCACATTTGTAAACAAGCAGGTTAATCTTAGATGGAACTTTACTAGGATAAACTTTGCCCTCATTTTTCCGATGTCAATTGGAGCGACCTCCTTCGCATAATGGCATTACTCTGTACAGAGCTGGTACAAGAGAACAGAAATTTGTTTGATTTAACTATGGATGAGCAACAAATGAGATCTTGTTCCTGACAAGCATTTTCAATAGTGCTTTTCAAAATGAAAATAGCATTTCAAAATGTGATTATGCAAATATTTCTATTGGCTTTGTTAGATGTCCCTGAGACTTTTCACAATTAGTTGGCTAAGCCATGCCACGCCAGGTAGCACAGCTGTGCGTCTCCAGTGCTGCCTGACAATCCCATTGCACTACCCAGAGGATGCCACTCTTAGCTCTGTCAGGAGGTATTTTCATCCTTATTTTAACAGGGGGAAAGTAGCTTTACCAATGAATTTTATTGCCTGATTTACAATGCTGCCCTGGGAGAAAAAGCCAAAAATTTGCACAAACTGTTAGAAGAGCCTTAATTGCAATACATTACAATTAGCTTATTAAATAGAAGCCTGTGATTGAAGGTGATTGCACAGCTTCTGTTGTCTGGGTAATTAAAAACAGTGCATGAAGGGACTTGCTTGCAATACATTTTAAGTTTTTTAAATACTCACAAAGTATTCCCCCTCTTCTTACCTGCCCAGACCTAATCAGTTCTTATTGCTGTTCTTTATTACTTGCTAAGCACCTTCCCCATGCTTGGTGCCTTCAGGATCTTTCCTAGCAGAATGAAAACAGTATTTGAGTTTTAAGGAGTGTAAAGGGGATTCTTTATTCAAACTATGGGAGACAGTGAGCCTCTCATCTCCCTGCTTCTTCAGCACAGGTCTTTCTGCTTCATATCACTAGGCAGGGCTCCACCAACCATAGTCTGACCTTCATGGTCCTGAAGGAGATGGAGGACCACGCTGTACTGGCTGTTCATCAGCAACAGGACATCAAATGCGGACATGACTTCCTTTCTGGCCGTATGCGGCAACAGGTGCCCTTTCCTTGTAAGTACATACTAGAGGGTGCAGCCTCACCTGGACAGCTGAGCATGGGGATTAGCAGACATTTACCCCCAAAGTGATGGTCACCTCTCATGTATTATAGACCTACTTGTTCAGATTTTTTCTTTTCTTTTCTGCTTTATTATTAACATGGGTGATTTTAAGATTTTTATCATGGGAACTTAATTTAAAAAGAATATCTGCATTCACAGAATCAACCAGAATGGAAATCAATCAGGCTCTGAGATCACTGAGTCCAACCTTTGAGTTCAGTAGAGTTCACTAGACCATGGTACTACTGCCGTCTCCATGGGCAGTTCATTCCAATGTTTATTCACTTTATAGAGTTTCTCAGCTTAACAAAAAATGGAAACAAGAACTCTATATTACATCTTCATAAGAAGAGTAAGCAATCTGCTTAGAACACAGTAATCCCTTGAATTTCATGGGTGTTCAGGATGGTGAGAATGCCGCAAAAGCCGAATTCCACAAAGAGTGATGGCTCATACATATACAAAGAAGCTATGCCCATCTCCCCATCTCCTCAGCCCCAGCAAGCACAAGGACACCTTCGCCACCATGCCAGGATGTGCCAAGCAGCAGTGGGCAGCCAGTACGATCCCATGCTGTCCTGGTTCAGCGCGGTGGTGGGGCAAACAAGCGTGGGGGGAGTGGCACTGCCCCACCCACAACTGGGACTGGCCCAAGCACCATCACTTCCATGGTACATGCTGCGAATGGAGCAGCGCTGCTCTGCCCACAAGCAGGCATGGGCAGAGCCAAGCCACTGTGGGGAACAAGGTCTTTCCCAACATCAGTTGAACTTGCGGCCGCAGGACAAGCAGCTACTGATCCCCTGCTCCCCTGCAGCCTCAGTACCAGCTTGACGCAGTGTGTGTAAAGCTTCCCCAGAATTTTATGAATCTTTTACAACACCCTCCTGAACTGGTCCATGAGCTGGTCCACCTGTCCTGCCCTGCAGGGTGGCCCCACCCCCAGCAGGGCAGAGGCACTCTGAGCATGCATACATGGAAAAACATTGCAAAGATTTGAGGGAAGTCTATGGCATCTTTGCTGGGAAAAAACCTACTAAGAAGTGTGGGTGGGAAACTTGAAGCATGAGGAGGTGATATATCCATGTTATTACTCTTTTTGTTGATGACAAAGATATACCAAATTAAAAAAAAAGACAGAAGGGATGGACTATATTTGATTTTCTTCCAGACCACCCATCTTCAGGACATTTCAAAGACTGTTGCTTTTTTCCCATCATCTTCTGGTCCTTTTGACAACACCTGACCCTCTTCCCACCTCATGATACACCTTGTTACGTGTCTCACTCTGGCCTCAAGAAAAGTCTTTAATTTACCCTCTAATCTATCCTCATCTGTCATGCAGTAATCCTCGCTCCCTTTCCCTTCCTTACCTCTTCTCCTCACAACCATTTCCTGTAGAAAAAAGTTGTTGTCAAACTGATTCTATTTATAGGGGCTACCTATAAAATAAAGTTTTGCCTTTATCTTTGCTTTGTGTTTAGAGGAGCCAGCGGACAGTGTTTCTGGGTGATCATTGGAGAAGATGCTGAGACTTGCACCTATCTCCTGTCTGCCAAATTGCATCCCTGTTCCCAGCCTTGGGCATAAAACAAAAGGCACATTTCTCATAGGTCCGGAGCAACAGTAGACTGGTTAATAAGAGTATTAGTCAGCACATTTATTACATGTCATATCAAAAGAGCTCCATCAAACACCTGACTTTTGTAACTGCTGCCCTGAGATGTACTTCTTGCTTTCCAATAGTATTTTATAAATTCCTTCTTTTCTAAAAAAATGTTTTAAGTCTCTCGTATAAGTTTCAGAGTGTAGGCACTATCTGCTCCTAGATATTTGTGCGTGACCTCACTTGTGCGTCGCTTGAATGTCCCTGAGCAGACAATCTCATCCTACAGCATGACATTTTGGATTGAAATTATTTTTATACATGGCACTTTTTTATTCTCTCTCTTCTCCTTCTCTCCTCTCCCCTTACTTTGACATATTATGCAGCTTCTTTTTTTTCTGGAAAGGATTGACACCAACAAATAAGTATGACAACTGTCCCACTGCTCGTGCTGTCATATGAATTCTTGCTGTTGTTACATACCTTTCCCCATGAAGCCTTCTCAAACCTCTTGTTCATCTTTCAATGTATCCCATTAAAAACATCTCTGAACAGGCAGTGTGAAACAAACTTTTCAATGTTCTGCTTCTCTAAATTGCATAAGATGCTCACAGGTCTCAGTTATTGCCAATCTGTCTTTAAATCTATTTATGTCCGAATACTAATGCAGCCATATGGCTTTCATTCCCGATATACTCAGAAAAATGTACATCCACACATATTTGCCCTGCCTCCACATGCCAAGTCACATTAGATGACTTCAGCAACCCATACTCTTAATATGCCTCAACTTCATTTATTAATACAGATTCCAGCAATTCTTTTTCTCCTTTTTCAGCATTGGAACATACTGCAATGTTAGGGCTTATTTGCTCCTCTGTTCGTAACACCCATGGTAGTACCCAGCAATTTACTTTAAAAAATGTTTCTAGGTTATTGTGTAAAATAGATTGTAAGCATCTCCATATTTAAAGGCAACACACAAAGAACAGAGCAACAACAGCTGAAGCAAAACAACATATCTGGCCCAATTGCTAACTTGAATAGCATTAATGCCAGCAATACATCAGAAAACATACAAAAACAGTTTGGTGTTGCTCAAGTGTCACTGTTCTGCTGTGGCAAGGATCAATATATCTTCAAATGGCTTGACAGCCACACAGAAAAGATTAACATGGAAGTTAGCGTCATTCGTAAGAAGACCAGAGAAGATTAATTTGCACCAGAGACTTCTGTGCGCCTTCGCATTCCAAAACAAGAGCCTAAAAATAGCATAAATAACAGAAAAGTAATTTTTTTTCAACAAAGAATAGGAATTTTATCTAGTTAAATAAACTTACTTGACCTACTTGGTGGAGAGGTAGCAGACCATCAATTAAACATGTTGCAGCACTATTTCAATATGGCAACAGTGATGCCAGTCCTGTAACTTCCTTGGCAGTTTCCATAGTCCTTCATTGTGATCTCTCTCTCTGATTAGCAAGAAGTATGCAATGTGTCTAGCTGGAGCCACAGAAACAAAGTTACAGAGCTAGAATACAATTAGTCAGCTTGGATTCTCTCACTGACATTTTGTAGTGAATTTCTTCACACCAGAGTTTTTGCTGGTTTTGGGGGGTTTTGTTTGTTTGTTTGTTTGTTTGTTTGTTTGTTTTGGTGGGGATGGGGTGGAGAGGGATGTTGGAGGCAGGTAAGCAGAAATAAATCATGAAAAATTTTACAAGTTTAGGATGTCTGCCCCCAAACAAGGAAACCTCCCAAACAAAACAAACAAACAAACAAACAAACAAAAAACCCCAAACAAACAAACAACAAAAAAAACCCCCAAACCCCAAAAAGCCCACAATCCCAACAGTTGTGAAAAACAAGTAAGTATTCAGCTGAAAAAAAAAAAATAGAGGGCAAAAATCAAACCATACTGCTTCATTTAACTGGGTCCAATCTAGCAGGAAGTATAACTTTTATCCCTGCCTCAGGTGAGGAGTTTAGCTGTGTGACAGATGCATAAAAATTTGCAAAGCTGACCAGTGTCAATGTTTTCTGCCTGTAATCATCAGCATTTCACAGCAGAAACCATCATTCTTTCTCTGTATGTCACTAAACATCATGGTTTGTAGTTCTAAAATCTGTTCTCAGTAAGAATATGAGAACACTGGTAATTCTCACACAGCAGAAAGTCAGTGCAGAAATGTTTCAATTCCCCATGGTTAGCCTTTCAACTTCCCACTGACTTCCATCAACTTTCAGACCCCACAGCATCAGTCCTTGCAGCTACTGGGCCAGTTAGAAAAATTTAACAGCCATCCCAACTTGATGGTGGGAGGGAGTTACAGGCTATTTTCAAATTCCAGATAAAGAAAGTCCTAACTGCCCTTCCAACACAGAATACTGGGTGATAACAAACACCTAATTTTGTCATGCTATAAACTTCCTTAGATTCCTTTCCCTGTTTCTTCAGGACTTGACAGGAGCTCTAAACAGTCTCCACATAACACAGCGTATGAACACAAACTGTTCATAGAGTCCAAAGCAATGAGTTTTGCTGCAACCAAGTCTTGTACTGCAACAAGACTGAGAGTGTATAATGCCCTGAATTCCTTACAGCACCTCTGGACAATCACTCGGTTGTGGGGATGGAAACAGTAAAAGTTGTTGGGTTTTATCTTACTGGTAAATTAAGTTTTTCACAAAATAAATGCTTTATGGCTCCTTGTGAGTTGCCCACGTGCAAGAGATGCTGTGGGCTTCACAGCAGTGAAGAATTTCCTGCAGTTGCAGAAGACTCGATGGGGACTGGTATGAACACAGTGATGAATTTGACTGCCTACAACTATCAGTGTAAACAAACAAAAGAAATATAGGAATCCATGTGTTTTCCAAGTTTTAATTTGTAATATGTGTGTGTAATAATCATAGTTGAGGACAGAGACAATAGCTGATTTATCCTTGAAAGACAAGTGAGATGTTCAGAGATGTGTACCATGGGTACACTTGGTCCAAGTTTGACAAGAAAAAATACTGGTTCCTCTATTCCCTGCACTATTTTTGACACTGATAGGTGCACATCATACAGCATAGTAAGTGTGTTACACTGGCATGCTCTGCTAAAAGAACAAGGAGGAAACCAGGCATTCCCTTTTCCAGAATGATACAAGCAGTGACCAAGATATTCTGGTAGAGAGAAATTGAAAAATTTAAAGTTCGTAAAATGAAACACTTTAAACATTTGAAACTGATGCACTCCCATTATTATTACAGTACATCCCCACTGCATTGCAACCTCTCCATTACAACTCCACGCATTTGCAAGGAAAATTTCTCGCAGTTCAGTTTTAGGGATCTGCGAGGTTTCCTCGCCAATGCATGTGCAGTGCCTCTGCTTTGCTGAGGGGCGGTGCTGGCTCTCCCTGTGGGTGGGGCCGGGCCAGGTCAGGCCAGCCCCCTAAGGATGGTGCATGGGCGGGTTGTGTGAGGAGGGTGCGTGGTTTCTCCAGCTCGCAAAGGTGTTTAGAGCCCTACGGCACTGTGCCCCAGTCCTTGACCCGGTCCTGTGTGTCTCCTGTGTGCTCCGCTGAGACCCAGCGCAGCACCGTCACAAGACATGCCTTGTTACTCAAAGCCCAGTCAAAGCCCGGGCAGTGCTGCCTCTACCAGGACTGGTGGATGTTAAAGGGAAAGAAACTCTGATACTTACGCCCCACCCTCCTTCCCCCGCCTTAAGCAGCACGGAGTGTTGGAGTGTTGCAAAGTTAAGGTTTTCCCAGGCTCCAAGAATGCTGACCAGAGCTCAGGGACATCACTTCCCTGCCTCAGAGGCAGGGCGAGCATGTGCGAGCTGGTGCGGGGCTGGTGCAAGCACCGGGGCCAGGAGAGGGGGTCTGGTGGGGGGAGCAGCAGCATGCAATTTGGGCTGTGGGCACACACAGTCTCAGCAGCCGCTCAGAAAAGGTTCCCTTTGCTCCCCTCTGCTGACCAAGACCATGGGAAGGAGCAGAAAAGTGTCTGCAGCACTCTGGAGTGCCAGTGGGTGGAGCAATGAGCATGGCCTGCAGGCATATTAATGACTTGCATGTCTTTGCGAGTTTGACGTACTGCAAGAGCCCTGGCATGACCCATTCCTCGCAAATCTGTGGGTGTAACCGTATTCAGTAACAATCCAGAGTGAATAAAATGAGACTGTTTTGGTAAGTAAAAAATGTCTCTTAGTAGTTCTGCAAAACACCTTATAAAAACTCTAAATACATAGTGAAACTGGTACCCATAGTGCAAAATATATATAGGCACATATCTATATTAGTGTTGTTTGGTCATGGTTCTTGTAATGTCAGCAGGTTACAGTACATACAAAATTTATATGTAAAGAAGCAGCATCTAAAACTCATAGGTCAAGTACACATTTCCTCGGTGTTTTTCATCCATGCCCTAATTTGGGGACTAACTGTCTTAAAATGATAGGAAAGTAAAAAAAGGATCTCCCTCCCCTCCCCTTAGAGACTACAGTGAACTCGTGGTTTTGCTCTTTGCAGGTTCAACTCTTCACTGGTTTTTTTTGGCAAAAAATCCCCTCTGAGCACATGCAGAGTGTGTCACAAAGAGTTAGTATAAAAATAAGCTTGCAAATACTTGAATAAGCCCAACCCATCATCCCACCCACCTCAGCACCGAAACAGAGAGAGGGGCGTTCTTGTCAACTCCTCATGCCATTTGACAGGTCTAGAGAGTGATGCCGCCACACATGCAAAGACTCCGTGGCTGCCCAAGATGGCGGCCAATGGGGGGAATTGGCAACAAAAGTGTTTACACCTAGGGGGTGCAGCAGTTCTCGCCATGCTCAGCACTCAGAGTGGAACTTGCCACTGGCCTGCGACAGCTCTCCCTCCTCCAGTCATGGGCGCGTGGGATCCACTGCTGCTGCTGCCACCTATCCCCTGTCCAGCTTGCACAGAACAGCAGAAGGCAATCTCCCAGACTGGTAACACTCTGTGGTGGCCCGCTGCAACCCTCTACCCCTGTCTTGTGGTGGTGAGGTGAGGAGGGACAGGTGGCAGGGCTATGATGGGCAGGGGTACATTCAATCCACTCAGCCCCTTCCCTTTGGACTTTGGGCTTTTGTAAGCGGAGGTGGCATCCCAGTTTTCTGGGAGGGTGAATGCATGGCTTGGGGCAAGAAAGTTTGTGCGTTCCCATGGAGCCGTGGGCCCACAATGGTCTCAGGGGCTGTAGGGGTCCTTCTGCCCCGCCTCTGCTGGGACTGAGCCCAGTGGCTGCCTGCTTCAGCTCTGATCAGTGTGCTGGCCAGAATTCCAGCCAGTGCTCTAGCAGCACCATTACCATGGAGATGGGCTGCAGTCCAGCCAGTGCTCCAGCCAGCTCTGGACATGGCAGGGAACACTGAGGAAAACTTTACCCCCCTCAGTTCTTCAGTGGAGGCAGTCACTCCCAGCCCCTCGATATAGTTTCATGGGGAAAAATAGTCCCATGCTGGCTGCCATGGGGTTTCTGGCCTTGGTGCAGTACAGCAGCAG
Organism: Pitta sordida; assembly: GCA_013390025.1. Classification (NCBI taxonomy): domain Eukaryota; kingdom Metazoa; phylum Chordata; class Aves; order Passeriformes; family Pittidae; genus Pitta; species Pitta sordida. The sequence continues at coordinate 109,389 of WEKX01008966.1, read as the reverse complement.
CCGTGGCAAAAGGCAGGAATCCTGGGACGCACTGGATGGGAATGGTGAGAAGCCATTCCCTTCTGCCTTCTGAGCTGGCTCAGGGCGCAGGGCGGTCCCACAGAGCTCTGGTGCTGAGGTGTGGGGGGTGATGGGAGGGGTTTAATTGCACATTTGTTAGTTCATTATCTTCATGGATTGTGGGCTTCATGCAAGGGAAGAAGACCCAAGACTCCGCAAAAATTTGGGGTTGACTATTTTAAAATAGTGGGTATGTATTCTTGTATTCATTTTAGAATACTTCCTTTCATATTCCTTGGGTGAATTATTTACATTAGAATAGTTTGACAAGTTTTTCTCATTAATGGAAAAATACTTCTGGAGAGAAGTAGAAATTATTAGTCTGCATTCAGAAAGGCTAGAAGTCACAAATTAAAAAGAATATTAAGGAGAGATCTAGACTTCTGAGTGGGCAAATAGGTCCCAGTTTCAACCCCTTTCCCAACTGTAATGTTTATCTGTTGCTTTCAGAGAGCACTACATGAACTTGTTTTTGTAAGAAAATTCATTACCTTCCAGGGAAAGCCATATTCCTTTATTTTAACATGTGGGCATCAGACTTCAGTTTTCAAAAATGTACAGAATGACAGTATATATAGTACTGTTGGGTAGTATTTTAGTGCTCCTCTAGCATGTTAAATATTTAAGTAATTCAGATATCATCCTCTTTGGTGTATATTTTCACAGCAGACTGTTTGTTATCAAACTCGAATTTTCCCAGTTGTCAAGTATAGACACAGAAAACAATAAGCAGAAAAAAACCCAGTACATTTGAGCACACACTCTTCTGTTCCCCTCATGTAGGTATGTATTGCAGATCAATAAAACCTGCTGTACAGCTGATACTGTCAATTAATATTGCAGACCCACAACTATGTGCACTGGTTAATTGATTCCGTTCCTTAGTGGCAAGCTAACTTGTCCCCTCTGAACAGAGAGACATTTTAAGTTCAGGGATCTGATTTTCATGTGAAGTGGTCCATATGGAGACCAGTAATGAAAGGTGTTATCATTGGGACTGTTTGCTGTTCAACATCTTTGTCCGTGACATGTACAGCAGGACTGAGTGCATGTTCAGCAAGTTTTCTGATGACACCAAGCTGTGTGGTGTGGACATATGGGGGGGAAGGGATGCCATACAGAGGGATCTTGACAAGCTGGATAAGCAAGCCCATGCAAACATCATGAAGTTCAACAGGGCTATGGGTAAGGTCTTGCAAATGGGTTGGGACAATCTCAAGCACTAATACAGGCTGGGTGGAGAAACGATTGGGAACAGTCTTGGGGAGAAGGACTTCAATGTTGGTTGATTAGAAGCTCAGCATGACCTGATAATGTCTTCGCAGCTCAAAAAACCAACTCTGTCCTGGGCTGCAGCAAAAGAATTCTGGCCAGCAGGTTAAGGGTGGTGATTCTGCCCCTCTGCTCTGCACTGGTGAGACTCCATCTGGAGTACTGCATCCAGCTCTGGGGTTCTCAACTGTTGTCCAGAGGAGGGTGAAGAAGATTATCAGCGGGCTGAATCACCTCTCCTATGAAAGACACACTGAGACAGTTGACATTGCTCACCCTGGAAAAGAGAAGACTCCAGGGAGAACTTAAAACACCCTTCTAGTACCTAAAGGGGGCCTACAGAAGAGCTGGAGAGCACCTTTGAGAGGGGCATATAATGACAGGTTAGAGGGTAATATGTAGCTTCAAACTGAAAGAGAGCAGATCTAGGTTAGACATTAAGAAGAAATTCTTCATGATGAAGATGGTGAGGCACTGGAACACATTGCCCAAAGAAGTAGTGGATGTCCCATACCTGGAGTGTTCAAGGCCAGGGGTTTCCTGTGGCAGTGCTGCCAACGCAGGGATTCACAGCTTTTGCTGCTGCCATACCATGCAGCTGGCCCCTGCAGCACCACTGTACTGTGCCACTCTGTGGCGGGTCCCTGTGACACCACCATACCATGCTGCTCCACTGATTCCTGCAGGAAGGTGTCTTCCATTCACCTATGCACTCCCGCACCTCTCTGAGGATGCCAGCGCTCCGGTGAGGAGCACCCTTGCATCCCCCTGCCATGGGTGGGTGGCTGAAGCTATTGATGGGACACGTCCAGTCTCCGGTCTGCTGGGGAGCGACCTCATCAGGGACACCTTCCCCACCACGTCCTGCACTGTGTGCCTAGAGGAAGGCAGCAACAGAATATGTCCTCACTGCCTTGGGGACACGGGGAGGAGACTTCTATTCACCCATGCCCTCACGCACCTCATCCCCGAGGATGCTGGCGCTCCAGCAGGGAGCACCCCGCCTCCGTCTGCCATGTCCAGGTGGCTGCAGCTATTGGTGGGATACATCCCCGGTCTGCTAGGGAGCAGTTGCAGCCTGCTTCACTCAGACCAGCTGCCAACACCATGCTATAAACCATCCCAGGCACGTAACCTGAGAGAGTGATCTCTCATTGGAATGGTCTGCCCAGGGAGGTGGTGGAGTCACCATCCCTGGAGGTGTTTAAGAGAAGACTTGATGAGGAGCTCAGTGACATGGTCAAGATGGTGGGAGGCTTGGATGGATGGAGCGGGGTGCCGGTGGTTCCACACTTGTGGGCCTGATCCCTGAGTGTGCATTCGCTTGGGAGTTGGACTAGATGATCCTGTGGGTCCCTTCCAACTCAGACTAACCTGTGAACCTCTCCAACATTCATAAATGAGTGAACTCTCAGTGGTCCCCAAGTGAGAGAGAGGCGCTCCCCCTCCAACCCCGCAGGGCATGCCAGTCCTGCTCTGCAGGAAGAGCCAGTGCTTCCCCTTGGCGGAGGGACTGCATATGTGCAAATGGAAGAACACCATGAAAAATTGAGAGAAGACTACGGTGTCTTCACAGAACCGCCCCCTGCGATGTACCGAAGCCACGATAGGTGAACCATAAAGTAGTGAGGTATTACTGTATATGCATATTCTCTTGTACTAAAAAGTTTAGTTAGGCCTTTGATATAAAATTAGTAATATCATATTCCATACCTGCCATGTCCCCAGGAGACATGGTTATTGATATTCTCTTGCCTTGAAAAACCTTAGCATTAATGTAATCATTACATCAAAACAAAATCTCTTATTCCTGAAATATTGGTCAGCCTTCATACGTGCGACTCTCTGTAAAATGCAATTTTGTTTTGTTTTGTTCTGAATCTTAAGAAATGTGGTTTTTTTCCCTCACTGGTGCACACAAACAGTCGATGGAAATGTATCAGTCAATGGTATGTATCAGTGCCTCTTAGAAGGACTTAATGATCAATTAATATTTTATGCCTTGGGACCATTTTCCATCATGATTCACTTCTTTAATAGCTTGCATGTATTTGCAAACAGTACTTCAAACATTAAACTGCCTTGTGTACATATTCTATTTCTTTGACTCTTTCTATAGACCAAATATATTCTTTATTGACTATAGACTGCAATTAAAGCCTTACCTATAGCTAATTAGGCAGTTGCCACAGTTCTCTAAATGAATCTGGAAGCTATTCTTCAGTAATTTTAGCTGTGCATACAAATTAACTGATTATATTCACTTTGGCCAAACTTTGTTCTGCCTACAACAGAATTATGAAGTACATACTTTCTCTTTGGCTATGATGCAGCTCATAGTGTGCTTGTTTTTCTAATCTTGACATAAGCAGTGACATACCACATGCTGCAGCAACATAAGTGACGTGAATTATGTGTCACAAAACTGGATACATGATGAGTACCAACCTAGTTGAAAATGAGTAGAAACGCTGCCATTTAAGTGACATCTGTGCAAGGATCAGACCTCAAATGACTTGGGGGTGCAGGACTGGCCACTGCTTAATCATTCTTCAGTGGTCTTTGGAGGCAAGAAGAAATTCTCAAGAGTATGACAGCCATATATTTCCTATGCTATAGCCAAGAAATACACACTTCACTAAAAATATGTACTCTTATTATTTCCCCGATAGTCCAGGACTTCAGGGGCTGCAGTAGATGCGGTCATAGAGGGCAAGGACAGATTTTTGTCTCTTGTATGCAAAACTCATCAGGAATGTATAAACTGCCTAAATAAGAACCAAGACCAATGTAGTTGATGATACTCAGCATCCTTCCTGAGCTACGTTTTTTCCAATGGCACACGACTGCCGAGGTGGCATGTCACAGCTGCAAAGCTTATGGTACTCCTTTCATTTCACTTAGAGGCATGCCGTGCAATGCAGCAACCTTAAGGGCAAAATACCTTCACAAATCCCATACAATGATCAAGCATATATTGTTACCAGGCGACTTACAATTGCAGCAGTCATGAAAAGGCTGAGAAACAGGGGGAGGGAAGAATATCCATATGTCTGTACTTTTTAGGTCACACATATGGTGGATTAGCTGTGTTTGGCATATGAACTTTCAGCAGTAGGTTGCTTATTTCACACTTGCAGTTATGTTAAGCACACTTGTTTCTTATGCCTACTAAAGAATTGTTTAAAAATCCTCCTCTTGATTAGTCAGCCGAGACATAGGAAACCAGAGAGCTTATTTATATCGATAGCAGCAAGGTTAAATATGGGTCATACACAAGCCAAGTACAAAGGCAGAACAACTGCACAGTCAGATCTCTCTTCGGAGCCACAAAAATCCTGAACTTGGGCGAAACCAGTGATTAAACTCCTATTAGCACCACTGATGCTTTAGACGTGTTTGTGCAAGGCCTAAGCTGATGTATCCACAGCATTCAACAGGGAATGCCCTACTGTTATTAGTAAATCCTGGCACAATTCTCTACAAAAGGTGGAACTTAGCCAACTCAGTTACCTGGAGTAACAGAATAGGATAAGTCCAAAACCAGAAAACCTTCCAAGCATACAACCCACACTGATAGCACAAAACCTAGCTAGCATTAGGCATAAGACATGCTTAATACATTCACCTTTGGAATGATCCATTTGCAGGCATCTGTAAAGAGCAGAGAAAGCCTCAGGTACAACCAGGCAAGGGAAGGCTTGATTTATGCTCTATTCCAAAGTAAGCAAAACACCACTGTAGCTGGTGCTTCTGAGGCAAGGCTTAATGAATTCTTAACACAAGAGGAAAGCTGGTTAGTTGTGTTAGATTCTATCCTCACTGTACAACCCTCTTAATCCACAGGTTGTCTGCTTTTTATGAAGAAATGCCCTGCTGGGTTTCTGCCAGCATCGCATCACATGTGGCTAGCTGTTGTTGTACCCAGGTCCTCCCAGGGCAGGAGCACGAAAGAGACGGAGACAAAGTGAGAAGAATTCCAAGTCCTCAGCATAGCAATTGGTGAGAGGAGTTTTGTGGGTGAGAAATTAGATTCAACACAAACATGAACCTGTTTTTACAGTGTACCCTGTATGCTGCAGCTTAAAACAAAAGAAGTCAAAATCTTTACATGTTCCTGATCCTGAAAGAACTACTTATGACACCAAGGCAAATAAGAAGAGCTTTGTTTCTTAGCTCACATGGAATTCAATTTGGAATGGTTACACTTCCCAGCTTTACCTGTCTCACCTACAGATGTCCCATCCTCAGAAACAAATAGCCAGCTGGCAGGAAAACAGTGGGAGAAATAGTACAGCTTAAAGGAAGGGAAAAATTAACATGGGCAAAATGGAAGAAAAAGACTAGAATGGAAACTAAAAAATAAACAACAATAAATGGTAGAAAAGACCGAGAACAAATATGTGGAAGATATCCTTTTGTTTAACAGGACTGTGCAGATGCTGCAAGAACCACAGGGATAGTTCCTATATGTAGTAAGGGTTAAATCTTAAAGGTCATCAGATATATACACTTTGACATATAAAACCAAACTTCTGCAAAATATTCACTCTAATATTGACAATCAACAGTTGTTACTACAGTGTAAGAAAGCTTTCGAAGACTCCCACCCTCCCTGCAGAGAAAATTTTCATGTAAAACACTGATGAAGCAGGCAGCAACGCTGTGTTCTCAAACAATCCCCCCCAGCCATCACATCTTGCCATCAAAACCACTTCACCACCACTGGACATGTTTGTATGAATCGCAGCACAATGAAGAATTCCTTGCTCACACAAGGACTTCTACTCTTTGAATGAAAAGCCAAGGGCAAGACAGCATCATTTAATCCAAAGACTTTGTCACGCTCTTCAGAAGTGGGACAGGAAAGATGCTGACTTTTAAACAGTGCTTATTCACAGATTTCAACAGCTTCTCTATAAAATATTACTAAAAACCTCAAAGTCAAACTATTAGAGAAGAAACGTCCTGTCACACAGCAGCCCTGAGAAGCAGCATCACCGCCTAGAAAGAAAAGGCATATGATTCTTTTACATACAAGAAAAATATATAATATCAAACTATAATCCAAGTCAGCTTTTTTTTCTCCTAAGCCCCTCTTCAGCATATTACATCAAGTACATCCCTTAAATCTCAAATGTCTCCAAATATTTTCAGAGAAAAAGGAGATCCACAGATACAACTGTATTATATTTTTACACTAATGAACAAATACATATGACTAAGTGTTTTTCTGTAATGGGACACATTATGTACGTATACGGGAATCTTACAGAGTCCACACATACTTACTTTCAAGCTTAGGAAACATTTACGAAGAGAAGGTAAAAAATATTTTATACCTTAATTAAACTCTGCACAATCTTTCAGCTACTGTTGCTTACGTGCCAGATCTATGTTACAACTCCATAAGCTGAGAGATAATGAAATTAAACTTGAGGATTCAAACACATATATACAATCACTCAGAAAATGAACCTGAAGAGACACAGGCTAATCGAAAAGAAACGTAGGGTGCACTTTTTATAGGATAACAAAGGGATCACGGCATCTCCCTGCTGGAATGCCTGCTTGCATCCCAGAGCCTGCCACCAAGGTAGGCAGGGAAAGGTGACAATCCTGGAATCTAGTCATCCACTTTCATGAGCTGTTAAGTGCCACTTGGAAGTGAAGCGACAGACCCACAGAATTTCTTTTGTTCAGTGCTGCATCCTTGTTTCTTTCTTGCAGTATCACAGCAAGGTTACAGATCCGATATGCAACACCAGGGAACTAGACCTACCCGCAATCATTATCTATGATACAATAGGGGGATAAACTTAAACCCTCACTAAAGGAATAGAAATGTATGAATGCAATGATGCTTCTCAGTTTAAATTTACATCCAAATATCACTGACTGTGACAGTAAAGAATAAGTTTTACAAGCTTTAGTATAATATATTAAAACCAGAGCCATCCTCTCCCATAAGTCTTAAGCATGAATTTAACTGCAGTACTCCAAGCCTGATTTATTTACATTAATTCTAGATCAGATTATGCATGTTTTCAATTCCTTGAATTGAATTCTAAAGATCATCAGGTATATTACTACTGACTTGCCTTTTTTTTTTGCTTGTTTGTTTGTTTTGGTTAAGAAAATCCCCAAATCTTTTAGAACAGTAAAAGTGTGTACTACAAAGCAGAATGATCAATTGAATGGAAAATTTAGATTTTTTTTGGTATGACTGAAAAGATGTATAAAGCAAGTGCTGTGAGTACACCTGTTTGAAATTAGGTGGTATCCATCTGAAAAGGTTTTTACAAGAAAACTTAAAAAGAAACAATATAATGCAACCTGTGATGTGGATTTGTCAAGTAATGAGGCTACCAGTAAAAGATGGCTAAAAAAGGACTGTAAGCCTGGGTTACTAGGACTGAAATGAATCATAGAATAGAAACGGTTTTTCACAGAGAGAGTAATTGCATATTGGAATGGGTTGCCCAGGGAGGTGGTGGAGTCGCCGTCCCTGGAAGTGTTTAAGAGAAGACTGGACGAGGAGCTTAGTGACATGGTCTAGCTGGTCTAACTGGGGGGTGAGGGCTGGATGACCCTGGGCCCCCTCCGGCTCAGAGTGGCCTGCTAGACTGTGAGGCATCTAGGTTGTTATTGTAGTCTGGGAAGTGCTCTTGGTCGCTGTACGGGTATTAGATGGTGAGTTGGACTAGATGATCCTTGTGGGTCCCTTCCAACTCATAATTTTCTGTGATTCTGTGATTCTGTGAATAGTTTGGGTTGGACAGAGCCTTTAAGAGCCATCTAGTTCAACCCCTCTGAAATGATGAGGGACTTCTTTAACTATATTAGGTTGCTCAGAGCCCCATCAAACCTGACCTTGAATGTTTCCAGTTTTATGTCATCTATCACTTCTCTAGGCCATCTTTTCCAGTGTTTCACTACCCTTACTGTAAAAACTTTATTACATCTAATCTAAACCTACTCTTTTTCACCCCCCTCATGCAGCTTCTCTTCTTGTAAGCAAGCCCCCTTCGGGCACTGCAAGGCTGCTATAAGGTCTCCCTGAAGCCTTCTCTTCTCCAGGCTGAAAAACCACAGATTGCTCAGTCTTAAAATATCAGGGTTTTTTTTCATGTAGGTGTCTCACAGGTGGTGCCTCAATAGTTTATATATTTGTAATAGTTTGTATCCTTGCTTTTCAAGGGTACATTTTTAATAAACAGAAAGAGTGTTAATTACTTATGATTTCAGCAGCATAGAATAGAGCTGAAATTAATCAGCAATATATGGAGATAAAAGAGAATCAATGAGATTACTCCAACAAATTAATTTTAAATACCATCGTAAAATAATCTCAGTTCTATAGATGGAAAAAATCTAGGAGCAACTAAAAGCAGTGAAAGGACACTGAATCTAACAGGCCACAAAGCTGGGTTATGTGATCATTCATAAATCCCTGATACAGTGACTCACTTTATCTAAGATATAAATCTTACCTTTATCACTGCTCAAATACATCTGTGTTTAGCAGATTATGGCAAAAAACAAGTAGTTTCGGCAACAATATTTGATAAACTTCAGTGTTTGCCACTCACAAATCTGTCATATATCAAAGAGAAACTATGTTTAGCTTTGAATAATTAATAGAATACTTAAAATAGCACTTCATATAAAATATTGAGTAGCTGCACAGGGCAACCATAGCAAGTGCTGTGTTCATTCTTACACACAGCTTTACAGGCAGAAGCCATGACTATCCTTTTCTTTTCAGGTTTGCAAATCAGAAATTTTAGTGAGTTTTACGGCTTCACAGTGACACAAAAATCAGGTGAGATCCTGACAACATATGTAAAGTAGTTATCATTATTGTTTCTATATTTGTAATGATTCCTCACTCAGGACATGTTTTTTTCTGTGTTAAACTGTACATTGATAAGCACCTGCAACTCCCATCTGGCATCTTGTAGGCGCACAAATATAAGAACAAACTCTTTAGTTAGAGTAAGCCCTCCTCCCTTTCCGCGGGGGACCGAGTACCAGAAGAAGGCATGACTGATTAAATCCATGAAGATAGTAAATTAATGAATATTCAATAGGTCACACCCATAGACACACTTCATTCACAAATGAGCTCTAGAAGGTGGACCTGAGAGTGCTGTGTATCCCCATAGTGCCTCATTAAAACAGAGGAAAGTCCTTTTGCCACTTCCTGGCTGCAGAATCCTGGTTCCTGGACCGCAGCTGCATACAGAAACCCTGCAGCAGTCGGCGCTGCCAGAAGCTCTGAAGCCAGCGCCCACCCCTCCAGCAGAGCCTAGCCGACACAGAGACTCCTGACACTGTCCATTCCCTGCCATGTCTACACTGGGGCGTATCGATGGTTTCTGGTGTATGTCTTTTATGTTCAGACATGGCAGAGGTGCCATGCTGCACTGCTCTGACAAACCCGGGGCAGTTGGCCCCAGGCTGCTGTCCCATGCCACTCCAAAGCTTGGAGGAGGCTTTGGTAATGGGGGCAGTAGTATGCATGGCCGTGGCGTGGGTACCCTGGCACTCCGTGACAGAAGCTACAGCTGCATGGGCTGGGATAGTCGCCGCAGAGCCCCCGATGCAGCCAGGAGCTGGGGCTATGTTATTGCCAGGCAGTCTGAGCTCCTTGGGACACGTGGCCTGTGGCATAAGCAGGCTTTTGAGGAGCAGGCCTTTAACCTCACGCTGCAGGTTTTCCCTGTAGCTCCACTGCCGTGGAAAAGGCAACGTGTAAGCGCACATAAGAGAAGCATGCATATCCCCCGACCCCCGAGCAACTGCCCAACTGCCCCATGGTCCTGGGAACAGCTGTGCCATGTCTGCCACACTGCTACCCGGCATTTCCGCCCCTTCATCCCCATTGCATGGGCAGGAGAAGTGCAGTGTTACAGAACCCCCTTCCCTTTCCTTTGCTACTCTGTGCCACGGGCAGTGGAGGCGAGTGAGCAGGGCGCTGGTCTCTGGCCTGGGTGGGGGGATGACACAGCCGGTGCTGCCTGCCTGCTCCCTGCCAACTGCAGCTCTGGCGCAATCCGATGGCTGCAAGGCCCTGCAGGGGACACACTGCTGGCCTCTGCTGCCTCTGCAGTGGAGGGAGGGAAGTCTCCCTTGGCACCAGCCCTACCTCATGGCCAGGAGTGGTGCTTGCCCGCCGAAATGGAGACTCAGTTCATGCTGCGCTCCCTGGGAAGCAGTCTTTCGGGGCGTTGTTGCGCCTCCACGTTTAAACTCAAGATGGTTTAAAACTGCCATCCCCCCCACCACTCCCCCGTGCCCAAAAATGCTGCCTGTCCTGGCTTGACAGTGATCCCATGATCCCACTCCCCCTTAAATGGTGGAAATATATGGCGCTCTGACACTGTGGGAGGCACCCCCTCTGGTCTGCAGGCATGCTGGGCAAGAGGCATATGTGCACAGGCCGGGCGGGCTGGGCAAGGAGTGTCCCCATTGGTACAAGTGGCAAGTGGCTCCCTTCCATGCTCCCTCGCTGCCCACAGTAGCTTCCGTGCGGAACTAATTTACATATTCATGAGATCTTTACATATTCATGAGCTGTGCTATTTGCACATGCATGTGGACCCACTATTCGCTGAAAGATAAACCATAATTAATTGAAATGGCAGATATCCGAATCACGAATATGCAGGGCTTTACTGTGTATGAGTTCACATCTCATCAGTGAGGAACAGAGACCAAGGCATTGAACTACTGCACTTGGAAGCACACTTAGATCTCATGTTAAATTCTGCAGCACCCTAAACAACGAGCTACAGTTTCACACAATATGGAACTATTTTATAATAGACATATATTTTATATATTACAGTATTTATATATTACATTATATATCACATGTATATATACATTATATATTACAGTATACTATTTTATAATATTACAGTAAACCCCTGCAGATTCATGGTCTGCATATTTGCGACTTCAAATAATTGTGGATTATTTTTCAGTGAGTTGTGGGTCTCTGCGCATGTGCAAGATAGTGCCCTGAACTCAATCAGCTCATGAACATGTAATGAGCTCATGAATATGTAAATTAGCCCCACCCACCCCCATGAGTTTCTGAGTGCCCTGCATTGTTTAAGGGGAAGGGGAACCTCCATCATCTCCGTTGAGCCAGGACCACTGCCAGAGCAGTTACTAGCAGGCATTGTGGAGGCAACGAGGCCCCCTGGGGTGTTTGTGTGTCTGGAATTGTTCTCTACTGGGTTGCAGGAGTGTGCCAGCATTGTGTGTGTCTGTGCATGAGAGAGGGAGCAGGAGGCACCTTCCCCCAACTCTAGTGGCCCCCATGCATTTCCTCACAAAGCCCTTTGTTGCTGAGACGGTAGGGAAAGGCAGCCCTGCAGCCCCCGCACCCATGGGCCAGTGCCTGTACTCTCTCTGTGCTGGCCCCGGGACTGAGACTGCGAGGTCCCCCAGCACTGCCAGTGTTGCCCTGTCCCCAGTGCCCAACGCTGGCCTGGAAGAGGGAGACTGGTTCGCTAGCTGAAAAACCTTAAAACAAACATAACAAACAAACAAAAATGCCAGCCACCATTTCTGAATCAAAGCAGTACAAGTTTATGTGAGCGTGAGGCAGCTGACGCAGGAGCGTCGAGGCCAGGTGCGGGATGGAAGCGGCAGCAATCCTGGTGCTGCACGGGGATGAGGTAGCACTGGGCAAGTGGGTGTGCTGAGGTAGGTGGTCGAGTTGCTGTTCACCCAGCTCAGAGGGCATGTCACAGCTTGCTTGTGTCACATCTGATGCGAATACACAGTGGAATACTTGGTAAAACTTTCCAGTAAGAACAGCAACCTTCCAAGAGAAACTCTGATAGTGTTCTCCCCAGAGTCCCTCCATGTCTGCTGCTGTCCTGCCTCCTGCCTTCTCCCATTGGCCACCCGGGCACCGCCACACCATGTCATTGGCTGTGGCAGCTGCTGCTCCAGGAAGGGACAGGACAACAGAGCTGCTATGCTGCTCTAGTGAATAAACACAGCGTCCTGGCTCTCCTCCTGGCTCCCGGATCCATGCTGCACCACAGCCAGCCCCAGGGCTGCCATAGCAACGCTAGGGATTCGGTGCTATGTAGGGGCAGCCTGGGGCTGTCTAGAGAACTGCACATTGCCATAACAATGCTAGGGAGCCGGCGCTATGTAGGTGCAGCCCCCCTTGATGGACTGCTGGCATAGACCCAGCGTGAAACAGTTTTTGGCACTTCGTCTCTACCCTCTCCCAGGGCTGTGGGGGCAAACCTCCCATGGCTCCTGGCACACACAGGTGTTCCCTGACAACTTCATCCTGCCCTGGGAAAGGCCAAGGGGCATGTTTGCCAGGCCAGTCCCAGTGGAGGCTCAGGAAGTGCAGTCACCACTCCTCCTCTCTGCCTACAGAGTCAGGTTGCTCCCGTGGCCAGGGCCTGGTGGAGCCTAGAGGCCATGCCAGGGCCATGATTGCCCTTGCCTAGGCGCCAGCCCTGGCCCTGGCCCCTGCCCCTGCATGCGCCCTGCTGCCTAATGCAGCAGCCGCCCACCCGAATTGCCGGAGCGTGGCCATGTCAAGCAACACCCAAGTGACTGACATGAGCCAATGTTTTCTCAGTGTAGCTCAGCGCCTTCACCATGTTTGATCGCATTTGAGTTGAGTTTAAAGATGGCTTCACACCTGGGAAGGCATTGCCTTAGGTGTCCTGAGGCAGCATAGGGTGGTGGGTGGTCCTGGAAACACCCTCTAGAGCTCAGGAACAGAGGGCCATGGCTACAGGAGGGACCTAACTGAATATTCATGGGTTCAATATCTTAATGGATTTCATGACTCACTTGGGCTGCCTGGATCTGTCCCCCTGTGAGTTCTGGGGGCTCACTGTATCTATTACATTTTCAGTACAGGCCTATAGACACAAGGTATCCTTAAAACAACAGCTGGGGATTCTGTGTCAAACCCACAGTTTTTATTATAATTTGCATTTCTGGATTGAGAAAAAGCAAGGGGAAGAGAGAGGCTTTCTTCAGCCACTATTTTTATTCAATCAGGAGAAAGCAAGGCAGCCTTTATTTTGAGTAATTTAGACCAGTTATTCCTCTTTGTCAGGCATCAGAGCTGCAGCAGCTGATAGGGTCAGGTTTCCCAAAGCCCTAGGGCTGCTTTGATGTATCCTGCTATGGATAAATATAGCATGTACCAGAACAGTGTAGTTTCTCCTCATCTGCAAAATATTCTACATGAAACCCTTCTCTCCTTGATTAACCCAGCACCGAAGAGGTACGCTACTGTGTCTCATAGGTGCTGGCTGCTGCAAAGGCCCTTCAGAGCTCTCTGAATCCACCCTCCAGCCATCTCTAATCTGTGTGACAGGAACAGTCTGGCATTAAGAAAGACGAGGAGCCACTAAGCACAAAATCACGTTGCACAAGACACCTCTCCCTAATCTGTTCTGAGCACTTGATCTGGTCCACATCCATTTCTGCTCATCCCTCCAGATTTTTTCAGTGTCTATCAGTCTGTGGGATGGGATTTGAAGTGTATGCATGTTTCTTACCTGCCTACAAAGTCTGTAATTGCCTGTGTGTTTATTTTGAATAAACAATATAAATTCAGTCATCTAAGAAACATTTCCGAATATATCCTTCTAATTATGCCTCAAACTGCAATTCCATGCTACTCTGACACAACTCTGACAGTATAATCCTCTCCATGACAGTATACAGTATAATCATAGATCCTGAAAATATTAGGTGCAGGCAATACCTAAGCAGATGCTTGAAAGCATACTACACATCACAAGCATCCAAGGGATCCAGAAATAAAAGACTATACATTCCACAAGTGTGGAACTTCACATTACCAAAAGATTTAATATTGCATACAATCACTTGCTACAAAGAGTGTCTGGAGTCATTCATCTGCCTTTCCTAATAATGGTAAATATTTCTTCACTGTACTGGAAAAACAGCACTGTATGAATAATTGATTTTTAAATAATTGATATGATGTCCATGTTCATATAATTAAATTTCCCTTTGTCAAGATGTAAATGATTCTTAAAAGGGAATGAGAAAAGACAACACCATCAAAACTTAACTAGCATTATAACCTCATAAAATCAGTGAACTACAAAATTCTCTATCACTAGGCCAGAGAGCCATATTGCTTATAAATTCGCTCTTCCGTCATCCAGTCTTGGTTATAAGTAGATATTATTGTCTGTTAGAATCTACATAAAAATTATGGGAAAAAAAGGTAAACAGAAATGTTGTTATCTAAATTCTCTCCCAACTGGAGTCAGTAGCAAGACTCCCATGGACTTCAAAGGCATCAGGATTTGGCAGGGTTTAAGCATCCCAAATGGCACTCAAACAACAGATGGATATTTGCTGTAGTTAAAAGGCATGAGACATAGCTTGTACCTTACTTATGCAAAAATTTTACCCCAACCTATATAACTGTGGAAAGACCATTACTTCTAAAAGTGAGCTGGAGGCCACTGAGAGCCTCATGTAAGCTACCATCCATCTGCTCTACCACTGTAGGATAAAGAAAAAAAACATTGAAAGGTGGCAGTAGTCATCAGAGCATGCCTATACTCAGCAGAAATACAGACGTCTGCAGCAGATGCTGGGGAGCTGAGATCCACTCCCTCCATCCCATGTTTTCGTTCACACCAGTCAGGAATTTATACTAAGTATTTCACCCACGTTACAAAAAGAGGTGTGCTTATGCTCCCACTAAATTAATGCTTGGCCTAGTGTATCGTTAAAAGACTTGCTTTTGTTTTGTGAATTTAAAAGACTTGTTCCATCCTACTAAAATCAACCATGAGGAAGTACATATTTTAACGACAATTTAATGAACATGCATGTAGTTGTATACAGTTATATCTATACAAGACTGAAATCTTATGACATTACCCATCCTGTTGAAAGCAGTGTCATGGCATTCCTAGAAAAGCCACAAATTTCAATCTCAAGACAGAAAATCCCCTACCAAAGAGGAAGGGTTTTATAGGCTTAAAGGTGCATTAAAATCATTCAGCTGAGGGAAAAATATAGTGCTAAAGGATCCAGTAAAAATTGGGAAAACACATTTATATCAAACACAGGCAACTTACCATGAACCATGGGCAGAGTGGTCAGGTGCTGGACTGCACAGGCTACAGGTGCAGAAGCATCTGTGCTGGCTCCAGGCAGAGCCAGCTTGGACTCAGTTCCCAAATAACCAGGCTCACATGGCGAATGTCCAACTGGCTCAGGTGAATATTAGCTCACCAACATCTCATCTTCATTACACTTTCATTGTGCATTTTTATGGTGTGATTTGCATATGCTTTGTATTATCTGTATTTGCTGTCCACAGCCATTCAGTGTTATTGTCCTTCTCTGCACTGTCCCCTTTCACCACAGATAAACAGGAATCTGTTACATCAGTTAAGTGACATTTGCACAGTAGTGGGGAATGTGAACTTCAAGTGGTTCTCTACTCCAATACTCGCATCAGCCTTGCTGGAGTCTCTTTTGTAAGTCTATTCTCATACTCTCAATGCATGGAAGGTAGCTCAAAGATACTTCAGGCTTACAAAGAGTAGCTCAAACTTCTTCAGATTTACCATTCAGCAATGTGCCAAAAAAACCCCCCAAACCAAAAAAAGGGTCCTTTTGTTCTGTATGCCTCTGACTGAGAAATGACTTGGGTTTACAAGTCCCTGTGTTGTGTTTTCTCTGAGCATGCACAGTTTGGAAGCAAAACGCCCTAAAATCAGGAATGTTATTAAAGATTCGTTAGCAAACCAACAAAATCTATGCAACCAGCCCTGTCAGGAAAACATTTCTCCAGCAATTTGACAATTCCATTTTGGAATTGAGGACTAATGCAAGTTTCCATTCACAAAATGTTACCATAGGCATTATCCATATAACTGTATATTTCAAAATGTAAATTGAAGATGAGTGTTTATAGGTTTATAATGCAATAATTTTTCTGACTTTGCAAGTAAATTATGTTGTAGACAAGTTGTCCAACTAGGGCTTTTTTTAAGATGAAATGAAATTATAGTTACCCTTAAGTTCATGCCTTTGTGCTTAATGTAACATGGATCTAAGCCACCTTTTGCTCCAAAAGGTGTCCCACACCTTACCTGGATTCACTCTGGAAAAAACCCAACAAAGGATGTGTTACAGCAGCCTAAGATGTTCTATAACATCGGTGGTGATGAAAGGCTGCAGTGAGAGAACTCTCACATTTTGTGTGCATTTCAGTACTGTCCCTGAAAAGAAAGTAAAATGTAGGGCTGCATAGGTAACATTTCTGGGCTTGACCACTGAACAAAAGCAAATGTGAACTCACAAACCTCACAAGAGTTTTGTTTGCATTCAGATCAAATGAAAATTTCTACGAAATCCAAAATTAAGTATACAGGTTTGATGACTTAAAAAGACATAAAGGATGCACACAAATATAGCAGTGGAAAGCACTGATGGTTCCCCTTTAACAAACATCCTATTGCATAGAGCATTTCACACAGAATCACAGAATATTATGAGTTGGAAGGGACCCACAAGGATCATCTAGTCCAACTCACCATCTAACACCCGTACAGAGACCGAGAGCACATCCCAGAGCTAGTCCTAGTAAGTTAAACCTATTACATGCCAGAGATCTCAATGCTAATATCTTCTTCTAAAGTGGTGTAAAACTTAAGTCAGAGTTGCTAATTTTGCTATTACTCATGCACTGGAACAGATGTGGGAATCCCCTGAACAGATTTTGCATCTATCTAGTCAAATATAAACAATATCTCATCTCTTCCCCTTTCCTGACAGTAGTCAGAGAGCAGGCAGCAGGGTATTCTACTTCAAAATGATAATGTCATTGTAAGTTGAAGTACATCTTGGAGTTCAGAGATGAAGATGGGAAAGCACAGCTCTACAAAGTCTACAACACCATAATTGAATTTTTAATGTTTGTTCATAGAGGCAAACGAAATGGGAAGATATGCAAAGCAGATGCATTAACAAGTGTCCATGAAAACAGATTTTTATACTGAGAATGTCACGTTTGATGCTGGGATTTCTGCAGAGGAAGTAAAGAAGCAACTGTCTTAGTTCTGCCCAGGACAGGGCAATTTTTTGCCATAGCCAGGAGGGGGCATGACTAGGACACACAGAAGATGTTCTATAGCACCTCATATCAGCGCTGGGGTATAGCGGGAGTGTCCTCCAAGGAGAAGAGGTCTCTTCTTGGTCAATGTAGTGAGGTGGAGGAAGCAATCAGGTATTGTCTGTTTCTAGGTGGTTTACTTGTGAATCCTTTGTCTCTTTCTTGTACTGTCTGTAATAATTTTGTTGTTAAGGTTTGGAGTTTTTATTTCATTGCTGTTCTAGCAAATTGTTCCTATCTCAACTTATGTTCTTTAACTTTTCTGCCTCCAATTCTCCTCTCCAGCCCACGGCAAGGGGCAGGAAAGGGGATGGGGGGAGCAAGTGAGCGCCAGCATGGGTTGGAGAGTCTCAGTGGGAGCACTAAGTCTTTTCTCTGTGCTGACCAGTGACAGGACCTGAGGGAATGGCCGGAAGTTGTGTCAGGGGTGGTTTAGGCTGGGTGGTTGGGCAGTGGAACAGTCTCCCCAGAGAAGTGGTCACAGCACCAAGCTTGACAGAGTTCAAGAAAGGTTTGAACGATACACTTAGGCACATGGTGTAACTCAGAGATGGTCCTGTGCAGGGCCAAGAATTAGATCTCAATCCTTATCGATCTCTTCCAACCCTATATTCCGTGATTCTGTAAATCAGGGAGTACCATTCTTAAACCTCTCATTTGGGAAAAAACCTCTGTCCCAGACCACCAGTTATGTTTGCAACACAACAACATAAGCCATATTCTCCTACTCAATCCCTAATCTACAATAATTCACATATCAGGTCATTTAAGGAGAAAGAGTTTCTGCATAATTAAAACCGAATGCACTTATGCCCTTTAGTTCTTTCAAACTGCCCCGAGCAGCTGAAGGAAAATTAGTACAACCAATACCTAGAGGAAAAAAAGCTATAATGTTCATCCTTACAGAAAGGTTGTAAGTCTTCCTATACATATCACATATAAGCATCAAGCAGCAACGATGATACTAAATGCATAAGTATAAAACCAATCTACGTTAATGGGATAGCATCATTCAGCTTTTCAAGAGTGTGCTTTGTGATGTACATGGGTGAAAAATAGGACATTATCTCTGTATTGGATGATTTATCTCCTCTTCAGATACCATATTTGATCTGATGTACAAAAGTTATTCCCTGGAGCACAGTAGTAAGTGCTCCCTTCTCAAATTCTATCCACACTGGGAAGAAATAAACATGGTCTAAATAGTAAACACTCTGAACAGTGAAAAGTTTGTGTGTATTTGAGGTGAGACTGTGGCCGTGAGGTCCTCTATGCATCACAGATTATCACAAGACAAAAAAACATAAGATTTGGATGGATAAAGAAAACTGTTCTAGACTTTACTTAATTTTTCCTGCTCCTTCTTAGCATATGTGAGAAATGCTGGCAGAGAAGAGATCCTGCTAACAAGGGCCAACACAGATGCACAAATAACTTCTGAAATGGAAAAAATTGAGAGGGAGGGAAAAGGAAATAAGAGGGCTTATTGAGCTGCAAAAGGCCATATACTTTCAGCAATCAGGTTCCACATGGCATTGATCAGGAAAAATATTTTCAGCTGTCTGCTCAACAGAAGTCAGATGTGGGGGAAAAAAAATCTCAGAGGATCAGAAAAAAAGCAAAGCTAATCAAAGCTAATGATAACACTGTCTGGTGGTGAGTGGGAGCATTTCTATAGCAACATTCACCCCCCCGGGCTAAAATGAAAAATCTCGGTCTCTTGGCAATAATCACCTGCTTGCAATGTGCTGTGTACACCCTGTTTGAGCAGGGAGAAGTCATGAAGGTTGATGGAGAAGAAAACATCAATGGAAAATCTCAGTTTCTTCCATTTCAGTAATAATTTTGAACTGAAAACCAGTCTTTTCACACTGAAACTACTTTTTTTTCCAATTTCAGATTTGAAAAAAAAAATCAATCTAACTGTCTACCACAATACCTATGGATCTTAATTTAAAGCCCTAGATTATTGTTTTGTGTGATGACTGTGAAACTTCCTTCCACAAAATGAGAATTTACGGCACCAGAGAGACATATCTCCCATCAGAACCAGTATTTCATAGAAACATGGAAAAAGACACATAAATTAATTTTCAGATTATCTTCAGCATATCCCTATGGAAATGAGGTATTCCTTATTCTGAACCACTTGCTTAACTTGGATCTCCACAGAGTTAAAACTCCACAGAGTTTTTTGGCCAAAAGGCATCCCCATAACAAGAGGGAGCTATCCTCTGTGCAGGGACACCCTGACCCTGAAACGTGACATGAAGCATCATGCCTGCCACACAGGATACAGGAAAGCCATATGGCACTTCAGGAACCATTACAATGCTTCTGACCTTGTCCATTCCATCAGAAAGCATGGCATCAGACACACCATGAAAAGAGTTCATGCAGCTGCATGAACAGGTTGTCCCTTTATTTATCCCTGTACAGCCTTACAACAGCAAAACACATGCCCCTGCAGCCACAAAGATGAGCTATTGTAATTCTCCTGGTATTGAGTTTCTTCACGGGATTTTTCCTGCCTTGCAGTTAGTGTGGCATGCACCAGCATGCTGGCCACAGGGACAGAGCTGCAGTAATCATATTACAGCCACCCATCACAGTGCCCTGTGCTCAGGCCAACGAACGCCTTCTGAAGCAAGGTATAACGCAGCTCTGTTCACAACTGGTTGCAAAGTTATTCTTTCTTAAAATCCACTCATCAGTTTGAACTAGCATGGAGGAGCACTAAGTAAGTTTTCCTCCAGGAAGCAAGTACCTTCCTTGTCAGAAGATCTGTGTGTGCCTTGGCAGGTCACATCTGCTCTATACCCAGGTGGGGCATGTTCAGTCAACCTTCCAGTTTCAAAGGTTTTAGCTTGAACCATTGCATTGCATGAGGAGACCTTAAGAGCTGTACCATTTTCTTCTTCAGGCTGGCAAAACCTTCCTTGCAGGGTTTACACATCCTTCCTTCTCTCCAACCTCCTGCCTTCAGAAATTGATTAGAGCAATTATGTTGGTCTATTTTAACACAATGTATTTTATCTACATTTTATCTCTTTGCAAAAACAATATGAAAACAGGTATCAGATCAATCCAAAGTATAATCACCATTACTTCTGGATTTATTGTGATTAGTTAGTTCAAGTGGGTCCAACAGTCATGTAATTAGCATCCAAGGCACACACCAGCAAGTACATTATCATCACACAGAAATTAACAGGTGAGAATTGTCACCACAGCACCTTTTGACTTCTCTGAGGGACTCAGCTTGGAGTGCTTCACAGGTAAAAGTTGAATGCTACTCTGAGGTCTAATCTACAAGTTGCTTTCACAGGCCTCAGGGCAAAGTCCCAGCTTGAAGACCATGCCAACAGCTGTTATGGTTTAGGGGTTTTTTCTGCTGCTCTGGTAGCGAGGGGGTTAACAGCTCAGCTCTTGCCTGAGCTGTCCGTGCTGCCATGGCCTTCAAAGTTAGAGATAAAGGTAGGCGTCTCTGCAGAATAACATACTTGGGAGAGAAGAAAAAAAAGTTCAGTAGTAAGATGTAGCGTGCCAGCTCAGAACCTGCGTCGGGAGGCTGAGAGATTTTGAAGGCCCCAGGCCCACGAGAGAAGGGGTAGAGATGTTCTTCCAGGCATCCCGCTGCTGCTTGTGAATTGGACTGACCATGGTGAAAACCTATGGACCAAAGAGAGAGAACCAGGACCGCAGAATCCGTCTAAGCATTAAGACTGAAGATGGAGAGGTAACGCTGGACAAACTGCTGATGTTTTGAAGCCCCGAAACAGAAGCCTAGAGCTAGCTGAGAGCTCGGCAGAGATCCTTGGACAGACTTTTTGTGCCTTGTGGTGGATCTATCTGTGTACTTTTGGGTGGGCTTATTATGAAGCAGATAAAAACCAGTACTTAAAAGCTGCAATCCTGGCTGTGACTTCTGGACAACAGAGAATTTTTCAGAAGAACTGTCGTCCTCAGGTCGAGATCTCACTTGGGAGGGGTCATGAAAGACCTTTCCCTCTTGTGAGAGAGAGAGAACTTTATGGAAGGGCAGAGAGATGGTTCCTACCCTGGATCTGTTCAGAAATACCAACCTGCCTGGTTTACCCCTACCCTATGTTCCCCCTTTTTCTCCTGGTGGAAAAGGGAATATTACATCTATTGTAAGAGAAGGAGGGGTGGGGGGAGAAAGGTTGCCTTCTAAATGATGCTTCCCTTGCAGTTCTGAGCTTGTTAGTTAGAAAATAAACCCTTTATGTTCTTTATTTATAGTTTTGCCTTGCTTCTTTTGCCTGTGACCAGTTTTATTTTATTTTCCAGTTTTATTTTCCAGTTTGTTTTTTTTTAGTTTTCTCCTTCATGAGAAGTTGGGGTGGGCCTCTGGCATCCAGCCAGGGTCAAACCACGACAACAGCTAAATTAAGCTTCCTGGCAATCTCTGCAGTGCTTTCTACAGTAATCCCTCACTACTTCATGGTTCTCCACTTGTGGCTTCAATACATTGTGCTTCCCCATCCCCTGGCTTTACCAGCTTTACCGTACTAACTGGCTTTACTGTATTTACTGTATTTACCCTATTTACTGCTACTTCATGGATTTCACTTATTGTAGCATCTTTCTGGAACCGACTCCCCCCAAAATTCAAGCAATTACTGCAGCTCTGTTCAAAGTAACTAGGTAATTATAGCATTCTCTCACTACTTCATGGTTCACCATTCGTGGCTTCAATATGTCGTGGGGTTTTTTACTGTGGCTTTATTGGTTCTACTGTTTTTCTATATTTACCACTATGTTGTGGATTTTGCTTAGTGAGGCATCTTTCTGGAACCGAATCCCCATGATATTTGAGGGATTACTGTAGTGCTACCTGAACAGAGAAGCATCAGCCACCAAAGACACTACAACTATCTGTAGCTGGCATATTTTACTTCAAACTATGCTTTGCCTGGTTACCTGGACAGCCATAAATTGCTAGAACACAGGACTTCAAGGGATACTAAGTAAGTTTGCAGGCAACAAAAAACTCAAGTCTGAAAAAAAGGTGCTGATGTAAGGACAGTGATTTTTGAGCATGATTTTTAGTATTTAGTAACTATGAATCATATAACCAAAAAATCTTAAAGGTTGGGCAATAAGAATTTGCTTAAACTTAGTTAGAGTCATGCTTGAGATAAATGAAGGTTTTAGGAGCTGAGCCATGCACCTGCAGGAAGCAGTGTACCCTAAAAACTCAAATCAATAGAATTCAATAGAGAATTGTTTTAGCTAGGGATCTAGAAGGTAATGTTCAGTCAAAGATCACAGACTCACAGAATTACAGAGCCACAGAATTACTGAGGTTGGAAAAGACCATAGAAATCATCAAGTCCAACCTATCATCTATCACCTGTTACTTAACCTGTTGTCATCCTGCTACCAACACACTATCCTATCAATATCCTATCCTATTATCCTATTATCTCGGTCATGCTGCTAAGTACAGCATACAACATATTCTTAAACACCTCTAGGGACAGTAACTCCGCCACCTCCTTGGGCAGAACATTCCACTGAGGGATCACCCTCTCTGTGAAAAAGTTCCTCCCAGTGTCCAGTCTAAATCTCCCCTGATGCAGTTTCAGACTATGTCTGCTTGTTCTATCACTGGTAGCCAGAGAGAAGAGACCGACCCCCACCTGGCTACAGCTCCCTTTCAGGTA
>WEKX01008966.1:54054-85902 GCA_013390025.1 Pitta sordida | reverse complement strand
TAATTTTCCTTAAGATGATTTGCTCCATAATTTTGCCTGGCACCAAGGTCAGGCTGACAGGTCTATAATTTCCTGGATCCTTCTTCCTACCGTTCTTACGGGATCTTTTGGGACCTCCCCAGTAAGCCAAGACCTCTGATACATGATTGAGAGAGGCTTAGTGAGTTCATCTGCCAGCTCCCTCAATACTCTAGTGTAGAGAGATGGTTAGACTCTAAAGGGCATGGCCCCTTTAACAAGCTGCACAAGCACAGTCTTGAGGTTTTTCAAATAACTCAAAACATGTCCTTGAACAACAGAAAAAGAAGAATAATTTGATAATAGTTTCTTAGAGAAAACAACAAGTGTTTTACTAGTAATTGCAAACTAGAAGTTGCTTGGCAAGCATGAGTTGGCAAAAATGTGCTATATATTATCTGCTTGAACCCTGAATAAATGAATCTTAGCTGTTAACTCATATTGGGTTGTCACTTTGATCTCCGAAGTTCTGGCTTTTCTCCAACACTCTAGGATGTATCCCATCAGGTCCCATAGACTTATGAGGATCTAAATGTACTAATATGCCCCTTACGTCTTCCTCTTGCATTAAAGAGGGGTTAAACCGTTCCTTGTCTGCATCGACCATATCAAGAGACCTTTCAAGAGACCTTTCATTATGTAAGCAATTGTCTTTACTATTAAAGACAGAGGCAAAAAAATCATTAAGTATCTCTGCCTTTTCCTCATCCCCAGTGTTGTTGCCCTCCTTATCCAGTAGAGATTGGAGAATGCCCTTGTCCCTTTTTTTGTCATTAAGAGATCATCTAAAGACAGATGATACGTCTTAGGTGGTAGCTAAAACAATAAAGTAGGGAGTCAAAGGTTAATGAAATTGAGATATGCTTATGTTGAGAGTTTGCCAACATGGAAATGTCAGCCAAAATGTTGGGCGATGAAGACTATAAGGAGGAAGTAATGGACCCCAGCCTCAATTCATATTTCAAGGAAGATGGCAGCATTGCTTCATGAATGGGATACTAGAAGAAATTTGAGAATACCTAGGATTATGTAAAAGGGGAGGAGGGGCTAGAAGAGTTGGGAAGTGTTGCTGAGTTCTTTGTTCAAAATTGTATAAATAGCCTGTTTTAAAATTGTTACCTTGAGCTACTTATGGTGAATAATTCCCAGTGGTTCCAGACATTGTAAATAAATGGAATATTCCACCTAACAATTCTCAGTTGTTGGGTGATTAATTGAATGCTTAATTCAGTGCATATATATATATATATATATATATGTGTGTGTGTGTGTGTGTGTGTGCGTGTGCATGCACATGTTTATATAGACTAAAGCAACAGCACTACTTTTTCTGAGCAACACTTTGCACCCTATGCAGGAGGCTGCAGCGCTGTGGCAGTGCCTTCCCTGGGTCTACATATATCACCAGGTACACCGGGTGCCGGGCGCACAGCCACCAGGGACACAGAGTGCTTAGCACTTGGATTCCAAGTTAGCAAACCTTCAGACATCTGCATCACCTCCCCTGCCTATAGCCATGGAAACAGTAACACAGACACACACACATACAGGCAGTTCTCTCTCACACTCTGCAGGCACTCCCCAGAAAGGCGCTGGTGGAAACAAAATCTTGAGAGCACCTCATGCCAGGACACTCAGGGGGAGAAGCAGTGGGACACCCTGCTCCTGGCACAGGTGGCGCCATGGGAATAGACACAGTGTGTTATAAACCTTCTCCACCATACAACCTCCCCAACACTCACAAGGGAGTGAACTGTGACTGTGCCCAGTTAGCAAGAGGTGCCACCCCCCTGTCTCACGGGGGCATGCTCTGTGAATAGCCAATTAATATTTGCTGAGAAATAACCCGCGAATCTGTGAAGATGCCAATCAGTAAGCGCAAATATGCAAGGTATTACTGTATTTATATTAGTCCATGATGTTTTCTAGTCTTCCTACCCAAACAACAAAAGCAAATATGGCATATTACACCAAAATTCACATCTGTTATTTGTATGAATTCACTTATTAGAGAAAAATTATCCAACTGATTGAATTATAATTAGAATTTGGAAGTGATCTTTAAATTTCTCTTGAACATAGTTAAAGAACAACTAGAAATCCATCACCACAGAAGGATATGCAAATAGGTGAAGAATTCAGATCAGTGTATTTTGCTAATCTACCACCCATGTGTTAGAGGCTAGTAGCATTATCCAATAACTTATAAAAATCTTGACCAAGTAGTACAAACAAAACAATCATATGTCTAATAATTAATACGCAGGAGGTTTTCTGCATTAAAAAAAAGTCACTATACTAGTGCAGTCTCCCTAATGAAAGTAAGTTTTATCGCAGACTGAATATTTTAAAATATTTTTAGGTCAGGAAAAGAGCATATAAATGCCTGAAAAAATAACATGAATCAGTACCTTCATTATTTGCATGCAGACTGCATACTGTTCTGATTCTAATTGTTAAAAAGTGGGACATAACCAACTCCATTGTAAATTCTCCAATGCAGACACACATTTTTTTCATTCACTCGAATACCCATGACTCATTAGGGCCAATATGTCAATAATCAGTTTCAAAAAACAAATTCAATGATGATCTGGGAAAAAAATCTGCCATTTTAATGCAATGGTTACTAGTATTAAACACAGTTCTCTAAAAATGGAGCAACTGTGATAACACATTACGCAATGGAACCCTGGTTCTCCTCCTTTACCCCCAGTCATCAAATACTGAAGAGAAGCTTTTGTTTAATTGCTTAGTTATTGCAAAGTTGTTTACTGACCTCTTAAATTTTATTCTGCAGCATGCTACTGTGGTAAAACTGTGAGCACAGATAAAATAGCTGCCTTAAAAATCTTCTCCCCACCTGCAGCCACCCTTCATTTTATAAGGAGGACAATTAAGCAAAAGACTACTAAATTGCATATTTTTAAGATGAGAAACTGCTGCAATGGGTTGGAAATTATTTGTAATGAGGCACAGTACTTTACTTGAAGGGAAGTTACCTTCAAGTACATCACCTTCCCAATTATAGTTGCAGAAAACATTCAAGACAGACATGTAAGAGCTGAAAAAAAAGAGGAAACAAGGAAATCTCACTGACTCATTGTGAGCTCTGGAATTGGTACAATCTGCACACCTAGGGGTAACAAAAGATAGGACCAGAGGATTGGAAGAACCCATTACTGGTTTTGTTCTCTTAGAAGAAAAACATGCCAAAATAAAGACAGGAATGTCACATTTTGTGTGAAATGATGAAATCTGCCTACCTCACATATGCTGTGAAGAGCTAGGAACAACCAAAATTCCCTCTGGTAGAGTGCCTCTCTGCTGCCATACTAGATCAGTCCAAAGTGTTGCATCATATAGCAGAACCATCAAGCCTGAAAAACGTATGTCACTGCACTTAAATACTTGGTTGTCATTACTATTATGTCAAAACACTTGGTGCAATCTGTGCTTTGTGTACAGGAAGAAATATTTAACATACTTGGAATTGAATGTGGGCTCAGGCTAGTCAGCTTCACCTTAGTACATGAAGGTGATAGATCATCTTATTTTGGAAATCATTTCCAAACAAAGGTCAAGAAAGATGGTCAGGAATGGTCAGCATAGATTTATGCAGAGGAAATCATGTTGAGCATCACATCACTTTCTATAATGAGGTAATCATCTCGGTGGATTTTGACTGAGCAGTGGCTATTGTTTACCTCGACTTTTGTGAGGTTTTTTGACACCATCTCCTATAACCTCCTTAGACAAGTTAACGAAGTATAGATTAGACAAGTAGGCAGTGAGAGAGACTGGAAACTGGCTCAGCTGCCAGTCCCAGAGGACTATGGTGAGTAGCACAAAGTCCTGGAGGAGGGAAGTATACTCCATAAGTTTATACTGGAGAAATATTGTTAACATCTTCATTAATAAGATAGATGACAAAACTGAGTCTCAGCAAATCTGTAGATGATACAAAATTGTGAGGAGTGACTGATACACCAAGTCATATCATTCTCTGCTATTAAGCAGGAATGTGCTGTCATTCAGCAGCACCTGGGCAGACGCAGAGAAATCTCATTAACTTCAAAGAATAGAGAGTATAAAGTCCTACACCTGTGCAGGAATAATCTCAAACATCAGCACATGCTGGGGACAGTGTTTGAAAAGCTGCTTTGCAGAGGACAACTTTGAGGTCTTGGTGAACACAAGCTGACTATGAGCCAGCAGTGTACTCTCATGGCCAAGTCATCCAATAGAATCCTGCCCTACTTTTAAGACCACTGCAAACAGGTCTAACAACCTGCTCTAGCAGACTGCCTGAGCTGTGGGGTTGGATCAGATGATCTCAAGAGGTTTCTTCCAGCCTTAACCATTCTATGAAGTTCTGTGTGAGGAGAGATTTAATTAGTGTTGGCCTAAGTTTGCTAAATTACTTTAGACAATATCATAAGATATACCTAGAGGTTTTATTCAAAGTTTAAGGCCAAACTGGGCAAATGAGATTACTCTGAGAACAACTTATTAGTCACAATCAGTGCACCAAAGTTAGAAGCGGGACACATGGTTTACCACCAATGAATGAAGCAGTTCAGACCACAGTGAAGCTAATTCATTCCTCAGTTCTGAAATGAACAAGAGGGAATTGTCAGTGTTTATTCAGTGAGCAACACCACTGGAGCAAAATTAAGACTGATGTAATCCTTTCCAAAAATGTTTTCAAATACACTAATCCGTCAAATATTGTGGGGAGTCGGCTCCAGAAAGATGTTGCAATAAGTGAAATCTGTGAAATAGCGGTAAATATGGTAAAGCCTGTAGAGCCATGGCAAAAACCTCTGCGATGTATTGAACTCCCGAATGGTGAACCATGAAGTAGCAAGGGATAACTGTAATTTATTCCTAACAGCAGTAAAATACTGCAGTATCAGCACTATTTTCTTCTTCATTATCTGATGTTAGTTTGTCTCATATTCTAGAAGAACCCAAGCTGCAATTTCTCAAGAAGTTTGCACTTACAGGCTGTTATACTCCCTAAAATGACACAAAATTATTTCTCTGCAAATTGCAATGTTTTTCTCCCCATTTTAAATGGAAATAAACACTCTTTATGAGCCAGAATGCTGTTGTGTTGCTGTAAAACACCAGACACCACATACCACATATAGGGGAGGTAAAAAGTGCTACTGTGACTTGTAATCCTAAAGAACCCAAATCCATGCCTAATGCATACAGTTGAAGGCAGATATCAGGCTGTTACTCTAGGGTTAAGCCCTTTAAGAAGAATGAGGAAGGAAAGGGAGACTTTTTCTTACTTCTCTGTTTGTGTGAGAAGCACACACTTTTTCTTTCACTGAATAGTTTATATCAAGTTTACTAGAGAAGTAGTTGACTGTTGTGGTTATACAGGAGTCAAAAAAGGTATATGAAAGTCACAGCCTGAAAGTTATTCTCCTATGTCAAATACTGTATTTTAAAGTTAGGGCTACCTAATTATTTAAGGAATGATGGTACATCCAGCTGATAAAGAGCAGGTGGCTCAGATCGCTACAGTGACAGCAGTGTTGCACATCTGGCTAGAGCAAATATGTCTACTGCCAGGGAGAAGAGGGATAAGTCTGTGTAATGGTATGATGCTACAAATTCATCCAATAAAGTAACCTATGAATAAAATTACTCGCTTAGTGAACAACAGCAGCCCACTCCATACAACATCTGGCCCCAAACAATGCATTAGGAAAAGACCAAAATGTACTGTGGAATTATTCAATTTACTGATGGATCACTGATGCGAGAAACTCAATTCAGGATAACGGTTTATTTGTTTTCAGTAGTACTTGCATTATTCCTTTACAAAACAGTAATGGAACAGGGCTTTAAAGCTTCCTGAAGTGGGGATTATTAGTAAAATAAAAAGTCCCATTGGAGAACTTTAGTTAGCATCTTGTTTCTCAATTATAAAGGCAGAAGAGAATAGGAAAGCAAGAAAATCTGGGAGATAACATTGAAGACAACTGTTTAGTTTGCTCAAAGGAATTAAAGCATTGTTATAGAACATAATCTGTGGATTGGAAGGTGCAGGATAAAAGAAAACTAAGTCTTACACACTTCAATTAAAAAAAACTAGAAGACACTTTCACATCTTCTAGGGACTTTTTTTTTTTTAGGAAGATGTTTAAAATAAGTGAAAGAAGGATACGCATGTCTTTGAAAATACAGCCAGACTACATTCTTTATCTACAGCTTCATACTTTGAAAATCACATAGTTTTAATTAGAATTAATGGGAGGAAAAACCTCATCACTAAAAAAGTCTCAAACTAGCATTAGAATCTTTCCTTTCTCCAATATGTCATAATCACATGCATTGGATTCTGCAGAGTAATGGGCTAGAAATAACAAGCTGCTGCATGCTTGTGATAGAGCAAAGATGTGCTGTGTGCAAGTGCAGAAGGGATCTTACAGGAAGAGTAGGGTTTAAACAGTGCAAGGTGGAACAAATTCTAAGCTTAAACCAAAGTCAATAATAATTTATGCTAGTAAGTACAAAACATGATTCAAACAGCATCTGTATTCTAGTCGTCCTCCTGGACAAGTATCAAAATCAGTATTGAACAGCAAAGACTGTATCAATTGAGTCCCATGATGAAACCATAAAAAAAAATCTATTACACTCTTAGTTCTGCATACATGAATCTAAAGTAACAGCTGATACTGATGTTATTTTCAACATTTGAGGCTTAACAGGGAGTGCAGTGGGAAAACAGAATGTGAGAACTTTCCTATGCATTTAATAGATTTTATAGTTAAAAAGTGCTTTATTACAAGGCTGCAAATGGACAGACAGGAACAGCTATTTCACAGTTTTAGGAGATTTAATAGGTCTGCGTTAACACTTGTTACATTAATCTCAGAAGTTGCTCAGGAAATATATTATAATAATGCCAGAAGAGAAGTGAGAAAGAGATTGCAATTGTTTTCTTGGTATAGTTATACCTCCTCCATGGCGAAGAAAGGGACAGGCCAATGCTGTCGCGAAACCCTAACCTCGCACCTATTTAGCACCTGTTAAAAAAAAAAAAACCCAATTAAAAGAAAACCCAAATACCAACCCCTCACCCTCAAATACAATCAGTTCACATACTTCATGAGAATTGCTCTGGTAACTACGGTTAAAATGTATCTGCTTGTTTCTACTTGTGTCTTCTTTCAGGGTCTTTTGAGAAAACTCTAGTAAATTTGAACACCTTTGCTCTCATGTTCCAAGCTGCTCATTGACAAAGCAAAGATTGTGGCAGAGTGAATGCAACTTACATCTTAAAAGAATAATTTTTTACTTCATTGAGGGTTTACATTCCCTGAGGGGAGGGGAAGCTGGCCGTGGCTAATTTCATAAAAGCCCTAGGCTGTCTCTTTGGACTAAATGAACTGAAAGCTTACTCTCACACAAAGTGTGCCTTGGTTTAGTTCTTCTGACTACCACTGAGCCAGTCATTCAGTTATGACCTAAACAATATTCGAATCACGAGTTTATAGTTCAGAAACACAGGATGAACATTTTCAATAAGCCATGCTATTAGGAATGAGGCTAAATTATAGCCAATTTGAAAATTTCCACTTATAATAATTTTTTTGACATGCTACAGCATTTAGAGATGCTAATCACAGGTCTGGACACTGTCATATTTGATGCTGTACAAACATAAAATAAAGTCATCTTTTGTAGCTGAGACAGATTTACATTTCTGGTTTTAAAAGCAAAAGGTGGCTCTTGGTGTTACAACAGAGCAAGAGAGGTATCAATACTTTTCTTTCCTAGCAAAGCAACCTGAATTTTTTTTTTTTTTTTTTTGTTCATCAGAGACTACCATTTAAGAAGCATTTCTAAAAATCAGGTTTTGAAATTAAAATGGGACCAGATCATGTAACATATGACTTTTCATAAAACATTTATGAACTAAAAATC
Organism: Pitta sordida; assembly: GCA_013390025.1. Taxonomy (NCBI): domain Eukaryota; kingdom Metazoa; phylum Chordata; class Aves; order Passeriformes; family Pittidae; genus Pitta; species Pitta sordida. Next base: position 77,931 of record WEKX01008966.1, on the reverse strand, counting down.
ACTAGGGTCACAAAGACCTTGTATTGGTAGGAAAAAAAACTAGCCACACTGTTCCTGATACAGGCCAGGATGTCATTGACCCTCTTAGCCACCTGGGCACACTGCTGTCTCATATTAAGTTTTCTGTCAACCATTACTTCCAAATCCCTCTCCGTTTCACCACTCTCTAGCCACTCATCCCCCAGCCGATAGTAATGTATAGGATTGTTGGGTCCAAAGTGAAGAACCTGGCACTTGGACTTGTTCAATCTCATATTATTAGAATCTGCCCATTTCTTTAGCCTACCAAGGTCCCTCTGAAGGGCCCTTCCACCCTCTGGCAGTTAAACATTTGTCCCCAACTTGATATCATCTGCAAACTTGCTAATGGTGGGCTCAATTCTCCCATCCATGTAATCAATAAAGATATTGAACAGTGCCGGGCCTAACACTGATCCCTGCGGGACTCCACTAGTGACCGGTTGCCAGCTGGATGCGGCACCATTCACCAACACTCTCTGGGCTTGTCCATCCAACCAATTCCAAACCCAACACAGAATGCTCCTATCCAATCCACGCCCTGAGAGTTTCTTCTGAAGCTTACCATGGGAGACCGTGTCAAAGGCTTTCTTAAGATCTGAGTACACAACATCCACAGCCTTTCTATCATCAACAAGGTGATTCACTTTGAATGCACCTACCACAGAACACAAGTGTATGTCCCACCCTGACCCACACAGACCAGAAGTTAATCCAAAGATTTAAGACAGTCTCAGCTGTGTTTGATTCTGTGATTCTGTGATTCTGTGCTCCTCTTATCCATCTCACCTGTCTGTTTTGATTCAGCTCTGAACAGACACTGAACAGACACTGTCAGCAAAGGGAGGAACGTGTTTCCCCTTTCGCCAGACAAGTGGAACGTGTTTCCCAGTCTGAACTGCCTTGCAGCCCTGGAGGACTAATATTTCTTGAATTAAGGACCAGTCAGACCACATCACCCAGACCTCTTTGTTTTTCACCTTGTGAGGCACTGCCCTGCTAATGAAGCTTTCTGCAGCCCCTGGGTGATTTGTATCCAACCCCCCCACATATTCCTCCTTAATTACTTATTTCTGTCTGTTGTAGTTAGAGTAAGATTCTGGCGTTATTTACCCTTCCCCCACCAAACCTGATAGAATAATTTCTTTCCTCAAAGGGTAGTGAAAAGAAAAAAAAGAAAAAAAATACTAAAAATCCTGCTGCAGAGAACTGAGGAACAACAAAAAAAAAGAACTTGTTGTTAACAGTCCGACAATGTCCGCTATTTTCCTCCCCCAGACCGGAGGTGTGAGGCAGAAGGGGAAGGGACCAGAACCAAGTTTCTGGCTAGATGTGAAGACTCTCAGAGCAGACAGTTGAGACCTCTTTTCAGTTTGGATATGTCTATGGAAAGAGCCCAGTTCCTCTGATTCTCCAGGGAAAATGAAGAGTAGCTCCAACTCGCCACCATGCCGAGCTGTCAAGCCACAGGAACCACCACCACCGCCACTTTTCAGAACTGCTGTGCTGCTGCTGCAATGTGTCATTCTGTTTTCCGAGATCTACCATCGTCACTGAAGGGGGAAAAGGTGCTGCAGACAGCACTGCCTGAACACAGCAATATGGAATACAAAACACAAAGATACATTCACTGNCCTGAACACAGCAATATGGAATACAAAACACAAAGGTACATTCACTGCACCCATTACAATGCTAACCTATGACCCTGTTACCTCTGCTTTTCCAGTTTCATCGTAAAGAAACTGGTTTACAAAGTTTTCTACTTGTAGCAGGAGTTTTTGTTTGTTTGTTTGGTTTTCTTGCAAGCAGGAATTTGAAGTTGGGTTGTTGAATTTCTGCTTTGAGTAGCTCACTTTCTGCAAGACTTTTGTTCACTTGAGGCTTGAGTTTAATGCCACAGTCTCAAACCGAGGATGTGCTGGCTGAGCAGGTGCTCGTGGAGTTTTGGAGGCAAGTGCATGCCCCTGCATACCCCCTGGGAATGTTAACACAGATAGCACAAGTGTTTCTGTTCACAGAGCGGCCCCGTGCATGCTCTGGGAGCATCCTCAGGCCACGTCCATTTCTGCAGCATGGAGCTTGACCCCCAGCATGAGAAACGGGACCCAGCATGCCCTTAGCAGCACCGTTACCATGGTGATGAGGTGTGGCAGCATCTGGGCAGCCATTGCTGTCCTCCCTTCACATGTTTAAACACAACTCATATCAAGCTCAGCACTCACTACCGTGCCCTGGATAAAGAAAAAAAATATGTTCAGACCCAGGAACCTCTGTGAGGACAACCCAGGAACCAGTGGGGGTCAGGCACAGGGTCAGTGGCAGGTCATGCCCTGAGAGGGTGGCAGGCGCTGCTCCCAGCCCTCTGCACGGCAGTGGAAGGCACTGCTCCTGGGCCCAGTGGACACAGCGGGGTGGCTGGGTCCCCTCCTGGCATGACACAAGCTGGGGACAATGGGGTAGGTGGGTCCCAGCTCTGGCATGCACAGGTGAGTGGCGAAGGGATGTGGGTTTTTTTCCCAGCATGGCATGCCCATGGGTGCTAGGGGCCCCCTGTCCCTTTGCGCTGCGGAGAGCAGTGTGGGGCCGACACACTGCTGGAGTGTGTTGGGGCTGAGAGGGGTGGTGTGATGAGTGAGGCTAATTTGCATAGTCATGAGCTGGCTATCTTCGTGGAGTAAGGGCTTTGTGGGAGCCAAGGAGACCCACAGCACCATGATAATCGAGGGTCAACTCTATTGCACATGCTTATTGTAAATAACCATTAGATGTAACCTAGGACACACACCTTACTTTCATTTGCAGTGCAGGTTTTCTGCTAGACTCACTCCACAGCTTAAATGAACCCTACTGCTGCCTGGTAAGGCATCTGATAAGAACTGTAATGAGACAATAATGGCTGTAATGAGACAAGACATTTCACTTGTGCCAGACAGGAAGGTTCTTCCTCTCTCTAGGAGGATAACCCTATATCATAATAAAGAAAGCAAAACCTGTGAAGGTGGCGGCACTGACATTAAGAAAAATGGTTCCCCAAAGAAATTTTATAGGCAAGACTGCGTACGTTATAAGAATATATGCTACCCAAGAAAAATAAAAACACAGTAATACCTCACCCTTTGAAAGGAATGGGTGTTGTCAGGGTCTCACAAAATGTCTAATTTGCAAAGATGCGTGGGTCATTAATATGCATACAGGCCACGCCCATTTCTCCACCTCCAACCACTCTGGAGCGCTGGAAAGCTCCTCCCCACGGACTCTCACAGCACAGGGGAGCAAAAGGAAGCATTTCTGAGCCCTCGCTGCCCGGGGAGACTCCCTGGAGTATCCCTGGGCTTCTCTTCGGCCACACTGTTGCTTCTGCAGCTGCTGCTGAGCTGCTGCCACCGCGCATGCTTGCACTGCCTCCATGGCGGTGAACGGGTGTCCCCGGACTCAGGTCAGTGCTCTTGGAGCCTGGAAAGCCTTAACTTGTGGGCATGTCCCACCACTGCCCCATCCCAGCACACAGTGCTTGCTCCACCGCCACCGCAGCCAGCCCAGTCCCACTTTCGTGGGGCACTTTCCCTGGTGCTACATCATCATCAGATGTGCTGCGTGTGCAGTCCCCAGGCACAGACTGCATTGTCTTCCCCACCTGTAGCCATGGAAACAGTTACATGCACCCGGTGGGGGTCAGTCACCCGACTGGGCTTAGAGTAACAGGGGATGGCGTGGCTTGTGGTGGTCCTGTGCTGGGTCTCAGCGGCTGCCCGGGGCATACCGTGGCATGAGCCTTCCACTGAAGGGACCAGGCATGGACACACACAGAAGCGGGGCAGGGACTGGGGCACAGCACCGCAGGACTATAAATGACATGGGAGGGAGAGGTACTGTGCCCCCTCCCCACAGGGCTCGGCCAGTCCCACTCCACAGGGAGCACTGTTGCCGCCCCTCGACGAAGCAGAGGCACTGCGCATGCATTGGCCAGAAAGCTCCATGAATCACTGAGGCAGATTTGCAAGGAAAATTTCTCACAAACCAGCGAGGTCACAATGGAGGGGTCAAAATGCAGCGAGGTATTACTGTATAAACTAGCTGCAATCTCTGCACTGAGGTATGGACTACTATAAGAGTGGAAATACTTACAAAAACATTCTAGAAAGTATAAAAAAAGGATGAATATTCATAAAGCAAAAATTTTTTAAAAAGTCCACAGAACTCAAACTAACTGTATTACCTGAAGAGCAGACAGCATCCAGAAGCATGCCTAATTTTCAGTTCCAATATGGTTAACTCAGGACAACAGTGTCATGCTACTGCAACATCCTATTGGCACTGCCTCTTGTGCTGCTTTACACTACGTTCAAAATAGAAGAGGCAGGGACTTGAGGTCCCTGAAGTTACATGAAACCTGCACATTAGGGAGATGCATGTGCAAGGGTTTCTGGCAACAGTGGTAGAAGATGTCCTCTATGGCAAAGTACAGTAAGTAGTTCTGTACTACCTGGCATGGAAGAGGGCAGTAGGAGCTGATCAGGGAGATGTGGGTGGCTGCCAATAAGGGCAGGACAGTTTGGTGTCATATGTGGCATTAAGGTGGTGGATACCTTCAGGAGATGTGCTTATGCAGTGCAGCTGAAGGTGCTTAGTAGTCCTATTCAGGCTTGATCAAAAAAAAAGTTTTTCAGGCAATAATTGATGGAAAAAGTTATTATTCAATAGAGTAGGAAGTGACAACAGTCATATCCTCTCACTATTTTTGGTGAACCTAGATTGATTTTGATGACTGTAATCACATTATTTTTAGTTTAATGGAAAAGCCACAACAATTCAATCCTTGTTGTACCTTGAGCTTTGACTTAGTGCCCCTGTGAGAAGATGGTGGAGGACAATTTTTGTGAGTTGTGATCACAAGGGTTAGGTATATGAATACCTAACCTTTCAAGTGACTAAGCACTAAGAGACTCAAGGGGGCAAATCACTGAACTGAAACAACTTACTGGAAAAGAAAATAAAAATAGGAGGCAAAGCAGAGTGGCTTTATATGATCCACTCACAGCTTGAAGCTAGTCCAGGACTCAAAGAAAACTGTATTGACATGAAGGGAAACTCAGGATGAAGAACACAATGTTATAAATAGGAAAGAATAAATAAAATATCCTGTTCAAACTGCTGCTGACCTTGGTGAGAAGGTTTATAATGATTATATGGGTTATTCTGAACAAAACATTTTACAAAAACTACACATTTAATGTTTTCTGAGATGATAAAAAAAATTAATTGCTCCTCTTAGGACAAGCTCTTCTCCCTTAATTGCAATACAGCTCCTATTAGCCAATTCCCCTGGCCTCTCTGGCTTCCACAATAAATTGAAACTGGTAATATTTTTGTTTTTTTCTGTAGACAAAATCAGAAGTGTTTCCTTTCTGACAGCATGACACAGGCTACCGACAGCCCGACGCCAAAGCTTCGTGCAGATCAATATATTTAATGCATTTGAAGTCAGTAAAATCTCCCAGGTTAGTCCAGGTTTGCTTTAAGAAAAAGAAAACTAAAAGGCTAGGGAACTGTGTAGATTTTGATTTAATATGCATTTTTTTGACTTAATTAACAGCAATCCATTTAAGTTACTTTGGGTATCAATTTAGAGTATTTTTCTCAAAAAATTGTAATAAGCATGGAGAAAAATTTAAGGTAGTGAGTAGAGTCAGATACAATGGTTGGTGGAATGTTTGTTTATATGCATAAAGACAAAGCAGTTAATAAATCCCAAAGGGATTTATTCATCTACTATTCCCAAAGGGAACAAAAATATTTTCAGTTCCATCACACCTATTTTCTTTCTCTGCATCTCCCAAATATACTTTTTGCATTTGATTAGTTCAGTCACTCTGCCCTTTCCCATAGGCTTTCCTCATTTACTTAAGATATTTCTCATTTTCCTTCAATCTTTATTGTTCCAAAGCAACTTTTTCGCCCACTGGTGAAGTTTTACTTGCTCTTAAATACAACAGCCAGAGGCAATCACACAAATGAGGAAATCCGTCATTTTCCTATCAAGCCCACCAGAATTGTTTTTCTTCCATTCAGCCTCAGAAATTCCTCAGGGATTCCCATTTAGCCTACTTACTTCCCACCTCTCACTCCACAAAAACATGCAGTCGGCCCTTGAATGTTGTGGTACCACGGGTCTTGTCCCACTGGCTCCACCATCTCTTGCGCAGCACTGCTGATGTGATGCGGCCAGGATCAGCTGCTCCCGGGGGCTCCAAGCAGCAAGCCTGGGCAAGCGTGGGTGAGCGCATCTGCGTCCAGGCGCTCTGAGCAGTGAGCCTGGGCCAGTGCAGGCCAGCAGAGCAGTGTGCTGGCAGTCTGTGTAGTGGCTTGGGGGGCAGGGGGGAGAAATTTGCATTTTCATAACTGCCAACTTTGAATATTCATGAGTGTTGGGTCACACATGCGCAGTCACAAATGGTCCGCAAAACGGACCTCCACAATCATGGAAAAGTCACTCCACGAAGAAATGAAGCCATGATACAGGAAGCATGAAGTGGAGAGGGTTCACTGCATAATGAAAAAAACAGGAATAAACCTCACAAAAAAAGCTGCCATACTTTTTAGTTCCCGTTCATCTCTCAGACACATCAAAAAACATTATTAAATATGTGTATCAGATTTTTCTGTGGCTGGGTTTCTGGTAGCGGGTGGGCTTTGGGGGAGGCTTTTCTTTGAGAAGTTGCTGGAAGCTTCCCTCATAGCTGGCAGAGCCAATGCAGCCAGCCCCTGGCTGGACCCGCCGCTAGCCAAAGCCAGGGCCAATCAGGAAAGATAGAAACATCTTTGTGATAATAAACTTAAGAAGGACAAAAAAAGGGAGGATGAAGAAGACAATCATGGCCGCCAGAGAACAGCAGTGAGAAGTTGTAACAGCAAATGCAGGCACCAAAACCAGGACTGAAGGAGGGGGGGGAGGTGTTCCAGGCATCTCCCTGCAGCCTGTGGTGATGACAATGGTGAACCAGGCTGTCTCCCTGCAGGCCATAGAAAGATCGTAGGCATGCAGAAATCCACCTGTAGTCCGTGGAGAGAGAAGCCCACGCAGGAGCAGGTGGGTGCTGGATGGAGGCTGCAGTCCACTGAAGCCCACATCGGAGCATGGTCCCAGGAGAGACCTGTGGCCTATGGAGAGGAGAGCCCACACTGGAGCAGGGCTTCTCCTGGTAGGATCTGTGCCTTGGGATGGGACCCACACTGGAGCAGCCAGTGCTGAAGGACTGCACCTGGTGGAGTGACCCAGGGGCAGCACTGCTTGGAAAAGCTGCTGCCCCTGGGATTGGACTCATGCTGGAGATGGTCAGGAAAGACTTTCTCCCGTGGAAGGGACCCCATGGAATGCAGGAAGAATGGCCTCCTCCCCTGAGCAGCAGAAGAGAAACATCGTCTGGTTTTCCCCTACTCCTGTCCCTCCATGCTTCCTGGAGGAAAGGGGGAATCTGGTATATGTTGTAAGAGACAGAGGAGTGGGGGAGAAGGTTGCCTTTACGGTGATAGTTCTCACTGTAAGCTCTGATCTTGTTAGAAATAAATTCTTTACATCCCCACTTTAGAGTGTGTTTTACCTCTGACAGTAAAAGATTTCTAATAGTCCTCATTCTTGCTGTTGCAAACCCCTTCCAGTTTCTTTTTCTTTTCCTTTCTTCCTCTCTCTCCTGTTTATATTGGGAGGAGGGGAGGAATGAAATGAGAGAGTTGCTGTTGGTGAGTCTCTGGCATCCAGCCAGGGTCAAACCACCACAATATGTAAAACATGATTACAGTCTAGTCTGTAGAACTTTATAATACCATAAAGCAATTTGCTGTCAATCTTTAAAAGATACTACATAATGGTACACCCAGTTCACTATATGTCATGCAAAGCAGAAGCCCTTTTGTTGCCTGTAATTAGAAGTGTGACTTCATAAACTTCAGTTCTGTGTGCATCATTGGGCTGTCAAAAATAGTGAAAAATAAAATATTTTCCACTGTAACATAGTATTAACTATAATTCTCTAACACACACTTCTTTAAATGCAAACATTAATTATTTCATGGTAATATTTCAGCAAGAATGAATGCAATTATTTCATCAAAGTAGATGCAGTGGGAGGTAAGCAAGAAGAGGTAACTGGTACTGGTTTGTGGGAAATAAAGTTAGTCTTTTTCTCAGTCAGTTTTTTCTTGTATGGAATAGGTGATTAGAAAGAAAAATGTTGCCTTTCTATTACATTAAAAGGTCTGTGATGAAGTTCCAGAACACTTGTGCTTCTTCCCTGAATGCTAACAGTCCAGATTAACCCAGTAATATTTCTGAAGTGTTTACAATAATTTTGATAGGGTTTTAATAGAAAATCTGAAACGTGAAATTTAAGGTACATCATACAAGCATTAAAGTTAACCTCACTTATTTCGCTCTCTGAGTGTATCCATTTTGCTAAAAATCTTCATCCTGGTGTGTTATACTGCTACAAGAAAGAAGGATTCCTGCCATAAATTCCAGGACAGTCTGATTGCCTCAGCTCTTGGAAATGACACTTTACTACTTTGTAGCAAATACATGAGAGAAGCATATAAATTATATCATCTGGGCTCAGCACAGTAGAACAGGAGAGAATTAGAGGAACAGCTTCGGGTTTTATGCATTGTTCTTTTGTTCTTGAAATGGTAGAAACCAATTGTATTTCACCCTGGGACCAGATCTGACTGATGCTGTGTCAAAGGTGTTGGGGAGCAGCCCAGCTGTCTGCATATCTCTGCTTATCAAGTAAAATTGAGGATGTTCTGCATCCAGAAGCTTTATGTGATGGCTCTCAAAGCTCCTAAAGAACTCAGCGATCAAAAATGTGACAAATTCCTCTCAGAAAAACTATTCTCTGGCTCTTGTGGCTTGAGAAACAAGTGAGCAATAAAAATTTCCACATGCATTCACTTCACAGTGCTCTTTTCTACATAAACATGTCACTGAACCAGTATTAGACTGGTGTGTAAGGATAGGTGACAAACTTGGAGCCCTTTTGGCACTTGTGAGAGCTGGGTGACACTTTGCTGGTCAAAGTTGTTTTTTCCTTGTTCCTGAGGCCAAAATTAAATTTCTCTGTAGCTTACAAGCATACCTTGAGTCCAGAGACTGATTTTCATTAAATCACTGCTCTTTCTGTCCATATTTTCTGAAGAAACAGCTGAAATGTCACATAAAGCTCCATGTGAAAAATGCAAAAATACATACTTATGAGATTAAAGGAGGACCTTTTCTACCTACATAAGACTCCAATCTGAGCAGCAAAGTTTGTTTTGAACCTGTGTTCACAGGGATCTCAACTGCAAATTTTGCATCCTACACTACAGACCTCAAAATTTGCACATAATTTTTCAGTCCATGAAAACACCTGTTCTATCTCTTAAGTTTAAATAGGGTACATCACAGAATCACAAAATATTCTGAGTTGGAAGTGTCCCACAAGGATCATTGAGTCCAACTCTTAAATGGCACCACTGCCTCACCAGTGGGAATCGAACCCTGGTCTCCCGTGTGAGAGGCGAGGACACTCACCACTGTACTAAAGTGGACTTTCTAATGCTGTATCACCTAGAGAGTCCAAACAATACAGCTATAAACTCTTCAGAAGGAATAGGCATGGAAGGAGAGGTGGTGAAGTAGCCCTGTATGAAAGGGAGTGCCTAGAGCCTAATGATGGTGACTATAGGGTTGAATGTTTATAAGTAAGAATCAGAGGGAAGGCCAACAGGGCATATATCTGGTGGAATTCTGCTATAGACCACCCAACCAGGATAAAGAGGCAGATGAAATATTCTCCCAGATATTTATAGAATACAGCACAGAAGGTTTACATTGGATATTAAGAAACATTTTTTACTGACACCATTGACACAGGTTGCCCAGGGAAGTGGCTGAGTCATCATCCCTGGAGATATTTAAAAGACATGTAGGTGTCATGGGACATTGTTTATTGGTGTACTTAGCAGTGTTGGGTTAATGGTTGGACTTGACCTTAAAGGTCTTTTCCAATCTTAATGATTTTGCAATGGTCTTTTGGAAGCTTCTCATGAGGAAGGCAAATGCCTCAGTCTTTAAGCTGTGACTCATGCAAGGAAGTCCAGTGAAATCACTGGGATCTACAGGTGACATATACCTGTGCTTCACAATGCAAGACTAGCAGTATAAAGCATTCTAAGAGGTAGCTGATGCTGCACTTATTTTTAGTACTCACAAAATTAATTACACCAAGAGATTTTAAAGAACAGGAAGACATGAATCACAAAATCATTGGGGTTGGAAGCGACCTCTGAAGATCACCTAGCTCAACCCACTGCCAAGACAGGGTCATCTAAAGCAGGTTACACAGCAACACGTCTAGATGGGTTTGGAATGTCATGAGAGAGAGAGACTTCACAACCTTCATGGGCAGTCTGCTCCCTTGGCAAAGAGTACTCTGCCACTCTCAATCTAAAGAAGAGGAGACTCAGAGGTGACTTTATTGCTGTTTACAACTACCTGAAGGGAGGTTGCAGTCAGGTGGGTGTGAATCTCTTCTCTCGGACTGACAACACCAGAACAAGAGGACATAGCCTTAAACTGTGCCAGGGGAGGTTTAGACTGGATGTTAGGAAGAGCTTTTTCACAGAGAGAGTGATCTCTCAGTGGAAAGGTCTGCCCAGGGAAGTGGCGGAGTCGCCATCCCTGGAGGTGTTTAAGAGGACTCGATGAGGAGCTCAGTGACATGGTCTAGATGGTGGGAGGCTTTGATGGATGGAGTGTGGTGCCCATGGTTCCATGCTTGTAGGCCTGATCCCTGGGTGGGTATTTTCTTGGGATTTGGACTAGATGATCCTGTGGGTCCCTTCCAACTTGGAATAACCTGTGAACCTGTAAAGAACTTTTTTCTCACATTGAGGTGGAATTTCCTGTAGTTTATTTTATGGCTATTACTCCTTGATCTGTCACCACGCACGATTTAACAGAATCGAGACCGTGCCTTTAAGATAATTATAGTAATCCATCATCTCTTCAATCATTGAATTCATGGCTTCATCTCTTTGTGGGGTTTTTTAAAGCGAAGATGCCATAGACTTCCCTCAATTCTACGCGGCGTTTTTCTGTGTGCACATGCACAGAGTGCCTCTGCTGCACTGTGGGGTGGGACTGGCTTGCCCCGTGGGGTGGGGAGGCAGAGCCTGTCACTCGCTCGGGGACTGGCCAGAGTTGGCCACACCAAGCAAGCTCGGCGACCCTGTGCAGCCTCAGGGCCGCACCAGCCCTCTCTGATGCCCTTTGCAGTCACAGGGCTGCACTGAGCACCTGCTGCTGCCCAGGGTGGCCCTAGGAAGGCATGCCCTCCTTGCCAGGGCAGGGAACGGTCAGACGGGACCCACCCGCACCCTAATGTGGGAGTGGCCTCCTCTCCACTCCCCCATCCCTGCCTGCCGCGCTGAGGAGGTCCAAAAGAGATCCCCTTTGCTCCCCTGTCCAGTCACAGGGCATGGGGAGTTGCCAGGAATTACTCCTGGCGCTCTGGGGCAGAGCGGGGCAACAGTGAAGATGACAATATATTTTTTCTACTCAGGTTAACAGCTGTATGTGAAGCTAATATGACTATTAATTCAAACTCCCAACCAGAAATACAATACATGTTACTTCGTCCTCCAATATTCTGGAAAAGAACAACACTTCTTGTGTGAAATCACTCTAAGAGGAGGATCTTAGTACCATATGCTGGTAAGACAGTAATAAATTTTATTTCTTTAAGTGAGTCCTTGATCAAGAGGAAATTTAGAGCACATAAAAATTTACATGTCTGAATATAAAACTGTCACCAGAAAACTCAGTACTCACTCTGTCTTTGAAGTCCCACAAACCACCTCAGCTCAGCAACAAAGTGTTCATAACAAGTTCAGAAGTCCCTGTGACCCTGAAACAACACCTAGGTCCCAAAATCTTAGATCTGCTTAGACTTGTTTCTAGGGTGCAGATGGAAGACATAAGATCCTGTAATACACAAGCATAACCTAAAACACTCACTTGAATGTGAGATCTCCTTTCCAGACTCTCCCCACCCTAAGGCAGTGTAGACACTCCATTTCAAGCAGAACTACAAGCTGGTCTGTAAAATAGGATTTGGGACTGTTCTAGACATACTATGGCCCTGCCAGTGCAAAGTTGCAAATTTTGTGTAGCTGGAAGAAAACCTTGCAAGAGGACAGCACAGTCCAGTGGTTTGGCAACTTGGAAAGGGAACGAAGAGCTGCTTTCATGCAAATAGTGAGGTCTCACATATCTGTCAGGCAACAGTGGTGACCACGAAGCTTGATGAATCCTTTAAAAAAATTCTGCTATGGGGACTACCTCTGGAGAAAAGACCAGGCTTACTCTGCTCAGCCTTTGCTATAGGCTATTTCAAAGCTGTTTCTGTTGCATTTGCAGGATTCCATCCAATTCTGACATGCACTACAGAGGAAGATTATGTGTCCCAGCCTCATGTCTTTATTGACCCTTCCTGGGACTTGTTACAGAAGACACCAGTTTCAGCCCTAAATCTGACAGCAGAGAAGCACAGAGACTACATCCTGCCCTTTGTTCTTACAAGTAAAGCGTTTCAGGCCCAACATTGTAAACACATCACAATTATCCCACCAACTGCAGTGGGAAGTGTATTGCATCTTCTATGCTTTGATTTAACTCTCCTCTATACCTTTCAGCTGGGAAGTGTTATCCTTGAGATGAATTTCCCTACTGTAATAATGGAGACACTAATAGCAACAAAGGAAAGAAAAAAACACTAAAAAAAAAGTGCATTATTTAGACAAAAAATAAACCAAAAATCACTACAATGACAGGATTAAAAGTGAAAACTTTAATTATACATTTAATCATTTTCCATTTTCTTATCTGCCTTGTAGTAATGTTCATGTAACATCAATAAGATTTGAATTTGACAGTGATTTTATCTTATATGTGAATTGCAAAAGCAATACATACAGAAATGATTTTAAGAATAATAAATAGTATTAACTTTAGTCTTCAGCTATGTTACTGAACACCTATCTTTCTCTGTCACATGGGCCCTCATTTAATGGCATCACTTTGTCAAAGCACATCAAGCCCATATCCATTGCACATGTATTATATAAAATAAAGTAGAAATATGGGGCAAATAAGCAGTGGCATAGAAAGGACAATTCTGTATTAAAACAAGAGAATGTAATTACATTGTTGAAGAAGACACTGTTATTTGTAAAGTATGGACAAATCTGTGCCCCCAGGCTGTATCTGCTCCACTGCCTTTTCCACAAGGAGGGAAAAAGCAGCTTCTAGAGCAGAAAAGTGACTCCTCAGCATCTGAACACATTTTCCTATGGATTCCAGAGGCTAGCAACAGGGTAAAGCTGTTTGTTGCTGTTGCCACGAGGTTCAGAGCAGGCAAGGGAATTAACCAATTTCTGTCAAAATTATGTACACCAAAGTCATCTTCCAGCACACTTACTGAAAACAAACAAATAAAAAAACCCCCTAAAGCGAGACAAAAAATAAAAACAAAAAAATTACCCTTCTTCTAACTGGAGCATAAAGTGAAGTCCAGAGAGCCTTTGTATTCAGACAGTTCCCATCAAAGAATGTGAAGTAAGAAAGAGCAGACTTTCATTAAAGTCAAAACGTTGTTCATATGCTAAGAAAAAGACCAGCCTAATATTATACTAAACACATAATCTAGTAGCAACTGTAAAGATACTAGTGTACAATTAAGTCTGTCTTTCTGTATCAGAGAGCAATTGACAGGAAAGTGCTTATCCTCTGGAGCACCTCGTTTTATTCTGTTGCAGACTCTGGCCAGTTGTCTAACAGTTCCTAGTCAGGGTGCACTTTCACACAGCTAAAACTGTAACTCAGCAGCTTTATGTTTTCATTTTTAAAAAAGCGTTCACTAGGCCTGGGTTGCAGGGAAGATGGGTTTGGTGTGCTCATGCTTTTTGCCCCAGCAGTAAGGATAGAAGCATATGGGGCCTTGCCAATGTTTAGGGTGCAGAAATGGGCAGGACCAAATAGTGTGGAAAATCATCAACCATCTGAATGGAGGAGGGCAATATTTTTATTGTCTTTTGTAGAGACCCAACAATTAGTTGAACAAAGAGTTCTTAACAATTACTGAATAAGAAATTACTGAGGTAATTCTTAAGCAGGTTTACTCAATGTATACCTGACTACACTCGACTCAAATGACAGGAAATTTACTCACCCTGCCAGCGAGATGATCTACAGGTCTTTGGAGTTTTTCTCTCTTTCCCTTCCCTAGTCCACTCATGCATCAGGTTCCTTAGAGATATGGGACAGCCAAGTGAATTTATGTTCCTTGCTCTGGGTGTTAGATGGTTACCTGTGACAGAGAGGATATAGAAACCAAATGTGACATTTTCAGTCATACTGTAATTCAAGCAGTTCCTACCTCCTGCCTTTAATAGTAGGCAATATTGAGCAATAAACCCTCCAAGAGTTAATTTACAAATAAGCACCTTAGGGGAATATTGTTTAATAAGGGCCAGAACCTTTTATGCTGCTCTATTTAGTCACAGAGAAATAATATGTGTGAGAAGACTTTTCAGTGGTTTATTCAAATAATTTCACTGGTTAACAGAGCACATTTCAAATAATTTGTTTTTTCATCAAATACCGTTACTTTTAGTTTCTGTCCAACTGTTCAGACACTCCAGCAATGACCATGATTCTTTCTGAAATATTCATTTAACTTCACCATTCTACACACAGTCTCTTCCCCGTACTTTCTCTAAACTATCTTTTCTACATGTTTTTCACTCCAGAATGTTTTTCTTAAAGATTATTACTTGTTTTGTCTGTTTTTTTAAATGCCTACAGACTTTTTCTCTTTAAGGATGAACTGGTCAGACCTAATATATTTCAAAATAGTGACCAATCATTTCTGTTTCCCTCTTTTCCTACCAGTGCCACCCAGTAAGCTGTGGGAGACCAGTTGAAAGTCAAGCATGATAATCAACTATGGCACTTTTCTGCTCCATTTCCTTCAGAAATACCATGCATTTGGTAAAAAAAGTGGAAGGGGAGAATTTGGAACATACACACAAAGCATATCCTTTACAACCCCGGGGCTGTGATAGGTCAAGGGGAGAAATGCAAACATGCAAACCTCCAAACAGGCTGCACTTCAGAACATTACAAAAACCAGAAATGGGCAAATGTCTAACTTTGTAGATCTCTCGTGAATAACTTTTTTGTTTTGCCAACTAAACAGCCAAAAGACAGGAATAATGCAGAAAAAAAGAAACTAAGAATGGGTCATAATTTTAATTGCCTCACAAAGTCTAAAATACAAAGTACTTACTCTAGGGGTTACTTTGAAAGCAAAATTGGAAACTTCTTTTCGGAGAAAGTCATGGGTATCAGAATCTATAGTGTCACTTTAGATCATGTATAAAGCTACTATAAATAAAGTCTATATTGCACATTGTCATTGATTCCCACTTCAGTGTAATATGCACTGCAGACACAGGAAATTCCTAAAATAAACAGCACTATTCTCTACTTCACTGCACTTAAAAAGGAGTCAGGAATTATACACTTACATTTTGAGATATTAATTACAATAAGTAATTTATTGAAATTTAAGATATGCATTACACTTGCTATTGAGAAAATTGCTTTATTATGGTTTAGAGGAACAAATCTACTGTATCAAAATACACTGTAAATATGACATCAGCAATTAATGGTTTACCACTGTCTTCACCACTAACCAAGTTAAGTAATTTCATTGAATTTTCCTTGATAATAAAAATATAATAATTTGTAAGGAGTATTGTTACCATTTATTGTTCTTAGAACTTGGACAACATCTTCCATAACAATTATAAATATTTCAATATATTTTTCCTGGATAAAACCACACCATATATGTGGAAAATACAGTGTGTACTCTACTGAAGCTGCTGGAGAACTCATGGTGACTGTTCTAAAGTTATGGAATCAAACATTTGCATTGATGTTTTTGACAGCTCAAACTGAAATGTGTCTCCCGAAAGTCAGCAAAGGGTTCCAGAAGACAAAGCTGTTCACTGCAAACAGCCACTACAGTGCATTGGGATTTCCCAATTTGCTGTACAGGAAGTCATGCAGGCACACTGAATGGGCAGCAGAGGATGAAAAGGATTAAGAAGATTGCTACTTGGGAGCAACGCAGAACTTTCTTGTTCTGGCCTGCTTGGATGAAATTGGGGAAGCCAGACCTCAGCTGGATTAGAAACCAGTGAGGAACCCTGAGGAACATGAGAGTTTGAGCTTCTAGGGGAACTCAAGGAAGATTGAACAATAGGCTGTTGGGAAAAGCTGATGAATCTTCATCTTCATAAATATTCCAAATTCAGCTGAACAAGGTTGTGAGTGATGTTATTTAATTTTTTCTTGCCAGGACTAAGACATTGTTTATTTCCTCCAGAGGTCAGTTCTAACCAACACAAGGCTGAGTTTCTATCATATACTTAATCTACCTGCAGTTTTCTTCACTCTGAATAAAGGAAGGATGAAAGCAAGAAGCAAAGGGGGAGGGGGGGGGATGAAAAGTATAAATTTATCTCATCTTCAATAAAGCAAATGGGTGAAAGTATTAGACCACTACTAAATGCATTTTGATTTTTTATTTTTCACTCTCTATTACCTATATGATTTTGTAAGCCATTCACCTTGCTCTGCTTTTTTCCTTTTACTGAATTACTGCAGACTGATAAAAGAAAATTCACTGATGACCTAGTTCTAATCAGATTTGTGACTGGTCAAGTCTAAGTAGGTGTTAGGCAGCTTTCCCTGTGTCACATACTGTCAGTTCAGAAGTGACATTATAATAAGTGGCTGTACACAGGACATGGTAATCTTGAGTCCAGCCCTTCCAAGAGGACTTACAGGGACCTTTCATTACACCCGATGTTTCCCTGGGCACTGTACCATGGGATGGCACACACTGTAAGCACTATCATTTTTCCAGGTGCATGGTACATTTATTTTTCTCTCTTTGCCTCTCCATTTCTCCCCCCACAAAACATGCAAGAATTTAGCACCAGGCACTTTTCAAGCCTGAGTAAGGAGCTTAATTATTCAGACAAAATACCATTGATTTGAAAGTGTCTAAATAAACAAAATTCAGGCTTGCCAACCTCATTGAGAAGGACAGTCAGCCTGCTTGGGGACTTTCTAATTGTGTTACTTACAGTTCTTGTTTCTTTCTTTTATTTCAGAGTAATTTGATGCAAGTTCTGGTATTGCGATCATACAGCTCCTTTTGAAATCAGAGGAGACTTTGCTTAGGGTGCAGACCTTCAGCTTCCTTTGAATTCAAGAGCAACATATGTTCTCCTAAAGTCAATATATGAATCAGGGAAGTGGACAGCAGTGCTGAAAAAATAAAATGGCATGCTCAGTGCAGCACCGGCTAAAATGAATGGGATCATGTACATCTATGAGTGTGCTACCATTAAACATGAAGTAAATCTCACACTCTGTTGTTGACTTCTTCTTGGGCCATAAGTTCAAACTTTTTATGTTAATTATATCATTCCATGAGCTCACTCTCTTATAAGCCCTGCCTTGTTTTCTTCGGTATTTCCTTGTGTACATATTTAGATAATGAACAATTATCTTCCACAGTACTCACTATTATCACAGCAGTCATCCTACAAAATAGAGACCCTATTATACTACATTTTTCTAAATGCAGATAGGAAGCAAAATCCCAGTCTATAAATGGACCATATCACTCATTACATTATTTGCTGTAATAGTTGAACACCAATGAGTTGCAGATCCAACTAATATCTAAAAATGGCTACACAAAAAACCCTAAAATTAAGTTCGACAGATAATAACTAATGCTGTACAAGCCTACTGCTTACGTTATGAACAATATGTTCAAAACATAATATGTATTTATGCAGATGAAACCAGTATTTAAAACTCTCACATTTAACATAAAAATAGATTTTATTACACAAAACAGTGCCTTATGATAAGACATTTACAACTGATTTTAAAGGATGGCTTGTCCTAAAGCACTTACATGATTGCATGCAAAGAAAACAGATGGTCTGTGTAACAGTGATTTGATTTCTTCCAGTAAACATTACTCATGATATAGAAAATGCTTATGCTGTTCTTCAGAGTGATGTGTCCGCTTTGCATCTCTCTTTAAATGAAGCCTGTAATTCTGTTCAAGAAACAGCACTGCAGCTCTGTTTTCCCAACAAATCAAATAAAATCAGGTAGTCTAATGCATCATTCCTCACTTAAGAGCTCAACAACACATATTGATTTTCCCTTTCCATTCTCCCAGAAGTGCTTAACATAATGCCATGCTCCTTACTCATTTATTCCTTTTGTAACACTTCATGACAAAAAAAGAGTACTATTTCTACCTTCATCTCTGACCAAAAGAAGCCAAAATGCAACGTTTATTCTCTTCTGGCTGCATCTAATATTTTTCTCCCTTATATAACTGCAGGTATATCAGAAGGGGGGGAAAGTCTTACTCATAAGTCGTCATCTGTCTGTCTCAAATTTTTTCTCTTTGGTCACAAGAATGCTGCTCAGAAAACTTCAGCACCCACATTTCCCTACTCTGCTTAAGCATTATACGTCCCCAACACTAGATTAAATGCTGTCTGCATTTAATTCATGAGGCAGACAGCCCTCACGAGGTCATCTAAATCACTGAAGTCCTTGTGATCAAATCACAAATGGAAACTCTTTCACTTGTTCACACAGGATGACACTATGGGCTGATAAAGGGTGCAGTTGCCTTTTACAGATCTTTTGGCATGAGTTGAATACAGACAGACCTTTCTCAAAAGTACAAATTTAACCCCTAATAGTGCATCCTTAAATCTGTCTTTTTACAGGAACTTCACACCTGGGCATATTTCATCATCTGTAACTAATAACATTCCTGCTGGGATGGAACCCTATTTGTCATCATCTTGTCTATTTGATTACTGTCTCATCACCTACCTGGCCTAGATTTACTCAGGCCAAATGAAGTAAGGGCACAATACTATTAAATGCCTGCTGGGAACACCCTAAGCCGCCTCTCGTCAGTGGGAATTAAGGGTTCTCAGAACATTGTAACAGGTACTCAGACCCTTGAGAAATTGGGCTCTTAATTACATATTCCCTCATGACATTGTGTGATTATTTAATGTTTTGACAGGATGCCTCAGCAATCTCACAGGCCCTGAATTAACTATCCTAAAAGAGCTCTTTGCCAATTGCCGTTCTGTGAAACCCCTGTCATGCTTGACCATGGAAGCAAATTGCATTTCATGGACCATACGTGAAATGATTTACCCAATGAATTGGCTGAATGATATATATAACATGAACTACTGGCCAGGCTTGAGATGTTCAGTTCTAAATAGCTATTCTTTTGTCCCTTTCCTCTTCCTCTGCATGTGCCCTCCCCTCCACCCCTCCCTGCACACTTGTTATTGTCCCACTTGCTGGCAGAGCTCAGCAGCAGCAGCAACAGCAGCAGCAGCAGTCCTTGCGGTGACATGGGATGATTCATCACACAATCTACATGAGGCGGACTCATACTGCCAGGGCAGTCATATTTTATAAATTTCCTTTTCTCCTGTCTGGCTCATCTGCATTATAATATTTGTTACTTACACATATGTTTTCAACTTAAGCCTATCCATCCATGGGCTGCTGAAGTTTTTTAATCTATATTAAAAAGTTTAACAAAATCCCAACTGAATAAATATTTCTGCCCTGCAGCTGACGCCGTGTTATCAAACACATTAATAAAAGCTACAATAAGAATGAAAAAACAAAGCATACATAAATGGAAGTGCTGAATTATATAGTATATGGCATACAAATGCACACAATAATGGTCATCTTTTTGTCATTCCCTATGCATAACAGCTTTAGGCACAATCACCTCAAGGAAAAAAAACATAGCATCAAATGTTTTCCACAGGATTTCAGCATTCTGATTACTAAACTCTGGCTCCAGATTACAAAATTATGGCACTTAGCAATCATTACTCATCTCCCATACACTTTATAGAAATGGAAGCTAGAGCAGAAGTATTTAGAGCACCTACCCTAGCTCCTATGACAATCAAAATCCCACTTCAGACCCAAGGACTGTAGTCAGAGCATATCCGCTGTAAGTAACACAATGTGTGTTGCAAAGAAAGATTGAGAGACAATGATTATAAAGAGAGGCATTAAACTACACTACAAAGGTTGCAGTTTTAGGAAAAGCTTTATTAAACTTTGCCCTTTCCCACCCCTGCTGGCTTGCAACAAAATTTATGAGACTGCTAGGCAGATATTACAGCACTGAGGGTTGTACTTCTACACTTGCAGCTGCTTTTTGAGAGTTATATTCAACTCCACTATGTATGGTCACAATGTCTACTAAGCCTAACTCAAAGAATTTGCAAACATGCAGTCTCTTGCAGTCCTCCTACCCATACAAGACTCTTGCTTTACCCACTTACCTTTTAGGAAGGCTTTTTTTCATCCTCTTTATTGACAACAACATTTCTATTGAAAATAGGTTGGGTTTTTTAATGAGACTTCAACACAACCTTACATTATGTCTCACAAGCATCATCAAATCCATTTCCACAATGAGGAATCCAACTTCAGATAAATCATTCTACCAACCAGTTTCAATGACAAAAATCCAAGTCTTTTGAGTTCTTCATGCATTCTGGCAATCATGTGCTTTGCCAGCGGTGGATTAAATAACACTACCTCTATTTTTCAAATACTGAGGGAAATCATATAAAATATTTATATTGTGATCTTCAGTCAACATGCCTACTCTAAATTATTCTCCAGAAGCTCAGCAAGATATTTATAGATAGAGAAATACCTCAGTTTAAATAATTGGGCAATTTTAGTTATTCCTTATTCTATAAATCTCATGTAATTTTGCTGTTTGCCCCTTGGGAATGTGATCTATTTTAGTAAGTACTATTTTCCATGTTCAAGAGATTCCTGTGTACTAGCATTACAAACATCTCACCCACATCATACTGAATCCCACAGCCAGTGTAGAGTTAACTAGAGAAAACAAAGAGGCTGTCAGTGCAGGTAAATTTTCTGCCTGAGCTTTTTCATTTTATGTCTACAGGGCATCAGACACTTTTTAGAACACAGTTATGAAGAAATTTCGTTAAGACTGAATTTTCAGCTGAATCCCAAATTTGCAAAGAAAGATGTTTTTTTGGTTATTTGCAAAAACTATATTCACAAAACCCCTTCTATATGGTAAGTTGAACCAATCTATGTGTGAAAGAATATGTTTGTAAAACCCCAATATCCTCTCTTCAGAGTTGTGTTTTTTGCTTTTTTTGGGTTACTGCAATTCACTATGTGGGTATGCACATCTGCTTTAGGATCACCACCTCATTCTCACAAAGTCACATTTCGGTTGGCTAAAGTTCTAACTGAAAGCACTTCTTTCTTAAA
This sequence comes from Pitta sordida, assembly GCA_013390025.1. Taxonomy (NCBI): domain Eukaryota; kingdom Metazoa; phylum Chordata; class Aves; order Passeriformes; family Pittidae; genus Pitta; species Pitta sordida. Next base: position 56,378 of record WEKX01008966.1, on the reverse strand, counting down.
ACACAGCAAACAGTATGTTTTCCCCACATTTCATGATTATCCAGTACTGGATGGCAGGTATTATATTTTGGAATTAGCTAAATGCAGTGTATGCCTGCAGGTGATGTTTTGTACAGCACCTGGACAATGTGGCACGAGGAAGGGGAGCATGAGCCATTCCTACGCAGAATTTTCCCTGCATAGATGCATTTTCACTCAGCCTGGAGACAGGAATGAGAGCTCACTGAATCCACGTCATCTAACACATGGTGCTTTGCTGAGCATCAGCATCCTGCAGAGGAATGCAGAGGGAAAGCAAAAGTGGCACACAATAGATTGTGCATAGTGCCCTCCTCTCCATTGGCATCAAAAGCAATCTTACTGCAAGTCCCATTTAGCCTTTCATGTGCTAGGGGCAGGCAAGGTCTTTTAAAAGTTGGTATCTCCATTAACAGCGGAGGTCATCTGCAAAGGAGCTGTCCAAATTAATGGCATTTTTAGTGGCCTTGGACAACCCTCTCCACAGACTATTATATGTGGTCTTGTCTACACTGAAGTTCAAAGACTACTCTTGTTGGCTCTTGCCCAGCTCAGTTTCCTTTACAAATAATTTCTCTGACAAAATGAGCTACAGAATGCTGCTGTTGATATGTGAGGTTCACCTCCCTGAGTGAATGGACAAGCTTCGCCCTTTAGTTTTATTCCCAGTAGTAAGGGCAAGCATGGCCAAGAGCAGCAGGAGGAGGGGAAGATGGCAAGGGATGAAAAACAGGTTTTTCTTGACCTTCTTACTCTTGTCAATTCTGCTTCAGCTCCAGCCATGTCACTTGGCAAAGACAGAGACGTGGCAGCAAGGCCCACCTTTACGAAGGAAAGACAGGGCATTAAGCAGTGCCTGTTTTTCCTGATCCCTCCCCACTACACAGGTCTGCTCCTTTACTTTGTGACCACCTCCTACTGTAGTGTTCTCCAGCACCCTTTGTCCTATCTCCACTGACATATTTATAAGTAATCTTTGCATTCTCCCTCATGAGTCTGACGTCTCCCCACTTTCTCAACCTGCCCCTCATTATGACCCTGATGATTCTGCACGCCCACCAGTCTTTTTCTGCTTTTATTGTCTCCAGTAGAGTAAAAAATATAGCTAGGAAAATGATCAATGAACATCCATAGCCCAGTAAGCACTTATCCCATGTATTAGGTTTTCAAATGATTTTTCAATAGAAATTTATCTGCTGCCTTATTCATGGATAGTAAAGCACTCAACCAAACAGCGCCTTCTCTGACTTACTGCTTTAATGATTCCTAAAATTCTTAAATAAAACTGAATCAGTTCTTAATCATTCAAAGAATATAAAACAGTTCTGCACTACTTTTTGTTTTCCTAAAGAATGAGCTCATGAAGGCACAGGGGCAGGCGGTCCCAATGTGCCAAAAGACAACCCAGGGTGGGTAGAAGACCAGCCTGGATGAGCAAGGAGCTCCTGAAAGAACTAGGGGAAAAAAAGAGGATGTACAGCCTTCGGAAAAAAGGGCAGGTGAGTGAAGGTGTGCTTAAGGAAGTTGTCAAGTCATGCAGGAGAAAAATAAGAGAGGCAAAAGCCCAGATGGAATTCAACCTAGTTGTTTCTGTAAAGGACAATAAAAAATGTTTTTATAAATACATCAACAGCAAAAAGAGAGGCTGCAACGACCTACACTCCTTATTGGATGCAGAGGGGAATATAGTAACTAGAGATGAGGAAGAGGCAGAGACAGTTAATGCCTTCTTTGCCTCTGTTTTTAACAGAAAGACAGAATGCCTGCAGGACAGCTGGACTTCTGAACTGGAGGAAGGGGTAGGGGTGCCGTATGATCCCCCTGTAATGCGGATGAGGTAGTTAGAGACTTGCTGAGTGGCTTGGATTCTCACAAGTCCATGGGACCAGATGGTATCCATCCGAGGTTGATGAAAGAACTAGCAGATGAACTCGCTAAGCCACTCTCCATAATTTACCAACAGTCCCAGCTTACCGGAGATAGAACTAGCAGATGAACTCGCTAAGCCACTCTCCATAATTTACCAACAGTCCCAGCTTACCGGAGATGTACCAGAAATTGGCTAATGTGACACCCATCCACAAGAAGGGCCAGAAAGATGATCCAGGTAATTATAGACCTGTCAGCCTAACCTCAGTCCCGGGTAAAGCCATAGAACCGATAATCCTGAATGCCATCATGCAGTGCCTGCATAATAACTATGATATTAGACCGAGTCAGCACAGATTTAGGAGAGGTAGGTCCTGCCTGACCAACCTGATCTTCATTTATGAACTGATGACTCGCCTGGTTGACGATAGAAAGGC